>CM064570.1:26228467-26265967 GCA_032716605.1 Paralithodes platypus | reverse complement strand
GCGAAACCATGGCCCCTCGTGGACACCCACCTTGGTCACGTACACCAGACTAGCAAAACACTTCACTAACATGGTTTTTTTACCCTAAATAAGAATAACACAATAATCCATCGATAACCCAACGATACAGCACTTCGTTTGGGTTATATTAGGGCGGTAATACCAGCCAGGCTGGGCAAAATGGAGGCCCCTTGGTTTAAAGGGCTGCACACACCCACCTACTAGGCTGGCTGATGGGAAGAAACTGACTCTCTCTACCACCGCGGGGCCCTCACAGGGACGCTAGGGGGTTGCTAGATTTTTCCACATGTACATCTAACTTATCGGACTTACCAGCCAAAAAACCGGCTCAATTGCGTCATAAACTTATTTTCTAGCAATATAATAAGTCCATATGACGCGATCGCGTCATATGAGTTTTTGGTTCACTCTGCCATATGACTCGATCGCGTCATATATGTCTGGGAGAGTTAAGATGAGAGGAAGGGAAGGGGGAAGCGAGAATTTAGAATATTTTCGTTGTGGCGATTACGGCCACCAAGAAAATGCGGTGATGTAGCGTAAGCGATTGATTGTCTGAAGCACGAGAGAGAGAGAGAGAGAGAGAGTACAAAGGAGTACAAAGGAAATCAAGCAACAACAGGTCTAGTGACCATTCTAGGCTGCTTGTACTCCAAAACACTGAGGATCAAGTGTCCAAACAGTGCTTTAGAGAGGGTAAGGGAACATTGGAAAGGGAACTACTGCCCTGGAACTAATGTCCATGGCAGGATTAGGAAGTTAGTAGGGGACAGAGCGGTTAGTAACTGAGGGGGGGATCTTAAATAGTTATTCATTTACAAATGCAGTCAGTCGCGAGTTTGATGCAAGATATTTGTCTAGGCGAAGTTTAAAAGAATCAACGGTGCTGCAGTCTATAACGTTTCGGGGAAGCCCATTCCACAAGTTGACAACTCGATTGAAGAAGAAATTCTTAGATTCGTGAGAGTTAAAAGATTTACCAATAATTTTGCAACTGTTTCCCTGCGTGTAATTAGATTGGTCGATAGTGAAGTACTTACTACAGTTCATATTGTCGATGCCTTTGATGATTTTGAAAACTTGAATTAAGTCGCCTCTTAATCTGTGCTGGGTTAAAGGAAATAGATTTAATTCTCTAAGACGCTCCTCGTATGTTTTTTGTTTTGTTTAGGCTAGGTATCATTTTGGTAACTCGACATTGACAACGTTCTAGCTTGTTTATATCATTTTGGTAATAAGGGCACCACGATTGAACGCAGTATTCCAGAAGAGGGCGGACTAAGGAATTGTAAAGAGTTAAGATAACTTCTTAGGATTTATGCTCAAATTTACACTTTCTCCTCCACAATGCAGAACTTCTGCTTATCAAAATTCATTTATCCCCAGAACTACTACTCTTTGGAATTCATTTCCCTCGAGTTGTTTTCCACAAACTTACAATCTACAAAAGTTTAAATCCAGTTGTTACAAACATTTTATGAATGGAGGATGGCTTTAGGCACATGGACCTTTTTGTGTTATCTGTGTTTTTCCTTCCTCCGTTCATTGTCTCTTTAAAAAAAAACAAAAAAAAAATTACCTGCCTTATATATAAAGCCAATTATTTTGTTTGCCTTCTAAACAACTTCTGAACACTGTTGACTCGGATTTAGGTTACTCGATATTGTTACTCCCAAATCGGTTTTTCTGTCTACACTCTTATCCTGAGTGACATTCATCGAATAGTTTGCTTTCTCATTTTGATATCCGATATATAGTACTTTACATTTATCCGCATTGAAACTCATTTGCCAAGTTTGGGCCCAACATGACAACTTATCTAGATTGTATTGCATATTGCATATATTGTTCACTTCCTCACCCTATAAACTCCGGTGTTCCTCAGGGCTCTGTCCTATCTCCTATTCTCTTTCTAATTTTTATAAATGATCTCCTTAACTGTACCTTAATTCCCATCCATTCATACGCAGACGACTCAACCTTGCACTACTCCATTAGTTTTTCAGAACGCCCCAGCCAGCAATTCCTCAACGACAAACGTAATGAAGCCATAGAACTCTTAAATTCTGATCTAAATACTATTTCCAATTGGGGCAGAGAAAACCTTGTTAACTTTAATGCTTCCAAAACCACAATTTTCCATCTATCTAACCCGTCAGGATCTCGCAGCGGACTATCCTTATTCTTCAACAATACAAAAAATCAACCCTTCCTCTTCTCTCAATCTTCTTGGTGTCTCTTTTTTTCTTCTGCTCTCATTTGGAAGGACCATATTACCAGTCTTGCTAAAGGCAGCCTCCCAAGAAGCTGGGTGTGCTCAACCGCCTTAGGGGGTTCTTTTCCCCAGCACAGCTTCTTGCTTGTACAGGGGCATAGTGGCGCCCTTGTATTGAGTATTGTTCACATGTGTGGGGAGGTTCCTCTCACACGCCTCCTAGACAAAGTTGAAAGGAAGGCCTTTCGTATCATTAACTCCCGTCCACTCACCAACTCTCTGCAATCTCTCTCTCTCTCCGTCGCAATGTTGCATCTCTCTCGCTATTCTATCGCTACTATAATAATCAGTGTTCCTCAGAGCTATCCCAGTGCATACCACCTCCTTTACGTAGGGCACGTGGTACCCGTCTTGCAACTCAATCCCACCCCTACTCTGTGCAACTCTCCAACCCAAGAGTGAAATGTTACTCTCAAACTTTCTTCTACTCAACAGCTGAGCTCTGGAACTCTCCCAGAACCAGTCTTTCCCTCTTCCTATGACTTAAATTGCTTCAAACTCCGTGTGTCCAGGCATTTTGGCTCGAACGTGCCTTGATTTTGGCCCTGTCACTCTTTCAACTATGGGGGAGGCACTCGCTATAGGCAGTAATGCCTTTTGCCTCCCTCAATCACATAGAAAAAAAAAAAAAAAAAAAAAAAAATCGTCAACTTGTTCTTTTGAGATCACGCTATTTGCAATTTTTGTATCGTCAGAAAACTTTGAGATTGTACAGGTGAGACCCTCATCTATGTCGTTAATGTAAATTAGAAAGATATTTGGTCCTAGTACCGATCCCTGGGATAGCCCGCTAGTTACATTGGTCCATTTAGATGCCTTACCGTTTATGACTACTCTTTGCTTTCTGTCGCTGAGCCAATTTGCTATTCATTTCAACACACCGTCTTGTATTCCATTCGCTTTTAGTTTTAGCAGTAAACGTTTGTGGGGAACTTTGTCAAAGGCCTTTTGAAATCAAGGTATATAATATCTACAGCTTTATTCTCATCGTAGAGGTTGAGGATATCGTGAAAGAAGTGTAAGCGATTTGTTAAGCAAGAACGTTTGTTACGAAAGCCGTGTTGAGTATTTTTAAGTATGTTATTTTCCTCTAAGTGATTTACGAGTATGTCTCTTATGAGCGTTTCTAGCATTGTACATTCAACTGAGGTTAAGCTAATTGGACGGTACTTGGTATGAATTTGCTGCCTTTTTAAAAAAATCGGTGTTACGTTAGCTAGCTTCCACTGATCAGGCATAGTTCCAGACTGCAAGGATTTATTGAATAACAATGTCAGTGGTTTTGAGAGCTCATCCTTAGCTTCCTTTAGAACTCTAGGTGAGATTGTATCAGGTCCGGGCATTTAATTTACCTTGAGTTTATCTAAACATTTCAATACTTCTCTCTCTGTAATGGTGATATTACTACTTAGAACATCAGAATTATCTATCTGAATCGGCGATGCTGTAGGGATATCAATGAGGTCTTCTGTTGTAAAAACTGATGCAAAGAAGGTATTGAGGGCATTACTCATTTATACTTCGTCTTTGGTGTATTCTCCATTTTCATCGACTAACGGTCCAACAGTTGAAGTAACTACTCTCTTCTTTCTGATATAACTATAGAATTCTTTTGGGTTTGTTTTACTTTGATTCGCAACATGTAACTCCAGGGTCTTTTTACTTTGCTTAATTAACTTTCTGGCTTTGTGTCGTATTTCTGCAAATTTCACCCGTTCTTCATAATTTTGTGAGGATTTTAATCTATCATTAGCAAACTTTATATCAAGCAAATAGTTTGAAATATCTTTATTCCACCATTTGGGCTTATCATTATAGCCTGTACGCCGTACTTTCGATGGTATGCAGTCTTGCACTGCTTTTAGGTAAGTCTTTGCGAATGATTCCCACGATGTATTTATGTTGTTATTGTTTTTGTTTTTGTTTTTTGTTTTTTTCTATATTCCAACTACTCCCTCTCGGGCATAGGCTGAGAGCCTGTACATTCCACCGCTCAACACTGTGAAGCCTGTGAGGTCTTGTTCCAGTCTGGGGAGTGAAACATGTGAAGCATCCATCATGGCTCGAAGCAGCTCCATCTCTGAAGCGGCTGGTTGCTTCGCTCAAGTGCTTCACCGTCTCACCCTCCAGACTCAGACCCTCACTCTCAGAACGCCACCTATTGAGCAGTGAACTCACTAGGCATTGTCCCCCTGTAACATATTTTGAATATGGGAATATTCATACAGTGTTATTTAATCAGGGAACAATGAGGGTACTTTTTTTTTGGCATTTCGGTGGGCTTTGTGGTAATGCACTGATACTAGGTACAGCACAAATTCAATCCCAATAATATCTTCCCATTGACATATCGGGATTTGAACCCGGGTCCATTGGATTACCAATCAAGTGGCATGACCACTCCACCACACCTCCCCTTAGAAAGCTCCAGTCAGTTTCTTTAAACATTGCTCTAAGTTTACGAAAGTTTGCTTGCTTGAAATTAGGGACTTTCTCGATGCTGCTATTTGGTTCGTTACTAGTAAACTTTAAACTGAAAGTTATCGTACGATGGTCGCTGTTGCTGAATTCATCACCGACATTCAAATTCTCTATCAATTCTTCTTTTGTTGAAAGAACAAGGTCAAGGACATTATTTCCACGGGTTGGATATCTAACAAATTGATATAGCGAACTCTCTTGCAAGTTTGCATACAGGTCTTGTCCAGAGTGTGAATAATACTATCTCCCCACTTGGTCACAGGTAAATTGAAGTTGCCAAAAATGATGGTATCTTGAGAGTTACTTAAGTCTGCAATTTGCTCATAAATTTCTCTGTCAGTTTGCACTGATTGAGCTGGAGGTCTGTATATTAGTGCAAGTATTATTTTTGTACCTTTATTATTCTTTATTATCACAATGGATGTGTCGACGTTCACAATTTGAGGTTTTGACAAGAGGGTCGGGTTAAGGCTTTCTTTGATAAAAAATGAAACTCCACCTCCATTTCTAATAATTCGGCTTTTCTCAAACATTACATAACCGAGAAGTGAATACTCTGCTAAAAATTCTCTGTCTTCTGTATTGAGCCAAGATTCTGTTATGCCAATAACATCGTAATTTTCTGTAAACACAAGTACCTCTAAATCAGAAAATTTATTGCGTATGCTACGAGTGTTTGCATAGAAAACATTTAAAGCTTTGGATTTGGAATTCACGGAAAGGAACGCTCTTTATTCAAATTCTTGGTTCTGCTCGGATGCAAATTTATGTACCTATCTGTCCTCAGTCCTCGATCCTCGTCCCTGGTTGTCCTCGGTCCTCGGTGTTCTCGATCATTGTCCTTAGTGGACCGTGGTCCTCGATCATTGTCTCTGGTGGTCCTCCGAGAGAGAGAGGGAGAGAGACAACAGTGTGGAAAGATAACATTAGACTGATCACTGCCAGTGTGAGACGGTAGACAATGTTGGAGAGAATAATGAACACATTAACACAACCGCTAAAGCCCAATAAATTACAATTCACAAAGCACGTTTGCACAGGTTCATACGGTATATATTAGCACACACTCATACAATAACGAACTCGCACACTCAAACAAATAGTCGCACATAATTATACAAAAGTAGTGTTACATATTCACGTACACACCAATAACGAGAGGATAACCTTACATAGCTGTACATGGATACACTGGCCACACAGATCTTACGATCCCTGCAAGGTGGGCAAGACTTAATCCTAGTAGAGATAGCCACCCTAAGTGTACGATAAAGTGGAAGGAACGGATAGCAAAGATGAAGGCTCTCTCCCCACCATCCGTTCCTTCGGCTATTTGACGTACATGAAAACAGTTAAAATTGAATACATTTGCTGGGCTTGGAAATCGCCTAAAGGCTTTTATAGAATCGTTAGAAATGGAAAACAAATGTCATGCATGCCTTCATTTTTATTCTGATATATTCAACTGATAACAGTGTTCATTTATACCATATTATCTTGTCAGTAATAATGTTCTACTCAAGACCAATTTACTTTGGTATGGTTAATTGGTATGAATATTACTACTGAAAACTGTGTTATGATCCTATTAATTTGTGCAGGCTTAGTTCTTGGTTGTGGCAGATATATTAGTTTTCAACCCGACATTTTCGTTCAATTTACATCACTTTCTTTTCCTGCGTCACATGCATCACATGCTTGGTTAAATATAGTTGGCCTAAAGTGTCTATGTTAGGTTTAGTTAGGTTATGAATATCCAGTTACAGTAGGTTTGGCGCAGTTAAGTTACCTAATTTCATGGCAAGATAGATTAAGGTTCCCAATATTAAATAACAGCCTAATATCGCTGCACTAACTTGATATATTGTTAGGTTTGGTAATGATTAGGTTAAATATTAATAAGGGGAGCGTCCTGCATGGCCCAAACTGGTGTGGATTGGAAAATCTGAAATTGATATTTTTATTGCAGCAGTGATGGGAACACTGTAGGAGTGATGTGGCAAAGTTTTAGACTCGTAAAATAAAAAATACCCTAAATACGGGGTTCATGACGCCATTGGAGCCAAATTAATAAAATACCTTTTGGGTGGTCCAGGTGGCATATTATTCACTTAGACTTAGTAAGTTTTACTGGATTTTAGTGCCAGAGCATATATCAAATCAAACAGTTGCAATAAATCGTCATTTGAGAGGAATCGTTGGGTAATGGATAAATTTGGTTTTTCGCCTTTTTCTCAAAACTATAGTTACTCAAACATTTTTCCCTAAAACTGTTTTATTTTTGGTCCAATTTTAATAGGTAGGATATCATTGGAAAGATGAGAAAAAATGAAATATATTTTTGTGACAGATTTTTGATACACTAATACAATTTTTGACAGGATGCTTTCAACCTGTTGAAACTTTCAAAACAAAAACAAATTATTAGCGGCAAAACTAAAGGGTGTATCTTAAATATGTCACAAATATGAATTGAATTTTTTCTCTTGTTTCCAATGATATCCTACTTATTAAAATTGGACCACAAATAAAACAGTTTTAGCGGTTTATAAATTTGCAAAAAATGCGAAAATCCGAGGTAGCGAAAAAAACCTATTTGTCCGATTTTATGCATTTTTTGATATGTTGTTCCTAGGAGTGGCATCTATCACCTGTTGTTCCTAGGAGTGGCATCTATCACCTGTTGTTCCTAGGAGTGGCATCTTACACCTGTTGTTCCTAGGAGTGGCATCTATCACCTGTTGTTCCTAGGAGTGGCATCTATCACCTGTTGTTCCTAGGAGTGGCATCTATCACCTGTTGTTCCTAGGAGTGGCATCTATCACCTGTTGTTCCTAGGAGTGGCATCTATCACCTGTTGTTCCTAGGAGTGGCATCTATCACCTGTTGTTCCTAGGAGTGGCATCTATCACCTGTTGTTCCTAGGAGTGGCATCTATCACGTGTTGTTCCTAGGAGTGGCATCTATCACCTGTTGTTCCTAGGAGTGGCATCTATCACCTGTTGTTCCTAGGAGTGGCATCTATCACCTGTTGTTCCTAGGAGTGGCATCTATCACCTGTTGTTCCTAGGAGTGGCATCTATCACCTGTTGTTCCTAGGAGTGGCATCTATCACCTGTTGTTCCTAGGAGTGGCATCTATCACCTGTTGTTCCTAGGAGTGGCATCTATCACCTGTTGTTCCTAGGAGTGGCATCTATCACCTGTTGTTCCTAGGAGTGGCATCTACCTGTTGTTCCTAGGAGTGGCATCTATCACCTGTTGTTCCTAGGAGTGGATCTATCACCTGTTGTTCCTAGGAGTGGCATATCACCTGTTGTCCTAGGAGTGGCATCTATCACCTGTTGTTCCTAGGAGTGGCATCTATCACCTGTTGTTCCTAGGAGTGGCATCTATCACCTGTTGTTCCTAGGAGTGGCATCTATCACCTTGTTCCTAGGAGTGGCATCTATCACCTGTTGTTCCTAGGAGTGGCATCTATCACCTGTTGTTCCTAGGAGTGGCATCTATCACCTGTTGTTCCTAGGAGTGGCATCTATCACCTGTTGTTCCTAGGAGTGGCATCTATCACCTGTTGTTCCTAGGAGTGGCATCTATCACCAGTTGTTCCTAGGAGTGGCATCTATCACCTGTTGTTCCTAGGAGTGGTATCTATCACCTGTTGTTCCTAGGAGTGGCATCTATCACCTGTTGTTCCTAGGAGTGGCATCTATCACCTGTTGTTCCTAGGAGTGGCATCTATCACCTGTTGTTCCTAGGAGTGGCATCTATCACCTGTATGAAAAGTTGGTTACTTATCAGGGTATTAACTCTCAATGTGAGATAAATGTGTTGTGGTTATTGTGACAGTAAGATCCAGTGTGTGATTCACCACTTGCTGTATGTTGGGTGCTTACTTCATGGTTGCTTGCCTGGGGACCAGGAGCGGCTTAGTAAACCTTGTAGAAGGATCCATTATATAGGTGATATAGAAAAAAAGTAACAGAAATATAGAGATAAATAGCGAGGGAGATAAACAGATTGAGATAAATAGAGATATATGTGCATACATAGATTGGTAGATAGATGAATACATCTAAATGTACATAATTCAACATATGATCATAATATTAAACATATTTTACCCTAACATAACCTGAGGAAACATAGTTTTTCATAATACAATATAACCCAACATCATATAACCCAACATAATATAACCTAACATAATATAACCTAACATAATATAACCTAACATGATATAACCTAACATAATATAACCTAACATAATATAACCTAACATCATATAACCTAACATAATATAACCCAACATAATATAACCTAACATAATATAACCCATCATCATATAACCTAACATAATATAACCCAACATCATATAACCTAACATCATATAACCTAACATAATATAACCCAACATAATATAACCTAACATAATATAACCCAACATAATATAACCTAACATAATATAACCCAACATCATATAACCTAACATCATATAACCTAACATAATATAACCCAACATAATATAACCTAACAAAATATAACCTAACATAATATAACCCAACATAATATAACCTAACATAATATAACCTAACATAATATAACTTAACATAATATAACTTAGCATAAAATAACTTAACATCATATAACCTAACATAATATAACCTAACATAATATAACCCAACATAATATAACCCAACATAATATAACCTAACATAATATAACCCAACATCATATAACCCAACATAATATAACCTAACATAATATAACCCAACATAATATAACCTAACATAATATAACCCAACATAATATAACCCAACATAATATAACCCAACATAATATAACCTAACATAATATAACCTAACATAATATAACCTAACATAATATAACCTAACATAATAACCTAACATAATATAACCCAACATAATATAACCTAACATAATATAACCTAACATAATATAACCTAACATAATATAACCTAACATAATATAACCTAACATAATATAACCTAACATAATATAACCCAACATAATATAACCTAACATAATATAACCTAACATAATGTAACTTAACATAATATACCTAACATAATATAACCTAACATAATATAAGCCAACATAATATAACCTAACATAATATAACCCAACATAATATAACCCAACATAATATAACCTAACATAATATAACCTAACATAATATAACCTAACATAATGTAACCCAACATAATATAACCTAACATAATATAACCCAACATAATATAACCTAACATAATATAACCTAACATAATATAACCTAACATAATATAACCTAACATAATATAACCTAACATAATATAACCCAACATAATATAACCCAACATAATATAACCTAACATAATGTAACCCAACATAATATAACCTAACATAATATAACCTAACATAATATAACCTAACATAATATAACCAAACATAATATAACCTAACATAATATAACCTAACATAATAACCCAACATAATATAACCTAACATAATATAACCTAACATAATATAACCTAACATAATATAACCTAACATAATATAACCTAACATAATGTAACCCAACATAATATAACCTAACATAATATAACCTAACATAATATAACCTAACATAATATAACCTAACATAATGTAACCCAACATAATATAACCTAACATAATATAACCTAACATAATATAACCTAACATAATATAACCTAACATAATATAACCCAACATAATATAACCCAACATAATATAACCTAACATAATATAATATAGAAATTTTCCGTATGAAGAAAGGTTGAAGAAATTAGGTTTACATTCGTTAGAGGGGATATGATAGAGGTGTTCAAGTGGGTTAGTGGGATTAACAAAGGGGACATAACAAATGTACTAAAGCTCAGAGATAGCGAGAGAACTCGTACCAATGGTTTCAAATTAGATAAGTTTCGTTTCAGAAAAGATATAGGCAAATATTGGTTTGGTAACAGAGTTGTAGATGGGTGGAATGGACTACCAAGTGCTATAGTGGGATCTAAAACGGTAGGGAGCTTTAAGATGAAATTGGATAAGCATATGGACGAGAAGGGTTGGGTGTGAAGGGGGATCAGCCGGGTTGGGCCAATCAGCGCCCCATAATCCTGCGTTAATCTCTAACCGTTTTGGTACGATGATCCTCAGGGTGTTAGAGTGTTGAGCCTATAATTGGGCTCTGTAATTGAATTGGGGTTGTGTGGGACAGGGATCTGCCTTGCTTGGGCCAATCGGCTTTCTGCAGACTCCCATTTTCTTATGTTCTTATGTAACCTAACATAATATAACCTAACATAATATAACCTAACATAATATAACCTAACATGATATAACCTAACATCATATAACCTAACATACTATAACCTAACATAATATAACCTAACATAATATAACCCAACATAATATAACCTAACATAATGTAAGCTAACATAATATAACCCAACATAATATAACCTAACATAATATAACCTAACATAATGTAACCCAACATAATATAACCTAACATAATATAACCTAACATAATATAACCCAACATAATATAACCTAACATAATGTAAGCTAACATAATATAACCCAACATAATATAACCTAACATAATATAACCTAACATAATATAACCTAACATAATATAACCCAACATAATATAACCAACAATATAACCTAACATAATGTAACCCAACATAATATAACCTAACATAATATAACCTAACATAATATAACCTAACATAATATAACATAACATAATATAACCCAACATAATATAACCCAACATAATATAACCTAACATAATATAACCCAACATAATATAACCCAACATAATATAACCTAACATAATATAACCCAACATAATATAACCTAACATAATGTAAGCTAACATAATATAACCCAACATAATATAACCTAACATAATATAACCTAACATAATATAACCCAACATAATATAACCTAACATAATATAACCTAACATAATATAACCTAACATAATATAACCTAACATAATATAACCTAACATAATATAACCCAACATAATATAACCCAACATAATATAACCTAACATAATATAACCTAACATAATATAACCTAACATAATATAACCTAACATAATATAACCTAACATAATATAACCTAACATAATATAACCCAACATAATATAACCTAACATAACCTAACATAATATAACCTAACATAATATAACCTAACATAATATAACATAATATAACCTAACATAATATAACCTAACATAATATAACCTAACATAATATAACCTAACATAATATAACCTAACATAATATAACCCAACATAATAAATCCTAACATAATATAACCTAACATAATATAACCTAACATAATAATTCCTAACATAATATAACCTAACATAATATAACCTAACATAATATAACCCAACATAATATAACACAACATAATGTAACCCAACATAATATAACCCAACATAATATAACCTAACATTTATATAACTTAACATCATATAATGTAACATAATATAACCTAACATAATATAACCTAACATAATATAACACAACATAATATAACCCAACATAATATAACACAACATAATGTAACCCAACATAATATAACACAACATAATATAACCCAACATAATATAACCTAACATTTATATAACTTAACATCATATAATGTAACATAATATAACCTAACATAATATAACCTAACATAATATAACCTAACATAATATAACACAACATAATATAACACAACATAATATAACCTAACATAATATAACCCAACATAATATAACCTAACATAATGTAACCCAACATAATATAACCTAACATAATATAACCTAACATAATATAACCTAACATAATATAACCTAACATAATATTACCAAATAATAACCCAAACATAATATAACCTAACATAATATAACCTAACATAATATAACCTAACATAATATTACCCAACATAATATAACCCAACATAATATAACCTAACATAATATAACCTAACATAATATAACCTAACATAATATAACCCAACATAATATAACCTAACATAATATAACCCAACATAATATAACACAACATAATGTAACCCAACATAATATAACCTAACATAATATAACACAACATAATATAACCTAACATAATATAACACAACATAATGTAACCTAACATTATATAACCCAACATAATATAACCTAACATAATATAACACAACATAATATAACCTAACATAATATAACACAACATAATATAACCCAACATAATATAACCTAACATAATATAACCCAACATAATATAACCTAACATAATATAACCTAACATAATATAACAACATAATATAACAACATAATATAACAACATAATATAACAACATAATATAACCTAACATAATATAACTTAACATAATATAACTTAGCATAAAATAACTTAACATCATATAATGTAACATAATATAACATAACATAAATTAACCTAGCATAATATAACTTAACATAATATAACCTAACATTAATATAACCTAACGTAATTTAGTATATCAATATTTAACTTATTATTATCTAAACTAATATTAATTGACACAGAGGAACCCAGACTTAACTGAAGGTTGATCAGGTAATAGAGAGAGAGAGAGAGAGAGAGAGAGAGAGAGAGAGAGAGAGAGAGAGAGAGAGAGAGAGAGAGATAGTATATCTAGTATACTCTGAGTTTTGCCTCCATGTCATGCCTTTGATATTGATAACTCATCAACTTGTTGAATTACATTACACAAATTTGTCAATATGTAGTTATCAATTACAAAGTGTGGACAGCAAACTCCGGCTTAAAGAACAATGTTACCCAGACACAACATATTAACTGACCCACTGATTATAGTCCCTCAGCCACAAAGACTTACAAATTCTTCAACTCGGAACAACACCATCACACACAATTGCCAGGGTAACTGGTTATCACTTAGCAGTAAAACAAAATGTGAGTGAGAGACCTGACCCCAAACCTGTGCCGCCTCATCAGCCGGGAAGTCCTACTATATAACACCCACAAAGACCCTTGATTACCTCGGATCCGTAAGTGGCTTTTATGGGGCTAAGACTGGTGGGGGCACGGTGATATGTGGGGGGATGGGGGAGTATGTGGCAATGTGGGGGTAGGGGGTGGGGTTCGTGATGCTGGGATGTAGAGTTAAATGAGTTAGTAACGGAAGAGGGAGAGGCTGGGTCAAGGAAGGGACAGTACTATTTTGATGAGCAGAGAGTGGGCGGGATGTAAAACCTGAAAGATGATATAGTGGGAATGGGAGACTATCTTGGATATAGAGTTACATATATATGCATACCACACAGATCACTTCATCCCAACGTGGTTAATGGATCATTGTCATATAATATTACGGTGTGGTTGTGGGTGTTGTGGACAAGGAGGGGTGGTTTGAGAGAAAAGATATTAGTGAGTTTAGGAAGGGATGTGGAGGTGGCTGTGGTAAACACAAACCAGTACCCAGGGGAGGCCGCATAGGCATATGATAAGAGGTTGCTGGAACTCCAATTTAATTTTCATGGCTTCCCCTACTGTTTATATTTGTGCCTAACCTACACAGAGAGTAGTCCAGTGAACCCTCACAAACCCCTCCTCCTCCTATTCATTCACCATATTTAACAAGCATACCCCACTTCTTTCCAACACACCTATGTTAACTCAAACCTACTTGGATGTTGGCTCTCTATCACTCTTTCAACCTTGGGGGAACCCTTGTTACATGTAGTTTTGCCTGTTTCCCCTTCATGCACATACAAAACAAAATAATCATAAAATACAAAATAAAAGGTCAAGGTGTTGGTGAATTGTTTATGCATTATTATGAGGTGAGTGTAATGCATCGTAGGTGGACCCGTTGGTTTCAGTCATTGCATTTTTAGTAAGTAATGTCGTGTTGTACAGTAATTAGATGTATTATGTGACAGGTGTATGTTGGGGGTCCAGGGTTTGTTTATGTGTCTCCGGCAAAGAGTAGTATAGGAGGGATGTGAGCGCTGGAGGGTCACATTCCTTCACAGAAAACAAATAATGAGTTAATGTATTTATCTTATATTTTGAATGGATTATGGATATATTCGCATAGTATATCAACTGTATGTACTGCACATACTTGAAACTATATTTAAGCTTTATATACAGTATTCATATTATACTGTGTTTTCATCTCTCACGCCCTACCACCACCCTACACACACACACACACACACACCGTCACATTTACTTAATTAAAGTGCAGAGACACGACTTGGACAACTCATGAATATGTAGATTGATCCAAGCTCTTCTCAAAAGTATCACAGTACTGAAGGAGTGGACGAACAGGAATTACAGTATATGAAAATAAAAAAGATGGTTAAGCAATGTGTAAGGAGGACAGCTAAGAATGACTATGAGTGAGGATGATGACACAGATTGTGTGGTAGTGGAAGAGGATAGAGAAGGAGGTGCAAAAGATAAGGAAATTAACATAATATTTGTTATTTGTTTATTTCTGTTCTATGTGAGTGAGAGAAGACAAAAAGCAGAACTGCCTGTAGCGAATGCCTCTCCCAGAGTTGACAGAGTGACAGGGCCAAAATCAAGTGATGTTCGAGCAAAAACGCCTGGACACACGGAGTTTGAAGCAATTTAAGTCATAGGAAGCAGGAAAGACTGATTACGGGAGAGAGGTCCAGAGTTCAGTAGTTAAATAGAAGAAAGACTGAGCATACCGTTTCACTCTTGGGTTGGAGAGTTGCACAGAGTAGGGGTGGGATTGTTGCAAGACGGGTACTACATACCCTACATAGAGGAGGTGGTATACACTGGGAAAGCTCTGAGGAACATTGCATATTGTAGTAGTGATAGAATAGCGAGAGAGATGCAACATTGCGGCGAAGAGAGAGAGATTGCAGAGAGTTGGTAAGTGGATGGGAGTTAATGATACGAAAGGTTTTCCTTTCTACTTTGTCTAGGAGTGCGGTGTGAGAGGATCCTTCCCACACATGTGAACAATACTCAATACAAAGACGCACGTACATAGCAAGAAACTGTGCAGGGGTAAAGAACCCCTTGAGGTGGTTGAGGCACACCCAGCTTCTGTGAGGCTGCCTTAGCAAGACTAGTAATATGGTCCTTCCAAATGAAAGCAGAAGAAAAAGAGACACCCAGAATATTGAGAGAAGATGAAGGATTGATTTTTGTATTGTTGATGTGTAAGGGATAGTCCTCTGGGAGTTCCGGATGGGTAGTAAGATGAAGAAATTGGGGGGTAGAAAATACATCTTTAAAAGAAATTTGGATATTAGGCTTAAGTAGGAAAGAGGGGGTGGAGAGGGATGAATAGCACCAGAATCATCGAAGGTGGAGTTTCTAGCAAAAGTTTGAGCGAAGAGTTTAGCTTTGACAGAGGAAGAAGTGATGTGTGTGCCATCAGAGTGGAAAAGGGGAGGGAAAGACGAGGAAGAAAAATTGTTGGAGAGGTTTTTGGCTAGATGCCAGAAATCTCGGGAAGAGCTACCGTTCGATAGTTCAGTACATTTATTATTGATGAAAGAGTGTTTGGCGAGTCGAAGAACAGATTTGGCTTTATTCCGGCCAGAAACATAGGAAGAATGAGATTCTTGAATTTTAAGGCATCGGTACTGTTTGAATGCTTCCTTCTTGTTGCAGACAACAGTATAACAAGCGTGAGTAAACCAAGATTTGTTTGAATGTACGCTTCCATTCCCGAGAGGATTACCTCGGTAATGCGTTCAACACTCTCCGAGGGTCCTCGGCCACGGAAGCAAAAGTCATTCCATGGGAAATCACAGAAGTACTGACGAAGAGCCTCCCAGTCGGCAGCGCCACATTATTGGAAAAGGATGAGAAATAATAAAATGCTAGTTGGAGAAAGCAAAGGGGATAGAATACTAAGATACATGAGACTAAAAGGAGAAAATCAAGACAATTACGGGGCAATAAGGAGAAGAAGTAAACAATTAAGATAAGAATGAAGGTAAAGATAAACACACGGCAGGAGAAGAAAAAAACTAAGTAAGTTAATAAAAGGAGAAATACGGGCCTTAACAAATAAAAGGTAGTAGAGTGTAGTGGAGAGGGAAAAGGGAAAACGAGGAAGGTCACGAGTAGGGCTCTCAGGTATGGTGGTGGGTTATTGTTGAGAGAGAAAGTGTGTGTGAGAAAGAGAAAGTGAAAGTTTAATTTTTACTATTTTCCAAGAATACCACCACAACACTTTATTAGTCTTGTAATATCGCCATTAACATTGTGTAAACTCCCTTTACGTCTCACATTTGACTTCCTAAATATATCACACAGTTGTGATTGTATCACGTAGCTATCTCTGTGAACCTATTGAGAACATATTAACCCATGGCATTTGGGGTATAAGTTCCACACACTTCTTACATTAACTTTGAACATTGGCTGTGAAACTTGTTTTTAAATTAGTACCTAACCAATCATGATACCAACAGTGGAGGCTAGAAGCTCACTTGTATTACTTATCATAACGAAAACATTATAACCTTCCACTGTTATCAAGGTATAGTTTCCCTGTATTATATTAACTCTTCATGAACATAACGTGTTAATATATTTAATATATCCTGACGTAACAATCGAGCAGGGCAATAACCATGGGAGGCTTCATCGGCATGTAATAAGGAGGTACTGGATCTCCTGTTTCATATGTCTGGCTTCCCTAACTGTTGTCTCATCTACACACAGTAATCTAGCTAGCTCTCACAAACACCTCCTCCTCCTATCTAATTCACTACAATAAACAGGCACACCACTCGTCTTATCATTATTGTAAAAACAAATATAAATGTGTATCTCATTATTCTCTCAACTTTGGGGGAGACACTGGTTACAGGCAGCTTTGCCTTTTGTCCAACATTTAACAGAAACCAAACATACAAGATATCATTGGATTGTAAGGGTTATATTATACACAATAAATAACATTCAGGAACTAACGCAAGATTGATCTGTATTACTGTAGATGGAACAACACACATGTGTTACCCTTTAATAATCCCTCAATACAATGATTGTATCTATATAATTAATGTAAATTAATGTAATCTTTACCTCCCCCTCTCTCTCTCTCTCTGTCTCTGTCTCTCTCTCTCTCTCTCTCTCTCTCTCTCTCTCTCTCTCTCTTTCTCTCTCTCTCTCTCTCTCTCTCTTTGTGTAACTCTCTCTCACTTTACACTTATCATTGCAATATAATGCATTGGTATTGTATACAGTATATCTCTGTAATCCTTGTTTATGTCTCTCTAAGTTTCTTTTCGCATTTCAGTGTAAAATATGGTATGATTATCATGATGTTTATGTCTGGTGTTCACTGTTTCCTAACTTATCGGTTTTCTGCCTGTGAATCCCACCATCCAATATTATCTTACCAAGTGCAGAATATAACATCCATAATCGGATTCTTGTTACCCATACTATCATTGAAAGAAATTAAAGGTTAACTATATATAAAGTAAGCAATAGAGAGAGAGAGAGAGAGAGAGAGTAATTCACCGAACTTTTTGGTTAGTGGGATTCCATGCAATGGGAGTTTCAGTTTATTGTTTTCGCTCCTCCTTAACTGGGAATGTACTGCGTGACGTCCATGCATGTGTTAGTCTATCGTTGGTTGTGGATGTGAGTGTTGTCTGTAATCAGTCAATTGGCGACATCTGAAATCAAAGGCTTGGGTTGTTCTGTACGGAAATGGTACCAGTCTCACCGGAAGGTTTAGGTTGACCTATGCAGAATATGATTGGGACTGTGTTGAAAGGTGGGTGCCTCACACTCGCCGCAAGGGAGAGGTAGTGCTTTGAGAGAGCTCTGAAGAACACTGATTGTTTTAATAGCGATAAAAGAGTGAAATGATGCAACATTGCGGCTTCTAGAGAGAAAGTGTAGGGAACTAGTAAAAGTGTAGGGAACTAGTAAAAGTGTAGGGAACTAGTAAAAGTGTAGGGAACTAGTAAAAGTGTAGGGAACTAGTAAAAGGAAGTGAGTTGATGAGGACTCTACTCCTTCAAGAAGTGCAGTATGGGACATGTGATAACAATACTCGATACATGGATGCACTGCGCCCCCATACAAAGCAATAAGCTGTGCGGAGGTGAAGAAACGATGAAGACGGTTGAGCACACCTAACTTCTGGAAAGCTGTCTTAGCAAGAGTGGTAATATGATATTTCCATGAAAGGTCAGATGAAAAAGATACACTAAGAATATTGAGAACAAATGGAGGATTGATTTGTGTATTGTTAAATAATATTGTATAGTCTTGTGGAAGATTGCGATGGTGAGATAATAGCGTAACGGTTATTATATTTATAAAACATCCATAGTTTTGAAGAATAATAGCAACATATAATGGCTGTTTAGAAAATAAATATAAATAAGGAATAAGAATAAGCACATGAACAACAGCAACAATAACATCAATTGCAAAAACACCATGATAATGATGTTCTAAAAGCTAATATGTATATAAAGAGGAAATTGACATTCATTAAAATATTATAACATAAACAACCAAAAGCTACAACACGAGAACCATCAAGGGAAAAACTGCAATGAAAACCGCAATATATATTTAAAAATACCACAAAAGAAGAAAGGTGGAAAGGGGAAGGAGAAAAATATGTAATATTAGGTTGTCATGAATCAAAGATGAAGGCAGCCAAGAGAGAGAAGAAGGAGGGACCCAAACACACTATAGTAACAAAGACTGGATAACTGAAGTTGATATGGTACATTATAAATTGATGTTAACTAGTTTACTAAAGATAAATTTGGACATTGATTAATTAGCATTTATGGTTGTGGAAAATGTATAGCATCTGAGGTGAAGCCAATAATTATGGATACTAGTGAATGAATGGTGTTCAGAATGCCGGAGTGCTTGCTTGTGGCTGGCGTCTATTATAATTATGTATTCTTTTCCTGTCATTTCTGTTATCTTTCCTAGTTTTTTTGCTCATCCTCCCTACTCATATAAAGGAGTGCAAGTTTGGCTATTGACTGTGTAACTGTATTGAACAATTGTGAGAAATATTGTCTTATATTATAGCATCTCTATGGTTGAGCCAAATTACATGTACTTCTGAGACACTGACTCGTACTGTGTGGGTCCCGGAAGATACAAACACAAACTTGGAAGGAAAAGACAAGTAGTTGATAATTATCAAAGGGAAAAAAAGAGAGAGCGATAAACTTGTGGAATAGTTTGGACATTCTTAATTGATGATTGTTTTTCTTCTAAACCCACATCTCTTTCGTGTTTAGCCCCATTAGTTTTCAGATTATAAGACGTCGGCCCAATATTTTGTGGATTTTAACACCTTTAAGCCCGATTTAGTTGTCAATTTTAATATCTGTCATGCCATATACTTTAGGTGTCGAGTTTTTCCTGGCGAGCGTTAGCGAGCCTGTTAATTTAAGAGGTACCTGCCTGTGGCTGAGGTCTATGGAGTAAACTATAAAATATATGAATAAATAAATATACAGACGACAAAATAACCACTGTCCCCTTATGTTAGTGTATCGGACACTTATGTAGCGGTCTTTAATTAATAGGGTTCATTATATTTAATCTTCCCTCAATATAGAAGTGCGTGCGGAGTTACATGGAGGGATAGACAGACTAATGAGGAAGTAAGAAGGAGGTGTGGTGTGGAGGTAGATGTGCTGGAAAGTGTGAAAAGGAATAACTTGAGATGGTTCGGCCATATGGAACGTATGGAAAGTGAGAGAATAATAATAATAATAATAATAATCTTCTGGTTACTTATATAGCACCCGTCTCTCCTCCTTCGAGGATTCGCAAGCGCTTGGCTTTCTTTAGTCTACCAGAGATCATTACCCATCCCCCTTGCTCATGGGGAGATGGTAACCGCCGGCTGTATCCCAGAAAAACTTTTCAATCTGAGCGGGGATTGAACGCGAGACCTTCAAGGTGGGAATCAGGCACGCTATCAACTGAGCCAGCCGGACGGCCGGACGGAATGACTAAGAGGGTGTATGAGAGCGAGGTGGAGGGACAGAGAGAGAGAGGTAGACCGAAAGAGAGGTGGAAGGATGGAGTGAGGAAGTATATGAACGAAGGCGGTGCTGGTTGGGGGGAGGGGCGTCGACTGACTGGGGACAGAGGTGCATGGGGGCGGTTCGTTCGTGGCCACCCCTTCGGGGATCACGGCGTCAGGCAATAGATAGATAGATAGAATATTTCCCGTAGAGTGTTGTAGAACTAGGAGTTGTCTGAAACACTGTTTATTAAGGGGGGACATATACGGAGGGATCAAATAAAATCTTACCAGGGTTTTATCTGATTTATTACTTTGAAAATAGAATTCTGTTAGCCCTTATTAATAATTGTAATAATTATTGTTCTTGCACTATACGTCCCCTGCGTTGGGAAGTGCAATCTATATGAGTGATTGGCTTACTGACATTGTTAATACTAGAGATGACTGACTTCAAGAAGTTACGGAAGTCACTGTAAGTTTAAGTATAATTATACCGGTATAAGCACTCTCAATATATATAAACACCTTGGGTGCGGCACTTGTCATATGACAATTGCTTAATCACCACTGTACCATACGGAGGTTTTGGACTAAAAGTAACCTGCACTTCCTGCACATTTTCATGTATAAACAATAGCTAGAACGTATTTCAATGATATATCCTTGAAAGCAGAGGAATAGACCTTTCCAATGACACCTGAATCATGTCTGTACGACCACTGGTTGCCGTGCAACGATGTTGCACACGTGACGCTAAATCGGTAAAAAATAGCGAGTTTGAGCGGTTTCTGCTATTCCCAAGTCTGTAAGGGAGTTGGAGATGTCTCCCACTACCACGAGTGATGGCTCAGACACGGGGGACGGTGGATGGGATGGTCCCACGCTGTTTAGACTCGCTCGCCTGCCTCTCAGCCCTTGTTCAAGGCAAACATTTTGGCAATTGTCATATGTCAAGTCCCACAATGATGACCGTATTTTTTATATAACAGCCCGCAGTCATTGAGTTAATAAAAACAACTTAGGACTGAGCTGTTTTCCTGTATTATATTAGTTCTCTGTAAAGAAAGAAAGGAACTATTAGGGAAGGTTACTAGAACGTAATGTATGTCACTTGATACTTTTAATAAGAATATCGTCACTGTACTTGGTCACGAGTCTTACCCTGGGGTCTGTGATGAGTGACCTTCCTGGGAGGCTGCTGTTTGCTGACTGAGGAGCACGTCTCCCTGAGGCAGGGGCGCGGCTGCCTAGCAACTTCATGTGACTACAATGTGTGACAAAGTTGCTAGCAATTACTTTTGGATATCTTGGCAATGGCTGTGTGGATACGATCTTATGATTGTGAGAACCATGCTTGCCTAAGCTTAAAGGAAAGTTACCAGCGGCCAATGTGATGGTGTGAACTTTTATAGGGAGATCACATCAACACATTGACAGTCCTTTATTTAATTAGTGCTTTGAATATAGTGATATATATGTGATTATAGTAATGTGTACAGCCACCTACAGTTGCGCTGTTACACCGCTGAGGCCCACCGAAGCTGAAAATAACTAAGGAACATATATACACTAATTCTATCCATCCCCAGAACCTAAATAACCCTGTACCCAGTGTATAGCAATGCCAAAGAAAGTGTGGTTTAGGTAAGGACCAACTTACATATTTGCATCAGCAGTTGCCTGCTTTGCCTTACGCCAAAGAGTCAGGAGATCAACCCTGAACGAAAGACGAAGGGAACGGCCTACTAGGATAAGGTTGATGACGAGGAGAGTCAAGGTAGGGGTTAATACAGTAGGGTAAATGATTTTCGGGTTAACAAACTAAACTAACTATGTTAGTAAACTCTGAGGAATTTTATGGCTTTCACGAGGTTTTAGTGTACTCAAATGAATGATGAGGTCCGATGAATTACCTGTGAAAGAAATTTTAATAGGGATGAACTCTAAGGAGAGGTTAGTAATCAGGGCGATGTTCTGATGTGAAGGAAGCGTGTGGATTAGTGAGTTCCGTACTTCGCAGTGATCAGGTGCCTGATGCATCGCATGATTATGAACTACAATTCTTTATCTAGACTAACAAGGGACACCTGGGTCTGGTTAAGAAGTAAAAGATCTGAATATCTAGCAAGTGTTGATAAAACACTGGGAGCTGTGGACTCGGGGCTTAAGAACAGTCTTTCAATGCACCAGAGTCAGTCACAGATGCTTGAGTCAAGGTAAGTTTGCATGCAGTTTTGTCCGGGGACACAAGGAAAACATATACTCAAGACACACATACAGGTGAAGATATAAGGACCCACATGAATGAAAAGCGTCTTTGTCTGTCACAGTCACAAGTTGAAGTACGTCGGAGACGAGCATCATGTCTGCTGTATCAGTAACGGTTAGTAATCATCCGTCTATAAGAAACGGAAACGGAATAATTCTCCAGATTGTAAATATATGAGGATTGGAACAGAATGTGGACTATAATAGATGAGTGTGTCAGAACTGCTTCCATTAGTGGATAATAGAATTAACAGTTGTCTAACTCAAATAGCGTAATCAAGGCAAACTGTTCCATCGATATTACTATGGCTGTACGGAGATGGTCAACAGGCAATAAGTCAGTGGTGACCCATCTCTGAGATCACCGAAATTAAAGAAATCATCAAATTTTTCATTGCTTTCGAGTCGTACTTCAAGACTCTGTTTAGGGCTTTTGTTGTATTCTCCAGGACAGTGAGTCTCTTTCCCAGCTTTTCAACATCAGAAGCCTGGGCTGTTCCAAAAGGCTCATGGGAGAGTAGGTCAACAAAATTTAACAGTCCTCTCTTAGTGCGAGTGCGAGAGTGCACATGTTTTGTTACCAGAGTAAGGTCATCAGGTAGAACCAAATGGATCATCCGGAGCTTACGATTTTATACGAGCGACGCTAACACGTTGAAGCGTAACTGTAAGTCGCAAGTCACCAGGCATCATCTGATTAGTTAGTAGGGAACACACTAATCAGGTCATCTTTCTCGGGAGAAAGGGCAAAATGGCAAGATAGAACAACTTCCCAACTCGAAAGATGAAAGAATACTGGCTCTCCCAGCCTGCAGAGGGTTGGATATAAGCTGAGAAGTGTTGCCAATTCTAGAGCAGTGCTCAAACGGTCGTGGTACCAAACACTGCCTGATACTGGCAGTTACAAGGAAAGTACATTACTGACGGCTCCCTGGCGTCGCTGGGACTGGGAGTGATTTATCTACTGACAGCTCCTTGCTGTCGCTGATACAGAAGCGGTTAAGACGTTCTCATTGATTCTAGACATCTTACCTTAACACTACAATAAAGAGGAATTTTGAGCTCATTTTTGCATTTATTACTTATCATTATTGCATCGGATGCGTGTAAATGATCTGGGAATTGATGTTGGAAGACTTTCGGTTGTCTCTTAGCATCCTACTTCAGTTGTGTGTATAATCTAGAGGAATATAGACTTCTGCCGAGGTTTGCTGCAGCAAAGAATCATGGTAGAAGCTTGTATTTACCAGTGGAAGCTAGTCTTGTATACCAGTCTTGTAGATTTAGGAAGACTCTTCAAGGCTATGTGAAGTCATCTAGGTTTTCCTTGACTTCTAGATTATCTTAAATATCTGAATGATGTTCCAAGATTTCAAAGATAGCTATGGTAGCTGAGATACTTTCCAGACAACTAGCCCAATTGAAAAGGGGATCTGTTATGCAATATAATAATAATTGGGAAGGGGATCTGTTGTGCAATACATGCTTTCTTGAGTAGATATCACCTGTTAATTCTTTCACGTTGTGCTTGGTTTCCAACCCATTGTCGGCGAGGAGGTGCCCAAGAGATGAAAAGCGAACAAGTGAGAACAAGTACGAGCTTGTTTGTAACTGGATCCTTTGTATCCGTCTTTAAGCAGGATTATGATGACTAGTTTGAAGGAGAATATTTAACACAAACCAGCTGGTGCTCATTACATCTGGCGTCGCCTGGACAATTTCAGCAATTCCAAAGAAACACTGTCAAATGGATGTGAAGCCTTCGGGTATTCCAGGAGTGTCACAGGTTTTGGTTACTTCTCAAGTACTTGCCTTTTAGCACAAGAGAGTCTTTTGGCAATGTGTCATTTACTATCCTTCTTAACCCACTGAGCCCCAGCTAGTTTATAATAAATGTACCACCCAGGACCAGCAGGTTTTGATTTTTCTTTTTCTTTTCCAGAAAACACCAGGAATGGGTTAGGAATGAAGGAAAACCCACAAAAAACCGATCCCCTAGGTCATTAAGGGGTCCTACGGTGCGCCCGAAAGTCGGATTTACAAGAGGGGAAAATTGAAGGCAAAAACACCCAAAAACTGTTTTTTGCGCGCTCACACGCACGCGGTTGGACTTTGAGCATTTTCAACCATCGGTATGGTTCTGTGGGATACTTACACAGTTCCCATACAAATCTGAGACCTCTAGGTGCCATAGGACTGGAGTAATTAACAGTGACGCAACGTTGTCGTCGCTGGGGTTTAGCGTTACAAACATTGCCGACGACAACGTATCGTCGCTGGGGTTCAGTGGGTTAATAGTTTTCCAGTAGAACATCATTTTAGCGGCTTCAAGCGTTGTTGTCCTGTCTGCACAAGTGAACTGTCAACTCTAGTTGGTATAGTTGCTGCAATATTTAACAACCTGATGGCATCATGCTGTTGCTGAAGTACTGCAATCATATCTGGAATGACTTATACATGGCGGTATGTGTGTGTCAATGGGAAAAGTCTAACCAGAGGTTCGTAGTGCAATCGGAACTGCGTCAGATGAACTTGTGGTTCTGGAAAAGACATCATCTTTCCCAATTCCAGAAATAGCTTACTTGTTGGATCTTTAGTGGATCTAGGCTTGCTCGTCTTTCACTTGGCTTGAGGTCACTGCAATTAAAGCAATCATCACATTCTTCATTGCTTTCGAGTCGTACTTCAAGACTCTGTTTAGGGCTTTTCCTATATTCTCCAGGGCAGTGAGTCTCTTTCCCATCTTTTCAACATCAGAAGTATGTGCTGTTCCAAAGAGCTCATGGGAGAGTAGGTCAGCAAAATTTAACAGTCCTCTCTTCGCACGTGTGCGAGAGTGCGCGTGTTTTGTTACCAGAGTAAGGTCATCAGGTAGAACCAATGGGATCATCCGGAGCTAGCAATTTTATGCAAGCGACGCTAACACGTTGAAGCGTAACTGTAAGTTGCAAGTCACCAGGCATCATCTGATTAGTTAGTAGGGAACACACTAACCAGGTCATCTTTCTCGGGAGAAAGGGCAAAATTCTATTTGCAGTGGTGCAGTAGAATTCTTCACACATGCATAGTAGAATGTACTGGGATGAGCGGCTTGCTCTGTCAGACAAAGTGTCGTTAACAGAACGAATGATCCACAAAAGATTCTAGTGGACTTGAATTGTAAATATTAGTTTTTCATAGCAATAATACTGCTAGTTGCTTTAGAGGATTGCTCTACTAGGTAGGTGTGTTACGACTGGGGTTCAAATATATCAGGGCTCTTATTCATTGGACTAGTAATGGCATAAATGTTACAACGGAAAGCGCTAGCTCCAACCTCTGATGTATATTCCCAGTGAACAAAGAACACAAATACTCTACAGAGTTCTATATGCAATAATAGGCTATCAAACTCTCAATAAATGTGCGTCTACTCTAGGCTTAATGTTATGTGAAAACAGCCTATTACTACCTATAACCGAAGGTGCTTGGTTATGGTATGCAAAGTAAGGTGGTAAGAGAAGTTACAGCTTACGTTACTTTAATTAATAAATGTCAGGCACTCCTGCATGAAAGAAAGTGCACTAAAGTCCTTCAACACTAACAAGGAATCTTCTTTAAATGTTAGATGCTATAAAGATGCTCGTATCGGAAATGGAACCCAAAAAGGCAGGCAGCGGAACAATGCTCGTGCAGGCTATGCACACAAAAAGGCAGAATATATATATAATGCCGTCGGAGCCAAGAATATCCTAAACACAACAATAATAATAATAATCGCCACGACAATGCAGTATTCCTATCAACAAAAAGAGCCTAAGTCGTTTGTGTCTCAATACATCAAACTAGGCTGCGAAATGCTTGTGTAATCATAAACGGGTATGCATAAAAAGAGTAATTAGGTTAATATACTTAATGTCTACTATGATTGATAAAGTCTAGCTAGAGTCAATGATACGAGATACTGGTGCGCATGGCATGCCGCATAGCCTAGTGCAAATCTCAAGTCTGTGCGTCAAATATTACGTTATAGGGAAGGGTAGCTCTCTTGAGAAACCTTAATACCGAAGTATTAAGCGTTCTCCTGGCGTACCTCAAAGACAAACAATCGAGACTAGAACAGTGCAGCATGGTATAGGCAAAAAGCCCTCATTCGTGCATGCTCTATTCTCAATGGCACACAGACTAGAATTTACTCAATCAACTCCAGTTCTCAGGTATGTCGTGCAGCTTTTAACTAAAGCCAGCACTCATAGGAAACAATACCTTATAATATCAGACTCCTAGTCTAGCATTATCTAATCCAGCAGAACACTAATAATTAAAGGATGCAGTACTTAAACAATATAAATGCCAACCAATGATTCGTGATCCACTTATCTTAACAACTAACATACATGGGTTATATCAGACCTTAACGCACAATACAACTGGCCAGCATGAAGCTGATTTTGCAGAGTTAACCAGAGGGGGTACAATATTAATAAAAGGTGGTGAAAGATATGGAAAATGAGAGAGATAGGCAGAGGAAAATATTCTCAGGTGAGAGCGGGGTACAGGTAGCAAGGGAAAAAGATGGGTGCATTCTAGAAACCAGATCTGAGGGAGAGAGTGGCGAGGAACTGTATATATACTCGCACCAGCTCGAGCCGCGTGGGAAAAAAGCGGTTACAAGTCCTCTAGCCACTACCAAAGTAGCTAGCAAAACATTACGTCACCAAGCATGGTAAAGAACTCCCTCAACCAATCCCCATGAGGCCAGTCAGCTGTGACGTCATCGAGCGGGACAAAAACACTACGCGCCCCCTCTCACTCTGTTCTACTCTCTCTCTCTCTCTCTGATCTTATCATTACTAGTTAAGGATAAAACATATACTTTACAATTAAATATATAAAGCCTTGACATGGGCGAAAACAAAGAGCCTTTCTGGACTGCCCATGACACGAGCTTTCACATGAAATAAAGCACACTCTAATACACAAACTGTAGCCCCATCCACTGCCCTGGCGATCCTAGCGAGTCACTGTAGGACAAGCCATGCGGTTCTAACGGAGTGGTTAACGTCACAGGTGGCATTAACAGAACAATGGTCCTCTCTACTAGCATATTGGAGCTTCTTGCCGAAATGCAGATGTGTCTGCTGAGGCAGTCTGGAGTGGTACAGTTGGTTGCACTGTTGAAGGTAGGTATACAGGTATGTTATGGCCATTCTCCGAGTGTTGAGTACTCATCCGGATTAACCTGTAACCATCAAACTGATTCTGTCTTGTGAGGGGTAGCATCTAGATTAGCAATCCTAGTCCTGAATGAGTTAACCCCTACTGTACCGTAGGGTACAGTAATAATAGTACCCCCACAGTCCCAAGTAATGTGGCCAAAATGGCAAGATAGAAAAACTTCCCACCTCAAAAGATGAAAGCATACTGGCTCTCCCAACATGCAGAGTGTTGGATATAAGCTGAGAAGCGTTGCCAACTCTAGATCAGTGCTCAAACGGTCGTGGTACCAGGCAAAGTTCATATACATACAAGAAGTTAACTCACCGAAGTCAAATTTGAACCTCCGACATCGAGTGTGACGTCACCCCTGGGACAGTAGGGCCATATTTCATATACAAACCTACAGAGTCTAAGAATGTGTCGCTTTGAAAAGCTGAATAACATGTCTTTCATTAAAGTATACCATATTTAGTAGCGATTAAGTCTAATGACAGTATCTTGTGAGCTTGTCACCACTGTAAGGAGTCATTATTATATAATTTTCGGGATAAAATCGTTGTATGAATATCATAGCATACTGTCTGCATGCAGTATTGGCCCGTCATCAATTCATCATGCTAACCTATTATGTTCCATAATGAGAATTACAGTGAATTGTCTTAAAAATGGGTTAATGTTGCGATATATTGGT
This sequence comes from Paralithodes platypus, assembly GCA_032716605.1. Lineage (NCBI taxonomy): Eukaryota > Metazoa > Arthropoda > Malacostraca > Decapoda > Lithodidae > Paralithodes > Paralithodes platypus. The sequence goes on along the minus strand of CM064570.1, from coordinate 26,236,960 downwards.
CATGAGGGTGTTTACTGTGTCATAAGATAGTGAAATATACGCGGAATATACGTGGTGGTAGCCAGGGTTAAGAGCGAGAGGGCACCACACACACAAGGACAGCTATTTCATACAATAATTTAAGTGTGTTTAGTATTATTTTCCCATTAACCTTCTCCCACTAACACATGATTGCCTGAACAGTATAAACTTCCTTTAAATGTAGTCACCACAACGTACCCCGGGTACATGCAGTATGATTGTACTGTAGGTACTGCGCAATTGAAAAAAGAACAAGAAAAAAAAGATTCTTTGAAATATGGCAACACCGTCTAAGCCACTCGGGAACACGAACACACACGAACCCCGTTATTATGACATACATTTTCTTGAATTTCTTTTCTTTTCACCACTATCGTGAGTACCTAAAAAATGTCCAGCTTTTGTCTGGTTTAATTATTATAACTTTCGCCAGCATACAATAATAGACCTGGGTAATATATTAAATGCTCTATAAGAGAGTTCGCTATGACAACTGTGCTTTCGTCTGCGGTGAAGGATGCTGAACCTAGGACCCAGATCACATGTTGGTCAGGAACAACTTCAGTCACTAGGTATGCTCAATGTCTCTGACAGGGCCAAACAAATCAGGCTCACTAATGCCTTCAAAATTTTCTATGACAGAGCTCCAGAGTATCTAAAGAATGATTTTGTTAAAGCAAATGAGAGGAGTGGACATAATACAAGAAACAGGATGTTTAATTTTAAGGTTCCGAGAATCCAAGGACAGGGTAAGCAAACATTCTTCTTCACTGCCATCAAAGACTGGAACGACCTACCCCAGTCAGTCCGTGAAAAGAGAACACTGTATTCCTTCAGACGTAGCCTGAAGGAACACCTGAACCGGACAGCTGCGAGAAGGGAGCACCAAGCTTATGTCTACTACTAAATACGACATAAGAGATAGACAAACCAAACTGAAATGATTACTGATTATGGATTACTGATATTTACTATAGGATGTAAGGTATCTTAAAATAACCCCCTAGAAATACTTTCTCTAAAGTATCTATTTCTTTATCCTCCCCATTTCCCCAGCTAACCTAATCCCACAAGGACCCCAATGGAAATACGCCTAACGGCCTTATTGGGCTATCCTTAGTTGGAATTATGCAAGGCTGGTACATGTCATTTTTGTAACATACTATGTGGTACCAACTCTGTAAATTGCTAACTGAATAAATATTATTATTATTTGTATTATTATTATTAAGGCATGACCGCAGCCGCTATGCCCTGACATTTACACCGAATCACGATTCTATTTCGATGTATTTGAAATAATTTGATGATAAAAACTATCCCAACCAACGTAACCAAACCTAATTCAAACTACAGACCAATAGCTATAACTTCCACTCTTGGCAAAGTTTTTGAAATTATATTAAATAATCACATAATTAAGCATCTGGAGAATAATAAATTAATCAGTGATAGGCAATATGGTTTTAGACGATGTCGATCAACTGCAGACATTCTTTGCCTTCTTACGCATCAAATCAACCAAGCTACAGACCAACATGGTGAAACACATACAATAGCACTGGATATATCAAAGGCATTTGATAGAGTCTGGCATCAATCCTTATTGTCGAAGATGTCACACTACGGCCTTGCATCATTAGTTCCACTAATTTCTTCTTATCTTCATAACAGAAAAATACGTGTAATGGTAGATGGCCTTTATTCTCAATTTCACTCAATAAATGCTGGTGTTCCCCAGGGATCAGTTTTGGCCCCAACTCTGTTCCTCATTCATATCAATGATCTCATATCTACCACTCATAATCCAATACATTCCTACGCAGATGACTCAACACTCCACAGTTCCTTCACATTTACCAATTCTTTCACCCAACCCGATCTTATAAATTCAAAAATAAACACTGCAATTTCTCTGAACCAGGACCTTTCTAGAATTAATGAATGGGGACAAGAGAATCTAGTTTCCTTTAATGCACAGAAAACCAAGTACATTCAATTTTCTAACCGACAGAATCTCACTGACTCCCATATATTTTTTAATTATGTAAATATTCCCACTTCCCCTAGTATTGACATTCTCGGTGTAACATTAACTACTAACTTGAGCTGGACACATTATGTTAGAAGCATTGCTAAGAATGCCTCTAAAAAACTGGGACTCCTGTACAGAGTTCGAGAATTCTTCACTGACGAGCAGTTGGCCGTAATATATAAAAGTCATGTGCGCTCTCAGATGGATTACTGTTCACCTCTGTGGGGTGGAAGTGGAGTGGTTGCATTGAGGCAGTTGGACAAAATTCAAAATAAAGCTATTAGATTAATCAATAACCCTGCAATCACACAGGACCTTCCTACATTAGCCATACGAAGAAACGTTGCATCCCTTGCATTATTCTACAGATATTTTCACAGCAATTGTTCCGAGGAACTTGCTTCAATTGTGCCGCCTCTCCACATCTTTCCCCGTAGAACTAGGGCAGCTGAGAGAGCCCATGAATTTACACTTTCTCCTCCACAATGCAGAACTTCTGCTTATCAGAATTCATTTATCCCCAGAGCTACTACTCTTTGGAATTCACTTCCCTCGAATTGCTTTCCACAAACTTACAATCAACAAATGTTTAAATCCAGTTGTTACAAACATTTTATGAATGGAGGATGCCTTTAGGCACATGGACCTTTTTGTTTTATCTGTGTTTTTCCTTCCTCCGTTCATTGTCTCTTAAAAAAAAAAAAAAAAAAAAAAAACAGTAAACATAAATCGACATATACTTGTAATTGGGCGTGAATATAGTAGAAATATACCGGCTGCAGGGCATGAGCTTCCTTCGTCTGCATATTTATATCGAACATCATTACAAAATTCACGTTGTGGGTGGATGGGACTCGTTAGCCTTGGTCGGCAACTCATCTAGGGGAGACAACATTATACAAATCGGGGTGGATGGGACTCGTCAGCCTTGGTTGGCAACCTCTCTAGGGGAGTAAACCTGATACAAATCTGTACTGCTTATCTAAGGGTAAGGCAGGTTAGTGAATGAATTAGCCGAACACCACTGTAGAAAAATAGTGCTAACAAGATACACAGAGGGCCTTGGAGTCGGACAGATCCTAAATTGAGTGGCCAATCCTGTAAGTCCTTCACTAAACTGGCTCGGATTGTCCCTCTCACAGGGAATAGGTCCGCTTGGGGGCATTCTGTGTATGGCCACCCTCATAAGGGGAGTACGGCGTCCGGCAATAGATAGATAGATAGATAGATAGATTTCAAAATTAATTATTTGTTTTGATTTTTTTTCATATTCTACTTGTTCTTAACATAGTGTTTTCTTAACTTTCTAGCCATAACATATGCAAAGCTTCTCCAGTATGAGTTAACAATGGAAAAACAAAGTGGAACAACATTCTCCCTATGTTGTCGTCAACATCTACATTCCATGCGTGACGTCACGATTTTACAAGACTTACAAATTTCGGCGAGCTACCAGAAATTTGAGTATCTGGTGGGTCTACTTGTTAGTGTATATATACTTTGGTACCAGGCACTGCCTGATACTGGCAGTTACAAGGAAAGTACATTACTGACGGCTCCCTGCCGTCGCTGGGACTGGGGAGTGATTTATCTACTGACGGCTCCCTGCCGTCGCTGGTACAGAACGGGTGAAGACCTTCTCATTGATTCTAGATATCTTACCTTAACACTACTATGAAGAGTAATTTTGAGCTCTCTTCTGCATTTATTCCTTATCATTATTGCATCGGATGCGTGTAAATTATCTGGGAATTGATGTTGGAAGTCTTTCTGTTGTCTCTTAGCATCCTAATTTACTTGTAAGTATAATCTAGAGCAATATAGACTTCTGCAGAGGTTTGCTGCAGCAAGAAATCATGGTAGAAGCTTGTCTTTACCAGTGGAAGATAGTATTGTATACCTGCCTTGTAGGTTTAGGAAGACTCTTAACCCTTATTTAGCGGCGAGCAACATAAGTCGAGTTAAATAAAGCTGGACTATGTGGCGGCGCTCGACATAGGTCGAGTGGCAATTTCAGCACGTAATGTGGCTGAGAGAGAGAGACAAGTGGTGGCAGGAGACTAGCGAGCGTATGACTGCTCCAGACCACCGCGGCGAACCTACTGACACAAATCTCAGCTCCCTCCTCCCTCTCTCACTCGCTACATACTCAATTATGTACTGAAAGTACCGAATTACCTGCTTTTTGCACTCGCGTTGCACGGTTATTGCAAGAAAACTATCCATCATACAAGGATCGTTATGGTGTCATTCGAAAGCTCTGTTTATGCCCTTTCAGGGATAGGTACTTGTTTTACGTTCTGGGTCTTATTTAGGCATGAAAATGATCACGTAAACAGCCCTATTTTGGCTAAAAACACCCCGCTGTGTGGTACACATAAATAAACCGCATAGGCCGCTCGTAAGGTGTTAAAGGCTATGTAAAGTCATCTAGGTTTTCCTTGACTTCTATATTATCTTAAATATCTGAATGATGTTCCAAGATTTCAAAGATAGCTATTGTAGCTGAGATACTTTGCAGACAACTAGCCCAATTGAGAAGGTGATCTGTTGTGCAATACATACTTTCTCGAGTAGATATCACCTATTAATTCTTTCACGTTGTGCTTGGTTTCCAACCTGTTGTCGGTGAGGAGGTGCCTAGGAGATGAAAAGCGAACAAGTGAGAAGTGTACGAGCTTGTTGGTAACTGGATCCTTTGTATCCGACTTTAAGCAGGAGTACGATGACTAGTATGAAGGAGAATATTTAACACAAACCAGCTGGTACTGATTACATCTGGCGTCGCCTGGGAAATTTCAGCAATTCCAAAGAAACACTGTCAAATGGATGTAAAGCCTTCAGGTATTCCAGGAGTGTCACAGGTTTTGGTTACTTCTCAAGTACTTGCCTTTTAGCACAAGAGAGTCTTTTGGCAATATGTAATTTACTATCCTTCTTAATAGTTTTCCAGTAGTACATCATTTTAGCAGCTTCAAGTGTTGTTGTCCTGTCTCAACAGATGAACTGTCCACTCTTGTTGGTACAGTTGCTGCACTAGTTAACCCAGCAGCTGCGGGGAGACTTAAGAGGTTTTACTGGGCGACTGCGGGGAGACTCTTAAGATCCTAGGCCTAAAAAAAAATGTTTAAAAGGCCCCAGTAGCACTTGATTTGTTTTTTCCTCCATACTTCATATCACTCCTCCACATCTGTCAAAGTCCCCCCCCCCCCCCCCGCCCCTTCAATTATCACCTATTTTCCCTGTTATTCCCTTATTCTGTGGTATATTTTCGTGCTAACATTAGCGAGTTGCAAGCAGGGCATTGTCATCACTGTTAGCAAGCGAGTGCAAGAGAGAGAGAGAGAGTATCGATCGACAGTGTCTCTCCAGCCTTGGGGAAAAGTGGAGGGAGAGGAGCTTGCCTCAGCCATACATTATGTAACTCCCGGCCTGTATCGCCGATTTTGACCATCCAAACGCTGTTTCCACTTGTTTTATTGTTCTATCTATCTATCTATCTATATGCTCAGGCCCAATCCCCATTTTGGGGGTAGCCGACTCAAGACAGAGCAAGAACGGGGAAAACACAAAAAAACATAAAACAAAAAATAAACACAGATTAAAAACACAAACTCACACACATCCAGGTCACCCAGGAGAAGACCCAGAGACCAGGGTTACCAAGGTCGCTCCAGCACTCCCCCGGCCCCTGACCACCCGGAGAGGTTCCGATCTCGGCAGGCAGACATGCAGCGGAGCCAAAGCCACAAGCCCTCCCACCACACTTCCAGGCACACCCTTCATATTAATCGTCCCCCGGGCCAGGTGCCTGATGGACTATTATCTAGTCGAACTTGCGCCCGACCCCTTACTCCAACTTTATTGTTGTAACAGGTTAATACCTTTATAATCAACCTATAATAGGCGCATATGGAGAAGTATTAATGCTATTTATGGTAAAATAAATATTTTAGTGATGGAAACAGCTCAAATACATGCGCACAGGCAGAGGTGTCTCATACCCCCCATGCGCACTTCAGAGGTTAATGGTTAGACATCCTTCTTAAGCTGAATACAATCGTCCAATAGTTGCCAGAATATAATGAAACGGAGGTCGCTGGTATTCAATGGCTTATATTATATCAGTTGATCATCACCTCCAGGAATATCGGATAAAACCGCCAGATACCCAGAACAAAAAAAATAAAAGACCAAAAATAGAAGGTCCCACCCATTTCCCATTCTTAAGTAAGCCATTTTAGATTTACAGAAGTGACCATACCCAGTCAAATAGTACTAATGGTATAGTTAATTATCCCCTTCAGTACCGGTGCCGTCCTTTTAACTTTATTCTGACTACTACGAGACGATTTTATTCAGTTTCAAAAGGGTCTTCAGCATTTAACAGCCTTTGAAGTATCTCACCTACCCCTTTTTGCTACCACAGATGCTTCTTACACTACACAAAATCGTCTAAATATTAACCCTCTCAGCACCATGACGTAAAGTGCGTCTTACTAACCCTCTCAACACCATGACGTAAAGTGCGTCTTATTAACCCTCTCGACACCATGACATAAAGTGCGTCTTATTAACCCTCTCAGCACCATGACGTAAAGTGCGTCTTATTAACCCTCTCAACACCATGACATAAAGTGCGTCTTATTAACCCTCTCAGCACCATGGCGTAAAGTGCGTCTTATTAACCCTCTCAACACCATGAAGTAAAGTGCGTCTTATTCTGGTTGCCATTAAACTATTCTATTTAGTAGCTAATAATCTACCTACCGGACTCAAAAGGAAGAATACTGTCTCAATAAACCATCTGAATAACATGGGTTACGTTACGACCGGGACTCGTATAAAACAAGGGCTCTTAATCATTGGACTAGAAAGGCACACAGCCACAACGGTAACACTAGATTCAACCCTCAAACTTATAATGCCGGCGCACAAAAACACCTATACCCTCCAGAGTTACATCTGCGATAGCGGGGTATCCTCTAACTCGGTATAAATGCACTACTACTACAGGCTGATGATCTCTGATACAGCCTGATCACAACAACATACAATTACGTTAATAATGTATACAAGGAAAAAGATAGAGAGCTTAATTAAATCACTGGAATGATTTAATGCAAACAAGAAGAAGGTATAATTACAGTTACTCTAAACAATAATAAACTGTCACTCCTATATTAAAGAAAGTGAATGAAAGTCCTAAAGCATCGAACAGGAATCTTCTGAAGAAAGTCTGATGCTGCTTAAGATGATCGAATCGGATTTTGAACTGTTATATAAAGCAGGAACAAGATATGACAAGTGTAGGGACATACAGTGTTAACTGGCACGGGACTAACAATAAATGCGCAATAGTATTATCTCCAACAACAAAAGAAGTACTTCCTCAGGCAACGCAAAAGCCTGCTCGGGTTGTGCAACTCAACAACAACCAAGGCTTACAATCAACGTGGATATAAATGCTGCATACATAACATAAGAGTTTATAATCCTAATCGGGTATCTGCTAGGCGAATAAAGTCTAGCTGGGATGTCGTAGGCTAGGAAACAATGGCTGAGCAAGCGGCTCGTAGCCTAGCGAGGTCCTTAAGACTGTACGGCCAAATTACGTTAAATGACGGGGTGCTCTCTTGAGAGATCCAGATCGCTAGTGTCTGGTTCTCTCCTGGCGACCCTCTTCAAGTCAAAGCAAAACGAGTTAGCACAGTGTTGGGTGGCAGAGGCAAAAGCCCTCACTCGCAACACAGTGCTAAACTCACAAGGTACACAGTCAGAAAGACAACCTAGGCTTCCCACGCATCCGTTGCGATTGTACAAGTTCAACAAAACCTGGTACACATCGGAAATCACAACATCATTAGCCTCACCCCAGTCTAGCAATAAATAGCCCAGCAGACAACCAAGAAATAGGTAGGGAGACACCGCGAGTGTGTCAAACCTCTACAGACAAAATGTTAACCCCTCCAAAATGTCTAACTAAGCATGAAATATCTGAGAGCTTCAGCATATAATACGATGGCCGATATATGAAATCGTGCAGAACCAAAGGGGAGTTATGATATTAAAGAGATTAGAAGCATAAGAGGTAAGAAGTTGAGAGAGAGAGAAAGTGTTCTATAGGTAGAAGTCGGGGACAGGTGGCAAGGGAGGTGTGAAGGGTATGCTGGTCAGGCAAGCTCTGAGGAAGGTAGCTCCTCGGGACCCTCAGAATCACACAAAGGCATGGTGGTCGACCAATCACAGGCCGATACGTCACAAGGCAGCAGGCCTCCAGAAGGCGCCAGGAACCACCAGCCAATCAAAACCGAGAGAAAGACCACGCGGGCGAGCAACTCCTCCAGGAGGGAAGAGGGAGGAGGAAATCAACACTCACTGGCCCCACGCTGCTCGCTCGTTCTTTCTCTCTCAACTTCACTACAATGCATCTTATG
>CM064570.1:25892053-26228367 GCA_032716605.1 Paralithodes platypus | reverse complement strand
ACATCCCGGGTGGCGTTGCCAACACGGGGGGATTTTTTTTTTTTTTTTTTTATTTTTTTTTTAAGAGACAATGAACGGAGGAAGGAAAAACACAGATAAAACAAAAAGGTCCATGTGCCTAAAGGCATCCTCCATTCATAAAATGTTTGTAACAACTGGATTTAAACATTTGTTGATTGTAAGTTTGTGGAAAGCAATTCGAGGGAAGTGAATTCCAAAGAGTAGTAGCTCTGGGGATAAATGAATTCTGATAAGCAGAAGTTCTGCATTGTGGAGGAGAAAGTGTAAATTCATGGGCGCTCTCAGCTGCCCTAGTTCTACGGGGAAAGATGTGGAGAGGCGGCACAATTGAAGCAAGTTCCTCGGAACAATTGCTGTGAAAATATCTGTAGAATAATGCAAGGGATGCAACGTTTCTTCGTATGGCTAATGTAGGAAGGTCCTGTGTGATTGCAGGGTTATTGATTAATCTAATAGCTTTATTTTGAATTTTGTCCAACTGCCTCAATGCAACCACTCCACTTCCACCCCACAGAGGTGAACAGTAATCCATCTGAGAGCGCACATGACTTTTATATATTACGGCCAACTGCTCGTCAGTGAAGAATTCTCGAACTCTGTACAGGAGTCCCAGTTTTTTAGAGGCATTCTTAGCAATGCTTCTAACATAATGTGTCCAGCTCAAGTTAGTAGTTAATGTTACACCGAGAATGTCAATACTAGGGGAAGTGGGAATATTTACATCATTAAAAAATATATGGGAGTCAGTGAGATTCTGTCGGTTAGAAAATTGAATGTACTTGGTTTTCTGTGCATTAACCCTTAAAAAGCGGCTCACCACTTAAGTCGAGTTTAATAAAGCTGGACTATGTGGCGGCGCTCGACATAGGTCGAGTGGCAATTTCAGCACGTAATGTGGCTGAGAGAGAGAGACAAGTGGTGGCAGGAGACTAGCGAGCGTATGACTGCTCCAGACCACCGCGGCGAACCTACTGACACAAATCTCAGCTCCCTCCTCCCTCTCTCACTCGCTACATACTCAATTATGTACCGAAAGTACCGAATTACCTGCTTTTTGCACTCGCGTTGCACGGTTATTGCAAGAAAACTATCCATCATACAAGGATCGTTATGGTGTCATTCGAAAGCTCTGTTTATGCCCTTTCAGGGATAGATACTTGTTTTACGTTCTGGGTCTTATTTAGGCATGAAAATGATCACGTAAACAGCCCTATTTTGGCTAAAAACACCCCGCTGGGCGGTACACATAAATAAACCGCATAGGCCGCTCGTAAGGTGTAAAGGAAACTAGATTCTCTTGTCCCCATTCATTAATTCTAGAAAGGTCCTGGTTCAGAGAAATTGCAGTGTTTATTTTTGAATTTATAAGATCGGGTTGGGTGAAAGAATTGGTAAATGTGAAGGAACTGTGGAGTGTTGAGTCATCTGCGTAGGAATGTATTGGATTATGAGTGGTAGATATGAGATCATTGATATGAATGAGGAACAGAGTTGGGGCCAAAACTGATCCCTGGGGAACACCAGCATTTATTGAGTGAAATTGAGAATAAAGGCCATCTACCATTACACGTATTTTTGTGTTATGAAGATAAGATGAAATTAGTGGAACTAATGATGCAAGGCCGTAGTGTGACATCTTCGACAATAAGGATTGATGCCAGACTCTATCAAATGCCTTTGATATATCCAGTGCTATTGTATGTGTTTCACCATGTTGGTCTGTAGCTTGGTTGATTTGATGCGTAACTGCAGAAGAATGTCTGCAGTTGATCGACATCGTCTAAAACCATATTGCCTATCACTGATTAATTTATTATTCTCCAGATGCTTAATTATGTGATTATTTAATATAATTTCAAAAACTTTGCCAAGAGTGGAAGTTATAGCTATTGGTCTGTAGTTTGATGGATCTGAAGAGGCACCTTTTTTAGGAACTGGATGGATGTTTGCTTCTTTCCAGGGTACTGGGAAGCATGAGGTATGAGTACACAGACGGAAAATTTTTGCACCTGCAGCTGGTTTAGAGGTCGCTGGACCAGCTTGTGCATGGGCGGGGGTAGTTGGGATTTGGTCTACCCCCGAGATGTTGGCGAGTGAAATAACTGGAGGCTCTGACACGGCGGCTCGCTGCCTGGATAGGGGGGCTGGCTGGGGGATCAATGACCTGGTCCGTTTTGCCGTTCTGGCACTGTTACCTATGCAAAATGTGGGAATGGTATTTCGTATGAGGGAAGTGCAGACTCCAACTTTATAACTGTAAGACATTTATTTGAAAGAAAGAGAGAGAGAGAGAGAGAGTGTCGTGATAATATAACAATTTTACATATTTATCATATAATGATAAAGTAATATATACGGTACATATGTTTCCCACAATCATATAATGCCAAGCACAAATATTCAATCTTTCGTTGTTTGTATTACCGTAAGAAATATACTGAACGCCTGAAATAATACGCAAATAAAATTCTTGTAATCAAACTCTCAAGTAATTTCAAGGTCACATGCAATTATAAATGTATAGGTAGACCCAGAGAGAGAGAGAAAGAGACAGGAGGAGGAGGTCAAGAACATCTGCTAGGTGTGATTTCCCCTGGGGGGGGGGGGAAGATTAGTTAGGGAGTGCCCTGGCCTATATCAGACAAAGAGAGTGAGAGAGACAGAGAGACAGAGAGAGAGAGTGTCGTGATAATATAACTATTTTACATATGTATCATATATATGATAAAATAATATTTACGGTACATATGTTCCCCACAATCATATAATGCCAAGCACAATTATTCAATCTTTCGTTGTTTGTATTACCGTAAGAAATATACCGAACGCCTGAAATAATACGCAAATAAAATGCTTGCAATCAAACTCTCAAGCAATTTCAAGGTCACATGCAATGTACCGTACACCCTGGTTACCGTAAGAAATGTACCGGACGCCTGAAATAATACGCAAATAAAATGCTTGCAATCAAACTCTCAATCAATTTCAAGGTCACATGCAATTATAAAAAGGTATATTGTAGACCACAATCTTCGCCAAGCTTCGTTGTTGCTTGTATTATCGTGAGAAATGTACCGTACACCCTGGTTAGCGTGAGAAATGTACCGAACGCCTGAAATAATACGCTATAAAATGTTTGCAATCAAACTTTCAAGCAATTACAAGGTCACATGCAATTATAAAAAGGTATATTGTAGACCACAATCTTCGCCAAGCATCGTTGTTGCTTGTATTATCGTGAGAAATGCACCGTACACCCTGGTTATCGTGAGAAATGTACCGAACGCCTGAAAATAATACGCTATAAAATGCTTGCAATCAAACTTTCAAGCAATTACAAGGTCACATGCAATTATAAAAAGGTATATTGTAGACCACAATCTTCGCCAAGCTTCGTTATTGCTTGTATTATCTATCGTGAGAAATGTACCGTACACCCTGGTTATCATGAGAAATTTACCGAACGCCTGAAAATAATACGCTATAAAATGCTTGCAATCAAACTTTCAAGCAATTGCAAGGTCACATGCAATTATAAAAAGGTATATTGTAGACCACAATCTTCGCCAAGCTTCGTCGTTGCTTGTATTATCGTGAGAAATGTACCGTACACCCTGGTTATTGTGAGAAATTTACCGAACGCCTGAAATAATACGCTATAAAATGCTTGCAATCAAACTTTCAATCAATTATAAAATGTAAATTGTACTTACCAACACCCACACCAGTATGTTCTTCGTCAGGAACGTCTCCATTTTGCTCAACGTCCTGTGCAACATCAACCACAACATTTGCGACGCGCAAATTATGCTTGGTGTGAAAGCCTATGATCGGCATATTTTCGTCTTCCGAGTCATCCACACTATCAAAACTCTCACCCAGACCTTCCATGGTTTCATTCAACAGCCTATTAGAAAGTTCTGAAGAGTTCAGCATGATATCTAGTTCCTGGGCGGTGAGCCGGGCGTGATGAGTAGGGTGGCGCGACGCACTAGGGGTGGCGGCCACCGAATCGGACACGGGCATATCTTGACCTTCCATTACGGCTGCTTGAGGGTTACTGAGTCATGGTCACGCAGTGGGGATGTGTGGGTGGGACATTGTAGTACACCGCCTGACCACCAGGTTTCGCTTTCCACCTAAATTAGGGCAGGAATACGCCCACGGACTTAAGTCGGGCCCCGCCATTTAGTCCAATTTTCTCGATACGGACTTAAGTCGGGCCCCACTAAATAAGGGTTAAGGAGTGCAGACGAAACTACTCTTATAAAAGATCAAAAGGCAATTGTTGAGAAATGGGGGGAGCACTTCAAGGACTTGCTGAACCAAGACAATCATGTAGATCCAACTTGCCAACAAGAGTTTGAAGAGCAACCCATTATTCAAGATCTTGATGTACCACCAACCTTTAATGAAGTGACTAGAGTAGTCAAGACCCTGAAAGATAACAAATCTCCTGGTCCAGATGGTATACCAGCAGAGCTAATTAAATATGGAGGTTACCTACTGCTTCGAGATATTCACTCATTCATTTTGGAGGTTTGGGACAAGGAGTACATACCTCAGACATGGAAAGATGCAAATATTATCACAATTTACAAAAACAAGGGTGATAAATCTAATTGTGGCAACAGCAGAGGCATTTCTCTTTTAGCTGTGGCAGGGAAGGTGCTGTCAAAAATCATGCTTCAAAGACTGTTGACCAAAATTACTGAGGAAATACTGCCAGAGTCACAATGCGGTTTCCGTAAAGATCGAGGAACTATTGACATGATTTTTACTATACGTCAATTGCAAGAAAAATGCAGGGAACAAAATAAAGAAATTTTTATAGCCTTCATTGATCTGTCAAAAGCCTTTGATACCGTAAATCGAGAAACATTGTGGAATATTCTCCGTATCTTTGGCTGTCCACCAAAATTTGTGGCACTTGTAAGGCAGTTTCATGATGGCATGACGGCGAGAGTCACTGCAGGAGGCCATCCATCAGAACTATTTGCTGTTAATGCCGGAGTCAGACAAGGGTGTGTACTGGCACCAGTCCTTTTAAAAAAAAAATAATATGCGTTATAATACTTCTTCATAGGACTATAGCAAACAGAAGTGGAATCAACATAGACTATAGACTAGATGGCAACCTCTTCAACATTCATAGATTTCAAGCAAGAACAAAAGTCTCTATGGAAAATATCCTGGAACTTCAGTATGCAGATGATTGTGCTCTTGTAGCTGACTCGCCAGAGGAACTAGAAGTTGCGCTTGAAGCTGCAGCAAGTGCTTACTCCAGAATGGGCCTGTCAGTTAACATCCAGAAAACACAAATAATTTCTCAGTGGTCAGCTCAGATACCACCTGTGCAGCCAGTGTTCAGATTAGCAGGAGAGGAGATAGCACAAGTTCCTTCCTTCAAGTATCTGGGAAGCTTCCTGTCTGAAACGGCCAGTATTGACGATGAGGTACAACACCGACTGAGACAAGCTGCAGCATCTTTTGGCTGCCTACAGGAGAGAGTTTTCCAAAATAATCACCTGACTCTTTGTACCAAAGTGGCTGTATATAATGCTGTGTGTTTAACCACTTTGCTCTATGGTTGTGAGACATGGACGACATATAGACGCCATATACGACCCCTGGAGGCTTTCCACATCAGATGCCTCCGAAAGATTATGGGTATAACCTGGCAGGACCGTGTTCCTCATATAACAATACTTGAAAGAGCCAACAATACCAGTATTGAGACCCTTATCATCAAACAACAACTCAGGTGGGTTGGGCATGTCATCCGTATGCCAGAGGAGAGACTACCTCATAAAATTCTATATGGACAGCTGCATGAAGGCCGCAGAACAGCTGGCGGACCAAAATTAAGATACAAAGACAGTATAAAGAAAATACTAAAAAGGTGCAATATACAACCAACTGCACTTGAAAACTTAGCATCAGATAGACCGCTATGGCGCTCACACTGCCAGCAAAGAGCGAAGGAACTGGAACGTCAGAGGAAACACCACCAGCAGGAGAAGAGGGCCCGGAGACATGCACGCCGGGAACAACCAGCACCTCCTAACCCGGACAACCAGTGCCCAGACTGTGGCAGGATATGTGCCTCACAGATAGGACTCTACAATCATCGTAGTACTCACAACAGATGAATGCAGGAAGGGAACGTCATCATCGGACTACGATGGACTACCATAAGCAAGCATATATATACAAGGTGTCATATATATATATATATAAAAGGTGTCATATATACAGTATATATATATAAGGTGTCATAAATATATATATATATATATACAAGGTGTCAAACCAGAGAAATATGCAGATTTCCAAGCCACCCAAGGAGCTACTGCATTAGCCTTGTTATTTTTTTAGAGTGGTTTCCCCAGGAGGCCTATATCCACTTTGATGATGAAGGTGGGTGAATGAAGGTGGGTAAATGTCGGTGGGTGAATGAAGGTGGGTAAATGTAGGGGGGTGAATGTCGGTGGGTGAATGTCGGTGGGTGAACGAGGGTGGATGAATGAAGGTGGGTGAATGAAGGTGGGTGAATGAAGGTGGGTGAATGAAGTTGGGTGAATGGAGAAGAGAAATGAATGAATGAATCAATCAATCAATGAATGAATGAGTGTACATAGCTCCTGACTATAGGACACCTGCATTGTGGCTATGGAAAAGGTTGAAGCAGTTGTTGATATCAATGCAGAGGGCAACAGTGCAAGTCGTGCAGCGGAAGCTTGTGTCCTTGCGAAACCCTTTCATTACTTTGCAGTAATAGCAACGGAGTCGCTTCTTGGACGGAATCCTCTCCCGAGAATGGTCCAAGTCCTTGTTCAACCGGATATGGTTTAGAACAATAGGACAGGGCCTTGGGACCACTCCAGGTCGAGGTCTCCGGACTCGCACCGCTTGTGCTGCTTCCAGTACTGGTGGCGGTTGGTTGGCAGCTTCAAGAGATGCTTCCCCATCGTCATCAGCAGCAGCTGCATCAGGTGCTAGTGCCACGGGGGGTTGAACCAGGACATAGTTTACCCCCGGGGCAGCAGCATCAGCATCAGCATCATCTGGTTCTGGTGGTGGGGAGGGGTCATCGAGACGTGGTGCCCTGTCAACGCCTCCACCAGGAGCAGCAACAGGAGAGGGTGGAGCGTTGTCAGGAGCAGCAGGGGCTGGGGTGTCTGGATGGTCGTCGTAGGACGACCCAGATGATCCACCGGGTTGACGTTGCCTGCGTGCATGCCTCTGTGGCTCACGCTGGTCAGGCGGCAGATCTTTTGCTCGGTGGACTGGCCTCCCCGACATAGGCCACTCTGCAGGGTTGAATTCCAGCAAGGACGTACAGACGTGCCCCTGGAAGTCGAGCAAGGTAATTTTCTTCCTTGGGTAGCACTTCCTGTACAGGACATGGGCGTTGAAGAGGGCCATTTGGATGAAGTAGAATGTGATCTTCTTCGTCCACTTGACCGTCCTTCGCTGGATGGGGTAGTACTGGACCATCTGGTCGAAGTGATCCACCCCACCCATGTGGAAGTTGTAGTCTTCAACACAAACAGGTTTGAAGATCTCCTTCTGTCCACGACGCCACCTGCCCTGTTGGTCCTTCTCTTTGAAACTGACAAGCTTTGGGATGGTGTCCTGTTGGTGGAAGGTGGACACCATGTTGACTATGCGCTTGTCTCGCCAAAGTAGGACCATGGTTAAGCCGTTGTTCATTGCTATTGTTGCATCGCATTCAAGCTCTTTTGCTTTAGCAAGGTCGCACAACCGCTTAGGAGCTCCTCGTGCAAGGCGCAGGGTGCCACACACATAGATGTTGTGTGTGAGCATTTGCTGGCACAGGTCAACTGAGTTGTAATAGTTGTCCATGTACAGCTTGTACCCCTGGCCTCCTAAGGACTCTGTGAGACCCTCCACCGTCTCCCAGAGTGATCGACCCGCACCGGTGTTGACTCGAAAGTCCCACACATAGACAGTCAACGCCTCTGCCAGGATGTACAGCTTGATACCGTACTTCTTCGGCTTCATTGGGTTGTAAACCTTGAATGAAAGGCGACCCTTCCATCCAAGGCTGCCTTCGTCAAGAGACAGCTTTTCGTCGGGGATGTATGCTAGCTTGAAGCCTTCAAGTAGGTCTTCCATCACCGTCCGAACCTTCAGAAGCCTGTCCGTGTTCTGCCTGCAGACTGCCTTGTTGTTGAAAGCATGGAAATACTTCAACAAGGCTAAAAACTTAGTCCTACTCATCGCACTCCGAAATACTGGGTAGTCGTGAAGGACAGTTGAACGCCAGTAGTGACTCAGAGAAGGAAGCTTTGCAATGCCCATGAGCAAGTACAGGCCAAGGAATTTGGCCAAGTCCTCCTCACCAAACAAGTTCCAAACAGCAGCTGCTCTGTCAACGAACTTGGCGTAAGCATTTGTCTCCACTACCAGGAATTGAAGCATCTCCCTTGTGAAGAAGAGCTGGAAGAACTGGAGAGGAGTCACCGGCAGTGGAACCTGCATGCCAGGGGTCTCTGTGAAAAGACCAACCTGGGGGTGGAAGCAGGCGTCGGTCCAACTGGCATCACGGTCGGGGGCAGGATCGCGAGCACGGCCACGGCCACGACCACGACCACCGCGAGGACCACTGCAAGGAACACCTGCCCCCCTACGGGGCCCTGGCCTCCGGCGTGGCTTAGGTGGTAGGTCGAGGGGGAGAGTGGGGGGGGCTTCTGCATCAGATGATGCATAAGCCGGTGAACCTGGTGCAGCTGCACCAGGTGGTGAAAGGTGTGGAGCTGGTGAACCTGGTGCAGCTGCATCAGCTGGTGAACCTGGTGCAGCTGTACCAGTTGGTGAATGATGAAGAGGAAGCCTTTTGGGAAGAAGCTCCTCGATTGCTGCCGGAGGATTCAACGCTGTGCGTGGCACCTCAGCAACAACCTGAGCACGCATTGCGGCTTCAGCAACCTCAGCACGCATTGCGGCTAGATGCTCAGGCATAACAAATGCCGACAGGGTCAATGGTGTGTCGCTAAAGGGGGACACTGCGGGGGTGACCGTTCCCAAGACATGCGAGGGCGGGGTATCTAAAGTGCCTACTGCAAGTAGCGTAGAAAACATGTGTGGGCAGCTGGCTGGTGATCCTGCTGGAAGCAAGGATGAGGCACCATCATGCGAGGTGGATGGAAGAGGTGAATTGTGAAGTTGGGGGAAGTTGGGTGATGGTACGAGGTAATCGGTGATGTTAGGGACTGGTAGAGATGTAGATGGGATGGGATGGGATGGGATGTAAGGGGGTGGGATGTAGTGGATGGGATGGATGGTGGTGGTAGTGGTGGTGGATCCGCCGTTGCTGAGGCTGGTTCAGCTGGTGGTGGTGGTGGTGGATCCGCCGTTGCTGGGGCTAGTGGTGGTGGTGGGTCCGCCGTTGCTGGGGCTGGTTCTGCTGGTGGTGGTGGGTTTGCCGTTGCTGGGGCTGGTGGTGGATCGGCTGAGGCGTGGGCGTCGTCGCGGAGTCGCTTGGGCGGAGGTGAAGCCCAATCTTCGTCATCCTCAGTCGACCACTCGTCCGACTGACTCTCGCTCTCCGTCTCGCTCTTCGTCGGCAGGTCCAGCAACTCGTTCACCACATCCTCCAGCTCGGAGTCCTGCAAACGGCGTTTCATGGATTCTCTGTTGTCCGACATCGCAGCTGGCGAATGGCGGCAGGCTGGCGTATGGCGGCAGGCTGGCGTATGGCAGCAGGCTGGCATATGGCGGCAGGCAGGAGTTGGCTTATGATGCTGAAACCAAGAAAGGGAAATAAAGGGAAAATGTAATTGACGTTGATAGTAGTCATGACGCAAGTTCGCCATCACTGGATCCATATGACGTTGGCATAGTTCACCATGACGTAGTCATAGTTTGGCATTGTCCGATTCAAGATGACGTGAGTATATAGGGTTCATAACAGTATAGTTCCGTATTTTGTAATTCCAATGGGGGAACACCATGACGTAGTCATAGTTTGGCATTATAAGAATATATTTATACCTTGGGGCTGTTTGGCCAGACACCCTGGAGAACAGGAACAACACAACAGGGAAGGGGACAAGAAACAAATATATATGTATATACGGTGTATCCAGTATATATAAAATAAATAAAATAAACATAAATAAAATAAAATAAATAAAATAAAATAAATAAAAACAATATAAATAAAACAAAAACAAATATAAACAAAATAACAATATAAATACTCGTTTATGGGCCTCGCCCTTGCTCTGGACCTAGAGGCTGATCCGATAGACACCCTAAGTAACAATAATAAATCAAACAAAAACAAATATAAACAAAATAAAAATATAAATAATTGATTATGGGCCTCGCCCTTGCTCTGGACCTAGGGGTTGATCCGATAGATACCCTAAGGAACAATAATCAATCAAACAAAAACAAATATAAACAAAATAAAAATATAAATACTTGATTATGGGCCTCGCCCTTGCTCTGGACCTAGGGGCTGATCCGATTGACACCCTAAGGAACAATAATAAATCAAACAAAAACAAATATAAACAAAATAACAATACAAATGCTCGATTATGGGCCTCGCCCTTGCTCTGGACCTAGGGGCTGATCCGATAGACACCCTAAGGAACAATAATAAATCAAACAAAAACAAATATAAACAAAATTACAATATAAATACTCGATTATGGGCCTCGCCCTTGCTCTGGACCTAGGGGCTGATCCGATAGACACCCTAAGGAACAATAATAAATAAAACAAATAAAAAATATAAACAAAATAACAATATAAATACTCGATTATGGGCCTCGCCCTTGCTCTGGACCTAGGGGCTGATCCGATTGACACCCTAAGGAACAATAATAAATCAAACAAAAACAAATATAAACAAAATAACAAAATAAATACTCAATTATGGGCCTCGCCCTTGCTCTGGACCTAGGGGCTGATCCGATAGACACCCTAAGGAACAATAATAAATAAAAAAAATAAAAAATATAAACAAAGTAACAATATAAATACTCGATTATGGGCCTCGCCCTTGCTCTGGACCTAGTGGTTGATCTGATAGACACCCTAAGGAACAATAATAAATCAAACAAAAACAAATATAACCAAATCAATATATAAATACTCGATTATGGGCCCCGCCCTTGCTCTGGATGTAGGGGCTGATCCGATAGACACGCTAAGGAACAATAATAAATAAAAAAAATAAAAAATATAAACAAAATAACAATATAAATACTCGATTATGGGCCTCGCCCTTGCTCTGGACCTAGGGGCTGATCCGATAGACACCCTAAGGAACAATAAAAAATCAAACAAAAACAAATATAACCAAAATTACAATATAAATACTCGATTATGGGCCTCGCCCTTGCTCTGGACCTAGGGGCTGATCCAATAGACACCCTAAGGAACAATAATAAATAAAAAAAATAAAAATATAAACAAAATAACAATATAAATACTCGATTATGGGCCTCGCCCTTGCTCTGGACCTAGGGGCTGATCCGATAGACACCCTAAGGAACAATAATAAATCAAACAAAAACAAATATAAACAAAATAACAATATAAAGACTCGATTATGGGCCTGGCCCTTGCTCTGGACCTAGGGGCTGATCCGATAGACACCCTAAGGAACAGGAAAAAAACAAAAAATATATAAATAAAATAAAAATATAAATAAAATGAAATAAATAAAATAAAACAAATAAAAACAAAAATAAAGCAAATAAATGAAAATATACACAAAATAACAATATAAAGACTTAATTATGGGCCTGGCCCTTGCTCTGGACCTAGGGGCTGATCCGATAGACACCCTAAGGAACAGAAGACAACAAAAATATATATATAAATAAAATAAAATGAAATAAATAAAATAAAATAAATAAAAACAAAAATAAAGCAAATAAATGAAAATATACACAAAATAACATTATAAAGAGTCGATTATGGGCCTCGCCCTTGCTCTGGACCTTGAGGCTGATCCTATAGACACCCTAAGGAAGAGGAATAAAAAAAAAAATATATATATATATATATAAATTAAATAAAAATATAAATACTCTATTATGGGCCTCGCCATTGCTCTGGACCTAGGGGCTGATCCGATAGACACCCTTGAGGACAGGAATAAAAAAAACAAATATATATATATATATTTATACGATATATATATACCGTATATAAAATAAATATAATAGGCCTAAACATATAAAATATACCAGCACTGGAGGAAACATTCAAGGAGTGGGGACCCTCCACTGGCAAGTAATTATGGGATTAGGTACTTTACCCAGACATCTGTGGCCGTCCAAGGGTTCCCTGCTGTATGTAGTGTAGAGTGTCGCATAAAAGTCTTGTCTGTTCTTTGTCAGGCTACTTACTGTGACATATTTTTACTTACCGTGACATTTTTGTATAAAAAATTAGTTTATAATTCTCCACACTTCACTGTCAGTTACTTCACTCAAATAAAACTGTGTATTCACTCAAAAATTGCCCAAATTGGGCATAAAAATTGCCAAAAATGGGCAAAACACAACAATGTTTCGTAATTACAACTTTATTATACTTCGTAGGTAGTATTTATTGATAAATATATTGGTCTTTCAAGCAAAAATTAAGGTTTTAGGGCAATATATATACGACACACGTATAGCCTAGCTTACATTCGTAATGACAAACCTAACATAATAAGTTAGGAATGTGACTATGAATGCTTACTACACTAACCCTACGAAATAATATGATATAATTATTATTATTCACAGTTCACAACACTTCCACTTGGTCCATTCTGGCTGCCTAAACACCATATGGGTGGCTATGGAGAGGCGAGCAACGAGGCACAAACAGTCACAAATCACAAGTTATATGCATACAATATAATACATAGCCACAAATTGATATACACAGCCACTTGGTACATAAATAATCCAGATTTGCCCGCCTGAAAGCCACTCCATGGCGGGCAATGGAGGCGAGACGAGATTTAAAGGGCCGAGACCCCTACCTCACAGACTGGTGGCCGGGTCACTACTGGTGAAACAAAGGCCCGCACTCCTCTCCTAGGGATGGTAGGGGTTGCCAGATATTTCCTGTTGTAGCTTACTGAGGCCTAACTTACCAGCCAAAAATGCGTCAAAATCGCGTCATAAACTTATTTTCCACGAATATTTCTAACTTACAGGTGGCATTATGATGCGAGTGCGTCATACGACCACTCTTGGGCTGGTGGCATTATGACGCGATCGCGTCGTAAGAATGCGAGGGGGTTAAGAAAACAAGAGCTGATATATTTTGTAGGTGGGCCTCATATGTCAAGAGACAGGAGTGTGTGTGTGTCGCATGGTGTTTGAATGAGGTGTGGTAAGGAATATGAAATACAACCCCCCACAAACACCAATAGTAAATGTGATGGAGAGCTAAATTAATGGCACATTAGAGTGAATATATCTGGGCTCACGGAGCTTGAATCAGTGTACTAAGAACAACATACAAAGTAGCCATAATGCGGGTATATTGGTGTGTGATTTGGTAAGATGGTGTGTATCGTGGTGTATGTCTTTTGTACCATAATACGTTGGGTATTATACATGGGGTTATAGTGTAATCAATGTTGTGTGTAAATATGGTATGATACTGTGTACGTTGTGTAAAATTTGTAAACAGTAATGTCAAACTGTGATTTAATGAATATAATGTGTGTTTGTGGTTGATCCTACATGGGAAGATATATTTACCTGACTCGATACAAAAATATTGTTGTAGATCATGAGAGTTGTCAGTAAATGGATTAATTCTCCACTGACCTTTGAGCTAGTCTCTCGGTCTTAGTATATAATTATCTGTATTATATGAAGACAATGGTGTCAGTAGAATGAAAGACTTAGTGGACACTGATGAAGATATATGATGCCTGATGACTGTTAGTACGTGTTACATTTGTATAGGCAGCGTCTCTTTCGTAAAGTTAAATATATACATACCCAACTCGTTAATTGGACAACATTTATGAAATGCAAAAGGCTATGGTAAACATTGTATAGTAGCGTAACATCACTTTGAAGGCTTCATTAATAACATGATTCTTTCTCTATGTAAGACACACTGTTATATGATAAGAGTATACTTATAATAAAATAAACACTGTTAATCATTACAAACCATTCAACACGATATTCAACAATGGTTATGATATTGGTGAGATGTGTGTGTGTTTCCGTGTGCGAGACGGATCAAGCTTTGAGGGTTGATATATAAAACATCTTTGTAACATAACTACTCTACCGGTACTGTATTTGGTATGTACTACAAGGGTATTCAATTTTGGTAAAGAGAAAGAGCCAAGGAATTGAGTACCGGTATACCTTTCCCTCCCTTCTCCCTAGCCCCTAGCAAAACTGTTCATTGTCAGGTGAGCCACCTTTTGAATTACCTGGTACTGAAGTAGAAACCGTAAATACTGTAATAAACTAACAAAATATGAGTACATTGGTTATATATCTTTATCTATCTATTCCCAGACGCCTCAATCCCCAAAGGGGTGGTGACGAATGAGTCGCCTCCATGCTCCTCTGTCCTCTGTCAATCTGCATCCCTGCCAACACCATTTTCATTCCTATATCTTTCAACTCCATCCTTCCACCTTACTCTCGTAAACAGTTCTAGTCAGAAGTTCACTCTCCATACGTTCCATGTGACCAAACCACCTCAAGGTGTTCCTCAGCAGTACCCAGCACTTATACACCATAATGCATAAGGTATTCATTCCAGACTATTAAGGCTTTCAATATGTCTAGCGCAATAGAAAAGGTCTCGCCAAAGTCCCAAAATTAGGGTGCCCAGAAGTTAGTAAGGTAAGAAAGAAGGAGATCACCAGTAGAGAGTCCCTTGAGGAAACCGTACTGGCGATCTGAAAGAAGATTATGGGAAGATAAATGCTAAATACAGTTTGAATTAATGATATATGAAAACATTTTTAAGATGCTAGAAATGAGAGCAATTGAAGGATAGTTAGAGGGTTGAACGTTGTCACCCTTCTTTCTATAGTCTATACAAACTTTCCTTGTGGGCATTTCCTGACCCATAAGGTTACATATCATCCTATTTTCCGGTATGACTTTTTAGCCAGAGAGAGCAGAGGATGGGGAGAGAGCCTTCTAATTTACTGTCCTACTCTTCCACTATAATATGTCCCTGTCTAGTAGTATTACGGCCGGACCACCTTGTTGGGACAGCAAGGTCTTTGTGGTCTAAGTAACTGTGTAACTTTCTGGAAACTGAACTTTCCCCTCTCTGAGTGATTTAAATAACGATAAATATCTAGCATGTTATGGTGTGTGTATTCAAGTACGTGAGCGTGTGTGTGTGTGTGTGTGTGTAATTTGATGCGCGCGTGTCTGTAGTATTGTTAGTGTACACGTATGGGTGTGTGCATTTAGCTTACAATATATAGTACGCTTTCCTTATACCCACTATATTGTTCGCCTGTATGTTGTTGTTGTGTATCTCTAACATACCATCAAGGTTCTCTTTGATATTCACCTTTCCTCCACCAACACTTTACCGATTACCTTACAGAAACTCGTTTGCACATTCATTCAGAATTGTTCACATTTGTTCCTTGGTTAACTAGAGTGTATATGCATATTGGCCTCAATCATTCCGTCTACTTAATTCCACTTCAGTATGTGTGTTTTTTTTTTTAAACATTCTCTCTCTCTCTCTCTCTCTCAGTAGGAGAAGGTAAAAAGCAATAAGACAACACTAATAATAAGGGCCAAACAAGAATTAAAAGAACATATAATAATACATAAGTATACATAAGGAGAAACAAGGGGAACAGCAAAGGAGAAATGGGGTAAACTTACGTGTCCCACCATAACACTATTTACTTATTTATATCTTACTTCCTAACTTGTAAAGTAGGTTTTCACTTCTCTCTCTCTCTCACACACACACATTCATCTCCTTACTTATGTATTTTCTTCGATGTCTTAATCGTGTACATTAGTTAACTTTATTTAGCTGCGTGTTAATTTAGTTGCGTGTTACTTTAGCTGTTTGTGTGTGGGTGTCTGTGTGTGTACACCAAGAAACCGAAGTAAGATAATTATAGATGACCCATTAATGAAATAATGGATTTTGATGAAATATACATAATCACATCAATTGCTACCCTCCAAGTTTAAAACATGTAAACATATAATTGTAATTATAATATTTACACTTTCCCAACAGTTTCTATACTGTACAGATTGGGAATCTATTTCCCTCATAAGAATGTTGTTTCACGGTTATGATGATGCACGGTATAACGAAGAATGAGATCAATCAATATACATCGTGCGTTAACAAAGTCTAGACAATATACATTTGTTAACAAAGTTACAAGGATCACCAGCTTCGTCTTATATTATCGTGTATTGCCACACAGAAGTAATCATCACTGCTTACATCCTCCACCACGTGAAATATATATGTTTGTATAATTCAAATTAACACAACCAGAAAACAAGCATCAATAACACTCTATCCGTGCTCTATACAGCAACTTGTTGCCAGACAAAATTGTGGCAAGTGGATTTGAGTTTTTGTTTTTAATGAATGTTGGTGGAGAGCTTTTTCGAAGGAGACAATGTAATATCAATATAAGTGTCTGCATGTAGAACGCACTGTTGTATTACCATTTGAAGAACATTACATACATTTACATATAATAACATATAGTGCAGTCTTTAATACCATAAACTGCCTTGATTGACAGGGCCAGGACGTGCCCTGTTTGTCTGTCTCTCTCCCTATTACTATCCCCCATTTGTATAAGAAAATAGGAAAATGGGAGTCTGCAAAAAGCCGATCGGCCCACACAAAGCAGATCCCTGTCACACCCAACTCCAATTACATAAGGTCATCAGATCGCGGGAAACCGCACAACGCACATGACCATGCGGCCCACATGAAACAGCTCCCATTCACACCCAGGCCATATCACCCATATTAGTAGGGTGGCTTAACTGAATTGTAGTGCACATCCGGATAAAAGCATAACATTTGGTATGAAGCTTCCCCCTAACATACTAAATGAATTCAGAAGGGTAGCTATCTTGAAATATGTCTGACACAAAACATGGCCGCCATCTTGAATTTAGAGTTAGCGACAGGAAAAAATTGTCTATGTGACATTTTTTCTTAATATGTATGTGTGACACATGAAATCATGGGTTTTGGAGGTCAGGAAATGCATTTTTTATCGTTAGAAAACAGTCAAGTTAATTATTTTCGAGATATACAGCCATTTTGAATTATTAATCGGCAAAAATAAAATAAATCAATATACGTAAAATGTGCATGTTTTTATATATGATGCAATTGTTGAGTTACTCTGCAAAATATTCTATGTGGTGTCATACTACTAAACTAGCTCCTTTTACATTCAATTATGGGCACAATAGTCGTTGCATCCTATTATAATCACTTATATCTTATACAAACTACATAGGGTAGTCTTATTTATTAATCATAATTATAATACATGTAAATACATTGCTAACTCACCTTTTTTGTCTCTTTTTTTTCAGCTTTCAGGTAAGATACCAATAAAGCAATATGGATTGGAAACTCTGCATTATTTGCCAGATAAAGAGTTCAGAAACATTGAAGTGTCGCATGAGGAGTAAGTCTGGCACAAGTGATGAGAAAAAAGAAACGTACAGGTCATTTCTGAAAAATGTGGCAGCGTTCAAAGAAATTGATGCAATTCCAAAGAAACTTAAATTTGATGATGGCGATGAAACAGCAGACAGGTTTGCTGATAATTATGCATCTTGGCATAGACCGTGTCACCTGAAGTTTAATAACTCAAAGCTAGAAAGTGCACAACAATCCGCGGCAAAGAGAAGACAACCTTACCTACATGAATCTCCTCAGAAAAAATCGAGGGGAGAACGCAGATCATTGGACCAGCAAATGTGTATATTCTGTGAAAAGGGAAGAGATGAAGGTGAAGTACATAATTTCTGCACATTTGATGCTGATGAGAATGTACGCACCATTGCTACAGAATTGAAAGACACTAACCTTCTCTCTACACTTGCTGGAGGAGACTTGATTGCAATAGAAGCAAAATATCATTTGAAGTGCTTAGTTGGACTGAGAAACAGATATCGTTCATTCAAAAGGAAATCTAGAAAGATGTTGCTGAATACAGAGGAGAAAATGATAGAATCAATTGTCTTTGTAGAACTGAAAAACTACTTGCAAAGTTCAGTTAATGGTGGAACATTAATGTTTACACTCAAAGACTTATATGCCATGTATGTAGACCGACTCCAGAATCATGGTGTCAGAAATTATGTGCACAGGAGTAGGTTCAAACATATCATCCTCAAACATTTTCCTGAGGCACAGGAGCAGCAAGAAGGGAAAAATGTAGTCATTGTTTTCAAAGAAGGCATGAGTAACATGTTGAGAGAAGCACTGAAACAGCGGGATTTCTCTGAAGATGCCATATTCTGGCAAAGGCTGCAAACATCATCAGGAAAGATATTTTCGACCACGAGGGATTCAGATTTTCAGGCTGTTTCACACCAAACTGCCAGGAAGATTCTGTACCAGCTAGTCTCATATCACTTGTTTCAATGATCTTGAATGGTACAGGTCTGGATGACCAGGACAAACATGTATCCCAACCCTGTCTTACCATAGCACAGACCATGATTTTCAATACAAAGAGAAGAGCTTCAGATCATGATGTTCAAACAAGGCACACCCTGTTACGTGAGCCTCCTCTTCCTATCTATCTTGGGTTGAATATTCATGCAGAAACACGGAGTAAGAAACTTATTCAGATGCTGTATAAAATGGGCATTACTATTTCATATGACAGAATTATGACATTAGAGGACTGGTTGGCCATATCTGTGTGCGAGCGTTTCAAAGAAGATGGTGTAGTTTCTCCTGCTTGCCTTCGAAAAGGACTCTTCACTGTGGGTGCATTAGATAATCTAGATCATAATCCTAGCTCGACCACTTCCACCTCGTCCTTCCATGGAACAGGCATTAGTTTGTTTCAATTTCCTACAAAAGAACATGATGGAGAGTACAGAGCACCAGTAGCAATACCACCATCTGGTACAAGTGAACACACACTACCTGACAACTATGCTTCTGTGCCAGCTGTAGCATTGAAGGCCAGTGCTACTTGTGTACCAGCATGCGAGATGCTACCGGTAGTAAATTGTCTTGACACAGCCAAAATCCAAGAAGATAGCTGGGTAAAGCAAGCCTTGGATCTCTTGCAGAAGAAAGAGCTTTCCAAAGACGACTCCCTAGCGTGGGCAGCCTATCATGCAAGTGCACAACCCATTGTTAAAGATCCTCCAGCTTTGTGTGCTCGCTGTCCCCTCTTCTATGAAAAATCCAGCACTCCAGCAATGGTAAAGCATGGTATGGATGTCCAGAAGTTGGCAACTGACTTTCTCAACCCTGGCCAGGTTCCTGTTACCACTTTTGATCAGCCTCTGTTTGCACTAGCAAAATATGTGCAATGGAACTGGCCTGACACACATGGGGAAAAAGTTCATGTTGTAATGCTAGGGGGCCTCCATACTGAGATGGCCCTCTGGAGTACCCTTGGAGATCTTCTGCAGGACTCTGGTTGGACTACAGCAATAGCAGAAGCTGATGTGGCATCATCTGCACATCAGGTAATGTTCTCTCTGAATTTTATGTTTCAAACAGATTTCAATTTTTCCGTGTTTGTGGGAAAATTTCTATATTTACATAATTATGCATAATTCCACAGCTTTTTGTTATGCAGCACTCATTTGTAATTATGCTCATACCATTTTCAGTTTCAAAGTACTGCATATATGATGATGTTTAATTTCATTTTTCAGGAAAATCTGTGGTGGCTATTGGAACCAGCTGCACCATGCCTGACTGCAACCATGAAGAAGCAGATACGAGGATGGTGGTTCATGTCATGCATGCTCTACAACAGGGATCAGCCACTATTCAGATACGTACAGTGGACACTGACGTCATCGCCATTTTGATTGGAAAATACCACAACTTCGCAAAGCTTAAGCCTGACATTGATCTATGGGTAGCCTTTGGCACAGGTAGAAACTTCTGCTTCTACAGCATCAACAGTATCTGTTCCAGTCTGGGTGAACAACGATCTCAAGCACTCCCTGTATTTCATTCTTTTACAGGATGTGACACAACAAGTGCATTTCGTGGGAAAGGCAAAAAAACAGCTTGGCAGGCTTGGACTTCATATGAAGAGGTGACAGATACACTGGAGCAGTTGGCTTACCATCCCTTTGAAGTACTTTACCCAGACTCCCTTCACTTTAGCCGCCTTGAAAGGTTCACTGCTGTCCTGTATGACAAAACAAGTCCACGCACCTCCATAAATGATATACGGATGGATCTTTTCTGCCACAGAAAAACTGCAATGGATAAGTTGCCGCCAACAAAGGTGATTATGATAAAACTGGAAAATCTTCATTTTAGCAAATTAAATAAATTTCATATAAACATTGTAAACTGTATGAACAGTAAGTATTTTAGTAAAAGTAACCTTTCTTTCCTTCTGTTCTTTCAGGATGCACTCCTTCAACACGCAAGAAGAGTAGTGTTTCAAGCTGGAATATGGTCACTAAGTGACCAAGCCCAGGTGTATGTGCCATCCCCTCAAGCATATGGATGGAAAAAGGATGATCTTAAATGGGTGCCAGTATGGACCACCATTCCTGAGTTGTCATCTGCTTGCCAACAATTAATCAATTGCAACTGCAAACGCGATTGTTCCCATTGCAAGTGTGGAAAAGCAAACTTGGACTGCACACCACTGTGTAAATGTAGTTGCAAAAAGTAAAAACAGTCTA
This sequence comes from Paralithodes platypus, assembly GCA_032716605.1. Taxonomy (NCBI): domain Eukaryota; kingdom Metazoa; phylum Arthropoda; class Malacostraca; order Decapoda; family Lithodidae; genus Paralithodes; species Paralithodes platypus. The sequence continues at coordinate 26,207,434 of CM064570.1, read as the reverse complement.
TAATATTAAAATATGCCATGAGTGTTGGTGTGAAATAGAATCTCATGGTATTTTATACCATCATATGTAGGCCTACATGTGATATGAAGACGTTTATCAACAATGTTCACATATTTTTCTTCTTCTTACTTGTCTGTTTTTATTTTTATTATTAAATAATGTTTTCAAATGAGGTTCTGAGGCTTTTTTTCAGTCAATGACCTCTTATAACTGTTTAATGGTGCCAAATGTCGCACTGTATAACATATGCACTTCTTAACATGTTTCCATATGCATGATTAGCGGCCATGTTGGATTTTTATTTCTACAAGGCAAACCACACTAAATACAAGAGGGCTACCCTTCTAAAATAAAAAAAGTAACCTCTTAGCAACACCTGTGCAAAATTTCACGCTTTTATCCACTTTTGCACTAAACACCCACAATTGGTCGCTAAGCCACCCTACTATATGGGAATGCAACTTATGCTTAAAGCTTTCAACTGTTTCTGAGCTAATTACTGTTCTGGGCAGTGCATTCCACATGCTATCAACTCTATTCCCAAACCAGTGCTTTCCTATATCTTTCATAAATCTAAACTTATCTAACTTGAAACCACTTGAGCGGGTTATGTCGCCATTCTTTAGCCTTAATACCTCATCTACATAGCCCTTATCTAAACCTTTTATCCATTTAAATACCTCTATCATGTCTCCCCTACATCTTCGTCTTTCTGGTGAGTGCAAGCCTAAGACTTTCAACCTCTCTTCATAATATACATTTTTAATATTATGTGTCTTTTTCGTCATTCTTCTTTGGACTGCCTCTAAAGGGTCGATATCCATTCTGTAATAAGGGCACCAAAATTGAACAGCATAGTCTAAATGGGGTATTACTAGTGCTAAGTATAGTTTTAAGAAAACTTCAGCAGTCCTGTTGCTAACACTCCTAGATATGAATCGTAGAATTCTATTTGCCCTGTTCCTAACACTTATACATTGTTTTCTGGGTTTCAGATCATTACTAACGAGCACCCCCAGATCCTTCTCACACTCTGAGTTATCCAATTCTACATTGTCTAGTTCGTATTTCGCATCTAAATTACGATTTCCAATCCTTAATACCTTACAGTTGTATACATTGAAACTCATCTGTAAATTTATGGACCACTCGTGCAAATGATCGAGATAATTTTGAAGACAATCCCTGTCGCTAGCTGACTCTATTATCCTACCTATTTTAGTATCATCAGAAAATTTACTGATCCTACTCTGTATGCCTGAGTCAAGATCATTTATGTAGATAATGAACAGAAGGTGCCCCAAAACCGACCCTTGGGGGACCCCACTTTTAACTAATCCCCAGTCCGATTTTACACCATTGATACTAACTCTCTGCTTCCTACCATTCAGCCATGACTTAATCCACTTGAGTAGCATCCCCCCAATACCATGTCATTCTATCTTCCTTAACAGCCTGGCATGTGGAACTTTATCAAAGGCCTTACTGAAGTCTAAGTAAACTATATCACATGACTTGTCGTTATCTACCGCTTCATAAACTATCTATGTCTATGTCTATGTCTGCTCTAATTGCCACTCCTCTCTCTCGCTCTCTCGCTCTCTCTCTCTCTCTCATATATTATGCCTACTCTCTCCATATTATCATTTTCCCTATCTGTCCTTAGTTATCTTCTCTTCCAATTACCACTCCTCCGTCCTTGTTCTCTTATCTTCCCAAAGCTCTTGATTGCTGTCACTCTTTTCATGATGCAGGTACAATATTGAATATTAAAGATCAGTCTATTCACACTGACAAATGACGGTAGATTTCGGTGTTTGAAATATCAGGTATATTTCTAAGGGAGTCTATATAGTTGCAGGTGCTATTGAGTGTTGGTAGGATGGGGGGAGGGGGGAGTATGTACAAAAACGTTGAAAATAATCAATACGTATATAAACATATGTTGCTCAGCATATCAGCAAGAAAGTATAATATGTGTACGAAAACTTGAGAGTACAGTGGCGCAAGGTAGACAGGTAACAGTAATAATGTATTTAATACTGCATAATTAACACACAGATCATATTAACAGTGAACAGGAGGGTAATAATAATAATAATAATAATAATAATATTGTTTATGTTCACCAATAGTGGTTATTCTTGTTACAATATATACAATATATACAATATTTATTGGAGAGTGTCTGCCTAATAGATGAACCCAGTTTACATATTTGCAGTCAATATTGGACTGCCCTTCCTTATTATAATAGTACAAAACACTGCATACATTAAATTGATGGAGAAGTGGAGAACTAGATAAGGGGGTGGGGTTGGGGGGCTAACCGAGGTGTGATCTAGCTTGGTGTGTGAGGGGGGGGGGGGGGTCATTTTCTGGGCTCAGGTTTTAAGCCTGTAGTGTATAGTGTATTCCCAATAGGCGCCCATCTTCTCTTCCTCCTTCTTATGTCCTTATTATTATTAGTATTATATATCTATCTATCTATCCATTGCCTGACGCCGTGATCCCCGAAGGGGTGGCCACGAACGAACCGCCCCCATGCACCTCTGTCACCAGTCAGTCGACACCCGTCCACCCAACCAGCACCGCCTTCATCCATATACTTCCTCACTTCATCCTTCCACCTCTCTTTTGGTTTACCTCTCCCTCTCTCTCCTTCCACCTCGCTCTCGTACACCCTCGTAGTCATTCTCTCGCTTCCCATACGTTCTACATGGCCGAACCATCTCAAGGTGTTCCTTTTCACACTTTCCAGCACATCTACTTCCACACCACACCTTCTATATAGGCTATACTGTATAATTATATATATATATTGTATTAAGTATAAATGTTGTCGACTTAAATGTCTTGTTCTTTCTTTCCTAACCTTCTTATGTAAAGAAGAGAGAGAGAGAGAGAGAGAGAGAGAGAGAGAGAGAGAGAGAGAGTGAGAGAATAATATGAAACACCAAAACAGCAGATATAAGAAAGTATGAATGAAAGTATGAAATATGAAGGGTATAATGAATTTATAAGATAAGGAAGGGAAGAGAAGAAAAGAAAAAATGTGAGTACAAATCAGAATTACAAAACTTGGGAGCAAAAGTGAAACGACAAGAGAGAACAGATAAAAGGAAATATAAACAGTATACAGGACAAAAACAATATAACTATCAATCTTGAAGATTATTAACTCCTTCAGACATATTATGTTCCAGTAAGTCCGAGGAGGCGGGAGCCCGGGGATCATTGCCACTGCCACGCACTACACTCACAACAACACTGCGGCCGTTAGAATTATCGGAGGAGGAGGAGGTTGCCACCAACGGTTTTATCGTAAGGTAACTTATCGGACTTACTGAGCTCCATATGACGCTAGGGCGTCATATAACTTATTATAGAGACAGTCAGATAAGTCCATATAACGCGACCGCGTCATATGAGTTTTTGGTTCACTCTCCCATATGACGCGGTCGCGTCATATATGTCGCAAGGAGTTAAACTGTATGGTACATATATGACATATAGTACACAATTATACTAGGAAGTGACAATAATTACCCCCTCCTCCTCCGGCACACACATTTACACATTTTGTTATTTACAATAACTTTATGGGAAGGGTATGCTTGAATAATTACGCCGAAAGTATGAGGGGATAACCTGAAAGAACATGAAGAAATCACGCTTCGAACAATAATATATAATATATTAACTCTGCACGTTTAGCAACTCATAGTAGGCTACAGGGTGTCCATGAAGTCGTTCAATGTTTATACATAATCATTACATTTAATAGTTTGACATATTGAGATGAATTCGCAAATACTGCAGTGTTTGTATTGTATTCATATAGTTTATATTTATGTCGGATATGTGATATTTGACATTTCAGAACAACAATACACAATGGCAACTGCACAGGAGAAAGCCAAATGTGTGATTTGGTATGCAGCAACACAATCAGTAACCACAGTCCAAGAAGGCAAGAAACTATCAACGTAAATATGGAAGACGACCTCCACATGCAGACAGCATCAAAGGGTGGTATAAACAGTTCTTTTGGAAACAGGAAGCGTGTCAGACCGGCTTCAAAGTGGGCGATCAGGTTGTAGGGAGGAGGCAGTTGACGGCGTCTGAGAAGTTTCCAGGGCAGTCCTCAAAAGTTGGTGTGTCGTGTAGAAATGATATAGAATGCTAAAAATAAACTGCAATATATGCTAATTCATCTGTAAATCACTGCATCTCAATATGTTAAATCATTGTCATGCAATACATGTATATAAACCTTGCAATACTTTGTGGCCAGCCTGTAGTATATTAGAACCATAATGTAAACTATAGATATAGTTTACAGTACAGGTTACCCCAATACTTTGTGGCCACCCTGTAGTATATTAGAACCATAATGTAAACTATAGATATAGTTTACAGTACAGGTTACCCCAATACTTTGTGGCCACCCTGTAGTATATTAGAACCATAATGTAAACTATAGATATAGTTTACAGTACAGGTTACCCCAATTTACATCCACGTAATCGCTAACATAAACCACGTATATGTACACACCAAGACACCGTTGTACAAAACTTAATTATTAACATATTGGAGCTAAATGTATATTATACACATTTATTAATTGAGGACACCAGAATCGTGAATAATATCAATACTTAGGTATGTGGTAGGATTTCAGACATATCTTGCAACTAGAAAAGGATATATGTTTGTATGATATGTTGTATTTGGTTCCTTACACCATGGTAGTTTATTGATGTTGGGGATTTTGTAGTCAATAGTGGAATTTATAAAAAGTTGTTTCTTAAATCATACAAATCACTTTTACCAATACTGAAACATTCCTGGATTACTATGGTTATTCATTGGTATATACAGTATACAAGTATTATACTACATGTTATATTCATTGGTATATACAGTATACATGTATTATACTACATGTTATATTCATTGGTATATACAGTATACAAGTATTATACTACATGTTATATTCATTGGTATATACAGTATACAAGTATTATACTACATGTTATATTCATTGGTATATACAGTATACATGTATTATACTACATGTTATATTCAGTATTTTTTTTGTTTTTGTAGTCTTTGCCTTAAATGTTCTTTATTGTACTCTCATATACTTTTAAGTGTCTGCCTTGCGGTGGAACGCAAATATTTAAATGGGGGCGTATTACATGTTATATTCAGTAATTATTATGGGAGTCATTATTTCAACTCTCATATAATTTTAAGGTGATTTTTTGCAGTGGTCTGTGTATTTATGCGGGTGACTGTACATCTACAAGGATATTCAGTGTGGCTTCCTGGTTTGGTTTTCCTGAGTCAAACTTTGCTATACTTTACATTCGCACTTTTGATCTCGCCAGGCACTGTACATGTGATCGGAAGTTAAGATCACATGATAGAGGTGTATATGGAGAAGGGTAGTGAGAGGTATGAACAAGGTTTTGACTAGACTTCGACTCGAGGTATGGGGATGATCACAGCCCCGGAGATGTCCTCTCAACATAGGGAAATTCTCCTTGTAATATTGTAATTATCATTTGTTACTTCAATAAATCAACGTGGCTGGATACAGAGATATTTTCCTTTACCTAAATAAGAGTGTATAGGATGGTGGCGGCATATCTATCATATCTATTATATATCTACAAATCTACATGTACGAGAGAAGCAGAACAGAGCAGTATCGACCCAGTATACTTCAAGCAGCTTAACAAACTACAACAAACAATTAAATCTATAACTCCATAAGGAAACCTCCCAAACGGTTTACCTTTATAATATTACCTAATTAAGGAGACTCACAAACGTCTTCCTAACTTTGTGTCAACGTTAACCTAACATGGTGTCCTATCAGTGGTGTCAACGCTTTACTAACAATTATTAATATTATATATAATAATATATACTATAATTTAATGTAAATAATCTAAGAGATCGAAATATTTCGTTACTGTGAGCATTCCTAGATGTATATGTAATTGTTCATATATGTATTTTGTTATTTGTTTTTTGTTAGGTATTTATTTGTTTGTTTTGTTTTTTATTTCTGCACAATCATTCATGATTTTAACAAGTATAATAACGAATCATATGATTGTATGACACAATGGATGTATTAGAATAAGCTTCTTTGAATTGGACATATTGCTTGCGGGTCTTTAAATGGATCCTACAATATATCTACAGACAGGAAGACGGATGAAACAAATATAATTGCAAAATATATAAGCTTATATTATAAAGGAGTCATAGTTGATGTAGTATAAGTTTATCGCCGCCACCACCCTCTGTCATTTGAGAAAACATGTTTATTAAATGGATATAGTATATATCAGTCCTTAAAGATTATAACAGAAGGATACTGAATACTTAATAAACTTGACTTCGTATTTGTGTAATAACTTCTTAGAACATTACAAAATATGCTTCAATATAAATCAATTAAAGTAATAGTGGTAAAGGTATGTTTCGGCCGGCAACGGGGTCGTGTAATAATACAGTGAATGATGCCCCTTAATTGACCACTACATACTATTATCTACGTCTTCTAAATACTCTGGTTACACCCCGATAGTGACGTAAATCTACTCATCAGGTTCATAACAGAAATCTTATCCAATACTTATTTTAGTTAGATTAAATGGGGTGTGGTTTAAATTCACCAGACACGCCCTACTGACATTATCTCCAGGCTGAGATCATATGATCAGGAAGACATTTTATGATGATAATAGCAATTCCCATAACCCCTGTCTGAAGAGGTCATATGATAGTGCACAAATGGAGTTTGAAATAATATCTGGTTTTCCTCTTAATACAATAGGGAAATACAATAGAATAATACAATGACGATTATATATTATATGTTGACTGTCATATAATAGGAATATAAGTAGAGTGGATATATATATTTAGTAATTCATGCAAATATGTAAGTATGAAATCAATTGGTAAAGAAAGTAATGGGACTACATGTATCGTATATAACTCGCCCACCCTTAACAATAGGGATATCATTTTGTGTGTATATGTGCGTGAACAAAAGTGAAAATGTGCTGACAAATTGTGTTCACGTGTTTAGCTGTTGTTTAGAAGACTGTGATACATGATTTACTATTGGGATAGAGTGTTGAACAATTAAATAGTGATAGTATATATAATTAACTATGTGACTACCAAATAATGGTTGTACTGTCAACACCAAGATAATCACAGTTACTAAAATAATGGTTGTACTGTCAACACCAAGATAATCACAGTTACTAAAATAAAAATAATCTGAATATTGTGACCAGCAGAGATTAGTCAGCCCAAGGTATTATTGGCTTTGCTTATATAATATATGTTGTTGATTATGTTTTTTTTTTTTTTTTTCCTGAAAGCCAATAAGTTCAGGGTTAGATCAAACTTAAGGAATATTAATAAAAACAGTCCAGTTTTCTATTGCTCTATTTGTGTCTCTCACTTCCAAGGAAACTTGAACAACAAAGTGTGAGCCCTTGAGAGTGCTAAGGCTGATTCCTGGTTATGTTGCAATATTTATTTCAGTTTAGTTTTATTTCTGTATGCCTGCTTCAGATGAAACATCAAACTCACTGGGCATTGATATATTTGATTTGATTTTTATCGGATTTTACTTGACTTTTATCTCGGCAATCGGAGGTGGCAGGGAAGTGGAATAGCATATATATATATATATATATATATATATATATATATATATATATATATATATATATATATATATATATATATAATATATATATATATATTGATGGGAAAGAACCAACCAACATAACACAATATACTGTATGTGCTCTACAGAGCGCCCCTCTATTTTATAGTTAGATCCCCTCCTCTCCACATCCGCTTCACTTATTTGATCATCCCTTCCAACCCCATAATATATACTGTATCGTTCCTCCATCCTGCTTCAAAGTTTATGGACATAACACGATGATTGGATCAGTGAACTCCTCTCCAATGGTCTAAGTAACACAATATAAGTCAGGGTGAACCCTTTCATAGTTTTTAAATGCATTAAACGCAATGTAATTTCAATAATGACAAAAAACGCAAACACTTTTGGAGTTAAAAGGAGTCATTCTTACCTGTGACCAACTATACGTGTTTCAATGTGTTCCTAATTGAATGTCCAATTTAACTTTGACCATTCCCATCATTAACTCCCCTCCTACACAATGTAGTCCCTTAGTATTCCTCTTGCTTCTTGTCACATATTTGGCTCTCTATGTGCAGACAGTTTATGTTACCTTAATTATTTGTGTGTTCGTCATAGTTTAAACGTTTTTGTCCACCTCCTCTCAATATGGACAATTACTGACAAATGTATGTGAGGTCTTGTGAATTACCATATGCAAATATATCCATTTAAATTGAGGTTCAGATGAAATTAACTATATATAATGGATATTCATCAATATATAGCTGATTTAATCTGAACACCAATCTAAATTGATATATTTACATAAAGAAAATCGTAAGACCTCAGTAGCTGTACATTATATATTCATCACTCCTGTATAATATGTTGGACTTCCAGATCCTCGTATTGCTTGTCCTGGACAGTCGTCCCCCTGCTAGTGTCCAGAGTATTATCCTGAATACTTGCAGGTTAAGCATAGGATATTAAGGATATAGCAGAGACCAGTCTAGGAGAAACCAGCAGATCAGCTAAGGAGGAACCAGCAGACCAGCCTAGGAGGAGCCGGAATACCTAGGTGGTCACATCCAGCGGCAGACGAGTCCCACCAGGAGGAGGCTGGATTCTTCCCAAAGCGGTCGGGACCCACATCAGCCAAGCAGAGGACCTGGAGACCAGCCAAGGAAGAAGACCCAAGCGGTCAACATCCAATAGCAGACCAGACCCTCCAGGACCAACCAGGAAGAAGATGGATTCTTCCCAAAGCAGTCACCCATCCAACAAATGACCAGACCCTGCACATCAATCTACAATTTAGCCCTTCTAGGGGCAAAAGGAGACAAAAACTACCATTCCATCATTCAAACTTATTCTTTAGGTCACAGTTTCTGAGATAGGAGCCTTAGAGTCCCTACCAATAGTACCCAAACCGAACCATGCGGCCAGTAGCACAAGGGGGCCTCTTAGGAAGAAGTGGAGAGGGGAATTGACAAGGGTGGCGAAAAACTCGGCTAGGGAATTAGCAGCCCTCTTGGGGAGTCTGTTCGGTTTCTATGACAGCGTTTTTCATCTTTTAGAAGAGTAAGACGTACTGTCTTAGCCAGGTCCGACAGATAGGTAGGAAAAGAAACTGTGACTATTCATGCATATTTCTCTGTATAATGAGTAGGTAAAATGCCAAAAATAAAAATAAAACATAACCGCCCTGAAGACAGGGCCACAAAACTAAGCTTCTTACAATGCACAGCAGAAGTTACGGCTAAAATCTCAAAAATCATACACACCAAAGATGCACTACTCGTATTTACAGCCACAGAAGAGGATATGATCACGTACTATCAAACGAGGTCTGCTCAAAGCTCACGGGACTAGGGTTCACACCCATAGTGCCTATATATATAAGATGCAAAAGGAGCGTGATATGTCACAATGTGGACGACTTGGTCTACAAAAACACTGAAGAAGAAATCCAAGAGGAGATCCAAAGAAATCAAACCTGGGCAACTATCAAGAAACTATACAAATTCCCTAACAAAGACAGAAAAACAAACAAAATAAAAGTAGAATTTGCAGACACCTTGATGGCTGCAAAAGCTGAAGAAGGCCTACAAGCATATCATATCTCAATCCCAACCCAACAAATTAACAGAGAAAAATTTACCCTGATAGAAACATGCTCAAGATCCTACGCGATGAAACAGCATAAGAGACCAGACTGCCCGCATCCCAGCACATACAAAATATGCTCTGAATGTTCTGGAACAGACCACATATGGAAAGATTGCAAATCAAAAGAAATTAAGTGTATCAACTGCAATGGAAATCATAGAACCATGGCGATGAAATGCCCCATCAGGAAAGAAGCTGCAAAAAATAAAGAAACTCAAATTCATGAAGCCAGCGCTAACAAACCAGCATCCTATGGCACTGCAGTTATCAGAGGGACCCAGAATTACAACACTTGCACAAACAAGCCAAACCAAAATCAAGAATCTGATACCTCCATAGCAAGACATATCACCATACTATGCTACTCACTCATGATGAACACAGTACAACCAGGAGACCCTCTCAAGCACCCTAAAAGAAAACGGACTACCGGACCTAATCATCCCACCTGCACCGCAGCAAGAATCAGAAGAAATGGTTAATAGATTCTTCACCCACGAAACGAGCGATGAAATCCGAAAGCTAGCCAAAGGTATACAAAGAACAGGATTACCAAAATCAGAAACCTCCGCTCAAGAAGAACCCAGCCTAGAACATCAAGAAGAACAACAACAAGAAAACACCATCGAAAACACGCACAACGACAACTGAGAAGACGATGTGCCCCTCCTAGAAGAAGCAACAACCATCGAAAGCACATCCAACGAAAACGGAGAAGACGTTTTTCCCCTCCAAGAAGAAGCAACAACCAACAATAAAAAATATGAAGAACAAGAACATCCAGTAACCCCAAGCATAAGAACATCAAGACATGCCGACTACGAAAGACATGCTGCTAACGTAAGATACGTCGTAAGGAATGTCTCATCACTCAGACACAACCCACCTAAACATGCCGACTACGAAAGACATGCTGCTAACGTAAGATACGTCGTAAGGAATGTCTCATCACTCAGACACAACCCACCTAAACATGCCGACTACGAAAGACATGCTGCTAACGTAAGATACGTCGTAAGGAATGTCTCATCACTCAGACACAACCCCCCTAAACATGCCGACTACGAAAGACATGCTGCTAACGTAAGATACGTAGTAAGGAATGTCTCATCACTCAGACACAACCCACCTAAACATGCCGACTACGAAAGACATGCTGCTAACGTAAGATACGTCGTAAGGAATGTCTCATCACTCAGACACAACCAACCTAAACATGCCGACTACGAAAGACATGCTGCTAACGTAAGATACGTCGTAAGGAATGTCTCATCACTCAGACACAACCCACCTAAACATGCCGACTACGAAAGACATGCTGCTAACGTAAGATACGTCGTAAGGAATGTCTCATCACTCAGACACAACCCACCTAAACATGCCGACTACGAAAGACATGCTGCTAACGTAAGATACGTCGTAAGGAATGTCTCATCACTCAGACACAACCAACCTAAACATGCCGACTACGAAAGACATGCTGCTAACGTAAGATACGTCGTAAGGAATGTCTCATCACTCAGACACAACCCACCTAAACATGCCGACTACGAAAGACATGCTGCTAACGTAAGATACGTCGTAAGGAATGTCTCATCACTCAGACACAACCCACCTAAACATGCCGACTACGAAAGACATGCTGCTAACGTAAGATACGTCGTAAGGAATGTCTCATCACTCAGACACAACCCACCTAAACATGCCGACTACGAAAGACATGCTGCTAACGTAAGATACGTCGTAAGGAATGTCTCATCACTCAGACACAACCCACCTAAACATGCCGACTACGAAAGACATGCTGCTAACGTAAGATACGTCGTAAGGAATGTCTCATCACTCAGACACAACCCCCCTAAACATGCCGACTACGAAAGACATGCTGCTAACGTAAGATACGTCGTAAGGAATGTCTCATCACTCAGACACAACCCACCTAAACATGCCGACTACGAAAGACATGCTGCTAACGTAAGATACGTCGTAAGGAATGTCTCATCACTCAGACACAACCCACCTAAACATGCCGACTACGAAAGACATGCTGCTAACGTAAGATACGTCGTAAGGAATGTCTCATCACTCAGACACAACCCACCTAAACATGCCGACTACGAAAGACATGCTGCTAACGTAAGATACGTCGTAAGGAATGTCTCATCACTCAGACACAACCCACCTAAACATAACCAAAATCATAAGCAAAAACAAAACAACCATAAAGAATCATAGTAAGAAAACTCAAAATAATACAACACAATGTCTTGACGTGGCACACCAGGAAAAACGAACAAACAAACATATTCCTACAAATCGATCCAGACATAATATTACTACAGAGCCATGGACTAAAATCCGAGGACTCCATCAGAATTACCGGTTTCAAAATTATAAAATCAAACATCCACGAAAGATTCATGGAATAGCAATAGCTATGAAAAACAATTTAGAACACAAAATAATAGGAGACTACCTCTCCAACACACTATCAGTGCAAATACAAACACAAACAGGCCCAATAATAATAGCAACAGATTATATTCCACCGAGTAGACTCTTTATCCCAATGCCTGATTATTACGCTCTCTTGAGAAGAAACAGTCCAGTTTACCTTTTTGGTGACCTTAATGCTAACCACCCCACTTTAGGATATAGACACACCAACACAACAGGTAGACAAATACACCACCTCATCCAAAACAGAACAGTTCAACACCTAGGACAACACTTCTCCAAATACCAAAATGCACAGTCAGCAACAACACCGGACATAATACTAAGCAACTATAGAACATGCCACAATATAAAAACCAAACAAGGACCATTCAACACTAGTGACCATACAATGCTCATCACAGAACTAGATACACTCCCAATTATAATACCATCCCCCCAACAAGCTAACTTCAAACAGGCAAATTGGGATGAATTCCAAGCTGACATAGACAGAAACACCACCTACACCAACTTAAATCAAGCAATACTTGAAGACTTAGACACAGAAATCGACACGTGGTACCATAACATCACGCAAGCAACAAGCAGACACATTCCAAAAACAAGACACAAGACACAAAGAGGACAGCCTCCTAGCAGAGAAACCCAAGCACTAATAGAAAGATATAACACATTAGGGCAACATGCTACTATACATGGATGGACAAGAATTCACTACATCAGCTACAAACAACTACAAGCGACTTTACAAAACATACTACAACAAGAGCATGAAATAAACTGGGGAACCACAATAACCCAGCTAACAAATAACTACAACGACTCGGAGACCTTCTGGAGAAAAATCAAATCAATATCAGGAGAAATTTCACCAATGCCACACTACCTCCTTGGCGAAAACAACAGCAAGATATATGATCATAAAGAACAAGAAAGAATACACAGAACCATCTGGGAACGCACTCTAAATGAAGAAGAAGATAGTGACAATGAAGACGATGAAAACTATGACAGAGTACAGGAATATATTTTGAACAACTGGAGAAGAACCATCCCTCATCCTCAGGCAGACCTAGGAAGAATGGACATCCACTGCCCACTTACAAGACCCATTAGTAACACTGAAATAAAAGCAATAATAAAAAGCTCCAAGAAAACATGCCCGGGGGAGAGCGGGATCAACAAAACAATCCTGACTCATTTACCCGAAAGCTCAATAACAAAACTCTGCAATATCTTTAATGCCTCACTCTCAGCGGGATACTTCCCTGAAAAATTTAAATTAGCTTCCATAAAACTCATCCCCAAACCAGGAAAGACACTGTATAATCCTAACAACTACCAACCTATTTCACTCCTAGAGGTCCCAGGAAATATCTTCGAGAGAATAACAAACACACGTTTGAGAAATCACTTGGAAACACATAACTTATACAACAAACACCAATATGGATTTAGGAACAATAGAGGAACAGCACACGCTCTCGCATTAATCACTGAACAAATAGCCACAAACAAAGCAGACGGAAAACAGTGCCACTTAACCTTGTGGGACATATCCAAGGCTTTTGACAAGGTATGGCATCAAGGGTTGAAATACAAAATCTTACACCTGAACCTTCCTGTCATTCTTGAGAAACTCCTCTGCGACTTTCTAGAGGGCAGAAAGGCCAGGATCAAGATAGATTCGTACCTTGGTGACACCTTTGCCATAAGCTGTGGGGTCCCACAGGGGAGTGTATTGTCACCCACCTTATTCACAATATACACAAGAGACACACCACATTCTCTCGGAGGTCTTAACATAAGCTATGCTGACGATGTCACCCAAGTCACTCACTATGAAGGAAAATCAAAGCATCTCATGAACATAAAAACTCGACAAGAATTAGAAAGAATAAATTTGTATGAAAAAAAGTTGGAAATTAAAACCAACACCAATAAATTCAACGTAATACCAATAGGCTCAAGAAGAAATGAAGAACTCATAGTGAGTGATGAAGTGATGGACTTCAGTAATAGCGGAAAAACCCTAGGACTGAACATATCCCAAACCAGCTATATTAGTCATGTGAAGGAAAGGAAAAGTAAAGCCATGCACGCCCTATCAAAACTATTCAGATTCAGAAATCTAAGCCCCAGAATAAAATTACACTTAATCAAAGCATTAGTCTTTCCCATATTAGAATACCCACCTATACCCACCCATACCTTCAGCAAGACACAAATAAGAAAACTACAGATTGTACAAAACAAAGCACTTAGATATGCTACAAACACTCGATATCCCTACACACACACAACACGAGAACTTCACGAAATGCACAATATTCTCCCACTAAATTTAAGATTACACAAACGTGCAACGAAAATTTGGCAAACATTAGAAACAATAGACCAAGGCATAGTAGAAAACATTAAAAATAGACAAGAACTCATTAGAAAATTAAATACTAACTTCCCTAGCAATTTGAAAGCTTTGGAAGTTGAGCCTGAACCTATATATACCTAACCTAATCCTATTCAAATATATCCTAAAAGACTATTTGATCCAGGTAAAATCATCAATAATCACCATGTAGAATTTTGTAAACCTTAATTATAAAAAATAGTAAAGCAAATACTAGGTCAAAAATAATATTGTAAAATTGAAATACTCATGTTAAACTAATTATACAACCTAAACATAAGATTATTAGCTAGCTTAGCACCTGCCACGGCAGACGAAACTGTAAAACCTCAAATAAAAACAGCAAGGTGGTAGGCCCACCAACTTGTACTCTCCTACTATACTTCATAATTTTCTACCTATACCTTAAACACATGTCCTTTCTTTTCTCCCACTTCGGCCCACCTAGGGTAAAAAAAAAAAAAAAAAAAAAAAAAAAATTAAATATATATATATATATATATATATATATATATATATATATATATATATATATATATATATATATATATATGTTGGACATTGCATATCATACATTTCTAGCGGTTGGTCTTTTCTAATTTCCTTGTATATTATCGCTCATCTGTATAAACTTTCTCCAAATGTTTGCTTCAGATTTTCACTTTTATGAACCGTATTCTTCTAATGCGTTGGCCGTTTGTATTTGAGTCAAGTCTGCCCTTGTATTTGGCCATCTGTTTCTCTCTCACCGTTCTTGTTTCCTTGTTCGGCATATACTGTGTGTATATATATATATATATATATATATATATATATATATATATATATATATATATATATATATATATACTGTATATATAAATATATATCTTAGTGGGTTTTCTTCTGGTAGCCACTAGTAATTTTATACTTGTAATAACGGTAGCGGTTATCGCTTGCCACCACCCAATTATAGTTTAATGACCTAATGGGAAGTCATAATCAATACACAAGATAACTCAGCCTTGTATTTATTGAATATGTAGGTGTAAAATCAACAGGAACAACAACAGCAAAACGGGAACAAAACAGCAACAAAAATAATGGTTATTATATCTTGAGTTATTCAGGGCTTCAGCGTCAATGGTAATTCTTCAATAGATGTAATGGTGAATCGTAAGTGGTAGATGATATGCCCCAAGCGAATGTAGGACATCTTTGCTTGCATGTGAAGCCTATGGGAGAGTCTGGGAGAGTGTCGGAGAGTGTCCTGTTCTTCCGTGTCTCTGCCGGAGTGTGTGTTCTCCAGAAATGTGTAAAGGAGCCGCGCCCTATGCCCGGAAGGTGTGTACTTCCGTGGGCGTTTTAGCTCGAGTGTGAATAATGCAGAACATGCATTTTACAAGTATAGTGAGAGTGAGGAATGATGAATCAGTATACAGTAATCGGTATCATACCGAAAACTCAGCACTGAACTTCCGTTGACCAGCTTCCAACACATCAAGTAGCAAAAGTACAGTCGTAATCAATGGTTATGTGACCTATAATTATGAACTAAGATATTTCTGTATATAAAGTAGATGAGGAAACTAGATATTAGCATACACTCCTCCTCTACACAGTTTTGCTCAATAACGAAACAATGGAGCCTTAAAAATTAAAGAATATACATTGAAATCATTCTAAGGTGAAGTGATTAAATTTATCCAAAGGATTATAAAGGCTGAGGTTTTGTTGTTTTTCTAAGTAAAAATAAAATGAGATGTGATGAAAATTGTACATACACGGAGTGTATGGCGGAGTGATCTTGCCACTGGACTGGTAATCCAATGGACCCGGGTTCGAATCCCAATATGTCAATGGGAAGATATTATTTGGATGGAATTTGTGCTGTACCTAGTATCAGTGCATTACCACAGCACACCGAAATGCCAAAAAAATACCCTCATTGTTCCCTGATTAAAAGAGTATTGTATGAATATTCCCATATTCAAAAATATGCTACAGGGGGGCAATGCCTGAGTTAATTGCTCAATAGCTGGCGTTCTGAGAGTGAGGGTCCGAGTGTGGGGGATGAAACTATGAAGCGCAAAGGCGAGGCGGCTTCAGAGATGGGATTGCTTCAAGCCGGGGTGCTTCGCATGTCTCACTCCCTAGACTGGAACAAGACCTCACGGGCCTCACCGTGTTCAGCGGTAGCGTGTAAAGGCTATCAGCCTATGCCTGAGAGGGAATATAAAAGAATAAAATAATACTGTACATGAAATTGTAAAATTAAAAGAAGTTTTCTTTTAAAAACAAATCAAAATAATAAACATGTACATAGTCCTATATATAATACAACACATGTACATAGTCCTATATATAATACAACACATGTACATAGTCCTATATATAATACAACACTAAGTAATCTTTCTAAAATAGTTTATGATTTTCAAATAAGTGTATTTTCAAGGTAGTATATTTTATAAAATACTTTATTTTCAAATTTATAGTTTCGTTTTCTAATAATTCGGTGCCAAAATGTAGTATTTTCTAAAATATTTACTGTATTTTCTAAGTCTAATAGTGCAAAAAAATATATAGTGCAAGTGTGTAAGATGAACATTTAAACAGTTTACTCTTTTTCTACATTTATCATGTTTGTGTGCCTTCACAAGATTTTCTAATTCATTAACCCTTTTCGTACCGGTGACGTCCTCATCGTTATTGTCTGACTATTATTTGACGATTTTATCCAGCTTAGGGAGGACATATATCAATTAAAAGGCTTTAAACTATCTCGATTATCCATTTTAACAACCACGATTTCCTCCTAAGCTGCATAAAATCGTCTATATAAAACTGGAATAACACAAAATACACCCTCGGTAAGGAAGGGGTTAATAGAGGATGCCAGACGAGTGCTTGAACAAACAGAAGCACCGTGCTCAGTACTAAGAATTAATTTACTGCAAAGTGTGTTGGATCTCTGTTCCGCAGCTATACCGACAGTTACTGCAAAGTGTGTTGGATCTCTGTTCCGCAGCTATACCGACAGTACTCAAAGTGTGTTGGATCTCTGTTCCGCAGCTATACCGACAGTACTCAAAGTGTGTTGGATCTCTGTTCCGCAGCTATACCGACAGTACTGCAAAGTGTGTTGGATCTCTGTTCCGCAGCTATACCGACAGTACTCAAAGTGTGTTGGATCTCTGTTCCGCAGCTATACCGACAGTACTGCAAAGTGTGTTGGATCTCTGTTCCGCAGCTATACCGACAGTACTGCAAAGTGTGTTGGATCTCTGTTCCGCAGCTATACCGACAGTACTGCAAAGTGTGTTGGATCTCTGTTCCGCAGCTATACCGACAGTAATGCAAAGTGTGTTGGATCTCTGTTCCGCAGCTATACCGACAGTAATCAAAGTGTGTTGGATCTCTGTTCCGCAGCTATACCGACAGTACTCAAAGTGTGTTGGATCTCTGTTCCGCAGCTATACCGACAGTACTCAAAGTGTGTTGGATCTCTGTTCCGCAGCTATACCGACAGTAATCAAAGTGTGTTGGATCTCTGTTCCGCAGCTATACCGACAGTACTCAAAGTGTGTTGGATCTCTGTTCCGCAGCTATACCGACAGTACTCAAAATCGCAATTGGCTGAAATTGAAGCTACTGGATTACGAGATAAGGCGGGTATGCCATACATTGTGTTTTCCTTCAACAAACATTAGTTGGGGATTAAAAGATGCTAAGATTAACTTCAATCGAACAAGTCTGCCAGAATAAAAAGTTTATCATCAAACAACTTAATGAATGGGAATGGGTATAATTCATTTCTTTCACATTTTTTTTTATTGTGTATGCCTAACTCATGTAGGCCTTGGGAGAAGTGTAAACCCTTAATCTTTCTAGCGACTGAAAGTAAAACGAGTGAGTGAAAACAGGTGATTTGAAACTCTCACATTAGTTATCCGCATGTACAGTAACGATTTTAGAATTAGGCTCAAATAATATAATATCCTTCTCAATATGAATATTTGTAAATCAAGACTACAATCCTAATGTATGCACTTACTGTGACGGTGGTGGCGAAACACATGGAATTCCGTGAATAGGATCATTCTAGTGGATGCCCGGGTGTGTGTGAGTGCGTGTAGGCGACACTGTACGCGGGTGGTACTGGTAGGGGGAAAGTGAAGGTTGCGTGTGACCTTCAAGGAGTGCAGGAATGTACGAGTGAAATGCCAGCCGACGGGAGTGCAACCGCCGCTCTAGTTAACGCTCGCGCGAATGATTAACCCGTCAAGTGCCGGGAGACTCCTATGAGTTTTACTGGGCCACTGCGGGAAGACTCTTATGATCCTAGGCCTAAACAAAAACACATTTAGAGCACCCCAGTAGCAATTGAATTTTGTATTTGTTTTTTGCCCCTTGGCCATGCCAAATATCACTCCTCCACAACCCCTCCTTCCCCCCTTTCCTCCCCCCCCCCTTCAATTACCACCTATTTTCCCTGTTATTTCCTTATTCTTAGGTATATTTTCGTGCTAATATTAGCGAGTTGTTAGCAGGGCGTGGTCATATATGTTACCAAGCGTGGGAAAGAGCGAGAGATAAGGAGAGAGACGTCAGTGTCTCTCCAGGCATCGTGAGGGGTGGATGTTGGTCAGGCTGGCTCACACTTGAGGAATGTAACTCTCGCTCTCATTTCTCGATTTTGGCCAGCCAAACACTGTTTCACTTGTTTTATTGTTGTAACAGGTTAATATCTTCATATTAAACGTAAAATAGGCGCATATGGATAATATTAATGATATTTATGGTAAGATAACGATTTTAGTGAATGGAAACAGTGAAATAGGTCCGCACCAGGACATGGTGTGCAGTACATACGGTGCGCACTTCTTAGGTTAACGCTCTCTAGAAAAGGAGGTAATTTTGCTATAGCTTTTTGTGATAGCTTCATTTTCAACTTCAACACCATTCATGTGAGAACAGCATAATTTTCTTTTTCTCATGGGAGAATACTTTAACAAAACACTTAACACATAACATTACTCTACTAATGGATGATTCACACTTGAATGCAACAATAATGGTAGGTTGTGTTACAATTAAAGGGAGTGGAAAACTGCACTTAGCATGGGAGTGTAACATTTACCGTGGGTGTGGGAG
Source organism: Paralithodes platypus (assembly GCA_032716605.1). Lineage (NCBI taxonomy): Eukaryota > Metazoa > Arthropoda > Malacostraca > Decapoda > Lithodidae > Paralithodes > Paralithodes platypus. The sequence continues at coordinate 26,187,557 of CM064570.1, read as the reverse complement.
CGTGATTGATACGAGTAGCACTGTCGAGGAAGACAGAGAGCTGGACTGCTTGTGTGTTGCAGTGTGGGGAGGTTAGGCGGAAGGCAGTGCTATTTGTTTTGACTTAGCAAATAGCTGTGGCGTTTGTGGGGAGAGTTTTAGCCAACTGAACTGACAGTGGAGGAACTAGCTTTACTGTGAACAACTGTGAACTGCATTTATTTAGCAGTGAAACTGTCATTGTCACATGCCTGTTGCATGAACTTCGTGAATTGAGTGTTCGACCTCTATAGAATCTCGAGCGAAACATATCTATGTTCCCTCTATCATCCGAGATCTTCCGTGTAGCTATCTCTGACTCGATATCACGAAAAACTACAAATATCGATCCGTTATCATCTAGACCTGTGATTTTCTTTTGAGCTTGTCCATGAACGACATTCAAGTTAAAATTATGCCTCATTTTGGTCGAAGATGGTTGTTCAGAGACAGAATAGTGGGTGGGAGAGGAGTGGGTGGGAGATGAATCACGCATGGGAGTGGGTGGGTGTGGTGAGTCAGGCATGGGTGTGGATTCAGGCATAGGTGTGGTAGGAAGGTAAAATCATGCAATTCCATAACGTCTGAGTGGACATCATTGACGGTAGGATTGTCTTCATCATGCCTGACAAAGGAGAGAGACTGAAACATTTTCAAACGATTCATGACTTAAACAAAATGAAAGACAATAATTGGCACCTCGTTAACACATCGTGTATTAGTGAAATTCGGTTGGCACATCAATTTAACACACATGTGTATAAGAATTGCACTTTATACACATGAATATAAATGGCACTTATAATTCACTTGTAAGACCTCGAACAAAAATGAATTTGCAAATTAGTGGTAGGAAATTTACAGAAACAAGGTCTCCTTTCTTTAACACCTTATTAGCGGCCTAGGCGGTTTATTTATATGTACTGCCCAGCGGGGTGTTTTTAGCCAAAATAGGGCTGTTTACGTGATCATTTTCATGCCTAAATAAGACCCAGAACGTAAAACAAGTATCTATCCCTGAAAGGGCATAAACAGAGCTTTCGAATGACACCATAACGATCCTTTTATGATGGCTAGTTTTCTTGCAACAACCGTGCAACGCGAATGCAAAAAGCACGTAATTAGGCACTTTCCCCATATAATTCTGTATATAGCGAGTGAGAGAGGGAGGGAGGAGGTGGGATTCGTGTCAGTAGGTTCGCCGCGGAGCAGTCATACGCTCGCTACTCTCCTGCCACCACTTGTCTCTCTCTCTCAGCAACATTACGTGCTGAAATTGCCACACGACCTATGTCGAGCGCCGCCACATAGTCCAGCTTTATTTAACTCGACTTATGTTGTGCGCCGACAGTTAAGGGTTAAAGTTTGGAAAAAAATTGACAGAAAGATTAGGAGATAACAAATTCGTGGATTTTCTTACCGTAGAATTGCGCCTATAGAAGGGGTAGACTCAGTTGTTGTTGCAAGACTATTAAACACTCGGCGTGTTACGTCTGGAGGTGATAATGATAAGCCCAAATGGTGGAATAAAGATATTTCAAACTGTCTCATTGCTAAAAAGTTTGCTAACGATAGATTAACACCTTACGAGCGGCCTATGCGGTTTATTTATATGTACCGCCCAGCGGGGTGTTTTTAGCCAAAATAGGGCTGTTTACGTGATCATTTTCATGCCTAAATAAGACCCAGAACGTAAAACAAGTACCTATCCCTGAAAGGGCATAAACAGAGCTTTCGAATGACACCATAAAGATCCTTTTATGATGACTAGTTTTCTTGCAATAACCGTGCAACGCGAGTGCAAAAAGCATGTAATTAGCCACTTTCCCGATACAATTCCTTATATAGCGAGTGAGAGAGGGAGGAGGGAGCTGGGATTCGTGTCAGTATGTTCGCCGCGGTGGTCTGGAGCAGTCATACGCTCGCTACTCTCCTGCCACCACTTGTCTCTCTCTCTCAGCAACATTACGTGCTGAAATTGCCACTCGACCTATGTCGAGCGCCGCCACATAGTCCAGTTTTATTAAATACGACTTATGTGGTGAGCCGCTAATTAAGGGTTAAAAAACCTCACAAAATGATGAAGAACGGGTGAATTTTGTAGAACTACGACGCAAAGCCAAAAAGTTAATTAAGCAAAGTAAAAAGACCCTGGAGTTACATGTTCCGATTCAAAGTAAAACAAACCCAAAAGGATGCTATAATTATATCAGAAAGAAGAGAGTAATTACTTCAACTGTTGGACCGTTAGTCGTTGAAAATGGATAATATACCAATGACGAAGTACATATGAGTAATGCCCTCAATACCTTCTTTGCATCAGTTTTACAATAGAAACCTCATTGATATCCCTACAGCATCGCCGATTCAGATATATAATTCTGATGTTCTAAGCAATATCACCACTACAGAGAGAGAAGTATTGAAATGTTTAGATAAACTCAAGGTAAATTAAACGCCCGGACCAAATACAATCTCACCTAGAGTTCTAAAGGAAGCTAAGTATGAGCTCTCCAAACCACTGACATTGCTATTCAATAAATCCTTGCATTCTTGAACTATGCCTGATCAGTGGAAGCTAGCTAACGTAACACCTATTTTAAAAAAAGGCAGCAAATCCCTACCCAGTAACTATCATCCAATTAGCTTAACCTCAGTTGAAATGTAAAATGCTAGAAATGCTCATAAGAGACAGACTCATAAATCACTTGGAGGAAAATAACATACTTAGAAATACTCAACACGGCTTTCGGCTTTCGTAACAAACGTTCCTGCTTAACAAACCTCTTAGACTTCTTCCCCGATATCCTTAACCTCTATGATGAGAGTAAAGCTGTAGATATTACATACCTTAATTTTCAAAAGGCCTTTGATAAAGTTCCTCACAAACGTTTACTGCTAAAACTAAAAGTGTACGGAATACAAGACGGTGTGTTGAAATGGATAGAAAATTGGCTCTGCGACAGAAGGCAGAGAGTAGTTATAAACGGTAAGGCATCTAAATGGACCAATGTAAGTAGCGGGGTACCCCAGGGATCGGTACTAGGACCAATTATCTTTCTAATTTACAACAACGACATAGATGAGGGTCTCACCTTTACAATCTCAAAGTTTGCTGACGATACAAAAATTGCAAATAGCGTAGTCTCAAAGGAACAAGTTGACGATATGCAACACAATCTAGATAAGTTGTCATGTTGGGCCCAAATATGGCAAATGAGTTTCAATGCGGATAAATGTAAAGTACTACATATTGGATACCGAAATGAGAAAGCAAACTATTCGATGAATGGCACTCAGCATTAGACTGTAGACAGAGAAACCGATCTGGGAGTAAAAATATCGAGTAACCTAAAACCGAGTCAACAATGTTCAGAAGCCGTTAAGAAGGCAAACAAAATAATTGGCTTTATAGGCAGGTCATTTGAGCATAAATCCAAAGAAGTTATCCTAAATCTTTACAATTCCTTAGTCCGTCCTCTTCCGGAACACTGCGTTCAATCCTGGTGCCCTTACTACCAAAAAGATATAGACAAGCTAGAACGAGTTCAACGTAGAGTTACCAAGATGATACCTAGCCTAAAGAACAAACCATACGAGGAGCGTCTTAGAGAATTAAATCTATTTCCTTTAACCCAGCGCAGATTAAGAGGCGACTTAATTCAAGTGTTGAAAATCATCAAAGGCATCGACAATATAACTGTAGTAAGTACTTCACTATCGACCAATCTAATTACACGCGGGGAAACGGTTGCAAATTTATTGGTAAATCTTTTAACTCACACGAATCTAATAATTTCTTCTTCAATCGAGTTGTCAACTTGTGGAAATGGCTTCCCAGAGACGTTATTGACTGCAGCACCGTTGATTCTTTTAAACTTCGCATAGACAAATATCTTGCATCAAACCCGCGACTGACTGCGTTTGTAAATGAATAACTTGATATTATTCGCCCTCAGATTCATCAAGGACTAATGCGTATACTAAGACGTTATTCTCTTTTTCCCAGATATACGAAAGCTCACTATTAACTGTGTTATGTAACTAACCCATCTGTCCCCTACTAACTTCCTAATCCTGCCACGGACATTAGTTCCAGGGCATTAGGCCTAGTTCCCTTTCCAATTTTCCCTTACGCACTCTAATCCACTGTTTGGACACTTGATCCTCAGTATTTTGAAGGACAAGCAGCCTAGAAGGGTCACTAGATCTGTTGTTGCTTGATTTCCTTTGTACTCCTTTGTTATCCTTTAATAAGGTGGTGATGACATTGACAGGTGTGTGGATACGGGCGGGGTGCAGGTGTGGGTTGCGGGTGGGTTACAGACGGGTTGCAGGTGTGGGTGGGTTGCGGGCGGGTTGCAGGAGACGAGTTGGTTGGTTGTGGGCGGGCTGGGTCGGTTGCGGCGTAGAGGTGTAGGGTGTTCGCATCTGTCTGTCACACGGCTGCTTGGAGATTTGCGTTGTAGGGTCTTGACGGAGGTTATGGTTTGTTTTGGTAGTCGTGGAGAGTGAGGAGCGTGGTGTAATGCTATCCTTTAATGTTTAATCAAAGGAAAGACCACCTGTACACCATCTTAGTTAGTGAGTTTTCTTCTGGTAGCCACTAGTAATCTTATACTTGTAATAACGGTAACGGTTATCGCTTGCCACCACCCAATTATAGTTTAATGACCTAATGGGAAGTCATAATCAATACCCAAGATAACTCAGCCTTGTATTTATTGAATAAGTAGGTGTAGAATCAACAGGAACAACAGCAGCAGAACGGGAACAAAACAGCAACAATAATAATGGTTATTATAATTGAGTTATTATAACCCCTGGGGGTTAGGGAATAGAATATGCCCCACGTGCCTTCTGCGTGTTGTAAGAGGCGACTAAAGAGGTTGGGTCAGTGGGCTTGCGATCCCCACCTGGAAAAAATATCTAGGCAAAGAAAAACGAACGAACAGCCTCGGATGCGGACGGAACCTACGTTGACGAACCACGACCGACTAAGGACATTCCTTCGGACATTCTGAGAATGGCTACGTGGAATGATAGTGGCATGAATGATGGCACAAAAGAGAGAGAGGTTCTGGAAGTGTTAGTGAATGCCAGGCTGGATGTATGTGGAATGACAGAGACCAAATGGAAATTTTCAGATGTGAGAGAGTGGGAGTGTGGAATGGGTGTGTGTGCTGGAGTGAGTGAAGGAACAGTGAGAGAAGGTGCATGTTTGTTTGTAAGTAGCAAATGGAAGGAATGTGTAAGAGAATATGGGTCTGTGGGTTCAAGGATTGTGTGGGTGAGAATGAAAGTAGGAATACAAACGTGGGTGATTGTATGCGTGTATGCCCCGACAGAGGATATACTTGAAAGAACGAAAGAGGAGTTCTGGATGAATGTGGAGGCGTGCCTGGAGAAGTTTGACAAGAACGAAAGAATATTGCTGATTGGGGATATGAATGGTAAGGTGGGTGATAGGAAAGTTGAGGGAGTGTACAAAGGAGTACAAAGGAAATCAAGCAACAACAGATCTAGTGACCCTTCAAGGCTGCTTGTCCTCCAAAACACTGAGCATCAAGTGTCCAAACAGTGGTTTAGAGTGGGTAAGGGAACATTGGAAAGGGAACTACTGCCCTGCCACTAACGTGGCAGGACTAGGAAGTTAGTAAGGGACATGTGGGTTAGTAACTGAGGGGAGGATTAAATAAAGTTATTCATTTACAAACGCAGTCAGTCGCGGGTTTGATGCGAGATATTTGTTTAGGCGGAATTTAAATGAATCAACGGTGCTGCAGTCTATAACGTCTCGGGGAAGCCCATTCCACAAGTTGACAACTCGATTGAAGAAGAAATTCTTAGATTCGTGTGAGTTAAAAGATTTACCAATAATTTTGCAACCGTTTCCCCGCGTGTAATTAGATTGGTCAATAGTGAAGTACTTACTACAGTTCATATTGTCGATGCCTTTGATGATTTTGAACACTTGAATTAAGTCACCTCTTAATCTGCGCTGGGTTAAAGGACATAGTTTTAATTCTCTAAGACGCTCTTCGTATGGTTTGTTCTTTAGGCTAGGTATCATTTTGGTAACTCTACGTTGAACTCGTTCTAGCTTGTTTATGTCTTTTTGGTGGTGGGAGGGTGGGGGGTACCATCAGAGGTGAATGGGAATGGTAGTGCACTTGTGGACGTATGTGTGGGGAGGAGGCTGTGGACAGCCAACACCTTCTTCCGACACAGAATGATCCACAGGTACACGTGGAAACGGATGTTGACGATGAAGGATAAGACAGTGGTGGAACGAAAGTCATTGATTGATTATGTATGTGTGGATGAACGAATGAAGATATCTGTGAAGGATGCTAGGGTGTATAAGGGTATTGAAGGGGGTCTGTCTGATCATTATGTAGTGGTAGCTAAGGTTAGGATACAAAAGAAGTGGGTGAGGAGAGCTGAAGGGAGGCGAGAGGAGGGTGGAATGGTGAGGAGGGTGGAGAGGTGGCAGGAGGAGGAAGTCAGGGAGGAGTACAGGAGAGCAGTAGAAAGACGACTAGGGGGGTTCGACCTGGAAGTTATGGAGGAAGTGGAGGAGATGAGCAAGGTGTTTAAGGATGAGATCTGTGCAGCATGTGAGGAGGTGTGTGGAGTGAGGAGAAGAGGGAGGGGAGTGAAAGGTACAGCATGGTGGACAGAAGAGGTAAGAATAGGTGTGGAAGAAAAGAAGAAAGCATATAGAGTGTGGTTGGGTAGTAGAGGGAATGAAGATTTCGAGAGACAGAAACGAGCGAGGTACGTGGAGAGTAAGAATGTGGTGAAGAGTGTAGTGAAGGAAAGTAAGACAAGAGTAGATGAGGAATTTGGAAGGAATCTGAGTGTAAAATGGAGGGAGAGTAGGACACTGTTCTGGAAAGAAGTCAAGAAAGTTAGGGAAGGTAGCAAGGGAAACAGTAAGGGTGTGAAAGATAAGAATGGGAGAATGCTAGCCGAGAAGCAAGAGAGAGTCAAAAGATGGAGGGAGTACTTCAAGGAGGTGTGGTGGAGTGGTCATGCCACTGGATTGGTAATCCAATGGACCCGGGTTCAAATCCCGATATGTCAATGGGAAGATATTATTGGGATTGAATTTGTGCTTTACCTAGTATCAGTGCATTACCACAAAGCCCACCGAAATGCCAAAAAAATACCCTCATTGTTCCCTGATTAAATAACACTGTATGAATATTCCCATATTCAAAATATGTTACAGGGGGACAATGCCTAGTGAGTTCACTGCTCAATAGGTGGCGTTGTGAGAGTGAGGGTCTGAGTCTGGAGGGTGAGACGGTGAAGCACTTGGGCGAAGCAGCCAGCCGCTTCAGAGATGGAGCTGCTTCGAGCCATGATGGATGCTTCACATGTCTCACTCCCCAGACTGGAACAAGACCTCACGGGCTTCACCGTGTTGAGCGGTGGAATGTACAGGCTCTCAGCCTATGCCCGAGAGGGAGTAGTTGGAATATAGAAAAAAAAAAAAAAAAAAAAAAATCAGTTGCTAAATGTAAGGAATGAAGAGCCAGCAAACATAACTGGATATGGTATGGGAGGGAGAAGAAGAGAAGTAGTGGAGGAGGAGGTGGGGATTAGGAGGTCAGAAGTGTGGGAAGCCATGAAAAGAGTGAAGTTGGGGAAAGCACCAGGAACAGATGGAGTGTGTGGGGAAATGTTGAGGTATGGTGGTGAGATAGTGATAGAATGGGTATGGAAAATGTGCAAACTAGCATGAGAGAAGGGGAGTGCACCCGATGACTGGAAGACTGGCATAATAGTCCCCCTATATAAGGGCAAAGGGGAAAGAGGAGTGTGTGGTAACCACCGAGGAATATGTCTTCTAAGCGTAGTAGGGAAGGTATACAGTAGGGTAGTGATTGAGAGAGTGAGAGTGAGAACGGAGAAATGGATAGGCGACGAGCAGGGAGGTTTTTAGGAAGGGAAGAGGATGTGTAGATCAGATTTTTACCCTGAATTGTGTTGTGGAGAAATGTCTGGAGAAGAAACAAAAGGTGTATGTTGCCTTTATGGACTTGGAGAAGGTCTATGACAGAGTGGATAGAGAAGTTTGTGGAAAGTACTTAGAATATACGGAGTAGAGGGCAAGTTGCTGAAAGCAGTCAAAAGCATGTATGAGGGTGCAAAGGCGGCAGTACGTGTGGAGAGTGAGCAGAGCGAGTTCTTTGACCTGAATGTTGGTTTGAAACAGGGGTGTGTGATGTCCCTGTGGTTGTTTACTGTATATATGGATGGAGTCATGTAAGAAATACTATCAAGAGCAGTGGATGTTGATGTATCGCTGAAAAGGGAGGGAATTGAGTGGAAGCTACCTATACTGCTGTTTGTGGATGATACAGTTCTGATAAATGATAATGAATGGGAGTTGCAGGGTCAGGTAAATGAGTTTGGAACAGTGTGCGAAAAACGGAATTTGAAGGTAAATGCGGGGAAGAGCAAGGTTATGGTCTTCGAAATGGGTGAAGTCACAGAGTGTGAGGTGAAGCTGAACGGTCAGGCTATGGAGATCGTCAACTCTTTTAAGTATCTGGGCAGTGTGTTGAGTAAAGATGGGACTATGGATGAAGTAGTGCGGGAGAGGGTACAACAGGGGAAGAGGGTTGTAGGAACGCTAAAAGCAGTAACAAGAAATAGGGTGGTCAGTATGGAAGTGAAGAAGTCCTTGCATGACAGTGTGGTAATCCCGACACTGACTTACCGAAGCGAAGCATGGATGTTGGTTGAGAGACTCAGACCAAGAGTGAGAGCAGTGGAAATGAATTACTTAAGGAGTGCGTGCAGAGTTACATGGAGGGATAGACAGACTAATGAGGAAGTAAGAAGGAGGTGTGGTGTGGAGGTAGATGTGCTGGAAAGTGTGAAAAGGAACAACTTGAGATGGTTCGGCCATATGGAACGTAAGGAAAGCGAGAGAATGACTAAGAGGGTGTACGAGAGCGAGGTGGAGGGACAGAGAGGGAGAGGTAGACCGAATGAGAGGTGGAAGGATGGAGTGAGGAAGTACATGAACGAAGGCGGTGCTGGTTGGGGGGAGGGGCGTCGACTGACTGGGGACAGAGGTGCATGGGGGCGGTTCGTTCATGGCCACACCTTCGGGGATCACGGCGTCAGGCAATAGATAGATAGATAGATAATTGAGTTACTCAGGGCTTCAGCGTCAATGGTAATTCTTCAATAGGTGTAACGGTGAATGGTGAAGTGGTAGATGATATGCCCCAAGCGAATGTAGGACATCTCTGTTTGCGTGTGAAGCGTATGGGAGAGTCTGGGAGAGTGTCAGAGAGTGTCGTGTTCTTCCGTGTGTGTGCGGGGTGTCTCTGCCGGAGTGTGTGTTCTCCAGAAATGTGTAAAGGAGCCACGCCCTATGCCCGGAAGGTGTGTACTTCCGTGCACGTTTTAGGTCGAGTGTGAATAATGCAGAACATGTATTTTACAAGTATAGTGAGAGTGAGGAATGGTGAATCAGTATACAGTAATCGGTATCATACCGAAAACTCAGCACTGAACTTCCCTTGACCAGCTTCCACCACATCAAGTAGCAAAAATACAGTCATAATCAATAGTTACCTTACCTATATGAACTAAGATATTTCTGTATATAAAGTAGATGAGGAAACTAGATATTAGCATACAAATGTATTGTATGACATTATATATATATATATATATATACTGGTATATATATATATATATATATATATACCCTAGGTTTAATAATTGATTTGCATATACTGTATATGTGTAGTCGAAAATCACATGATTCACTCGAAACCCCTTGATTCTGAAACACGCGAAAATACAAAATGCAGCCGGGCTACTTGGAGAATAGACCAATAAATGTTAGGTAAAATATGAAGACCAAATCCTTGTGTTCCATACAGTCATTATCTATTAAAGACCAATTAATGTTAGCTTAATATGAAAATCATACCCTTGTGTTCTATATGCACGAACATCCTCCCCTCAAACAAGACCACTCATGTCATTAAGAATCATACCCTTGTGTTCTATATGCACGAACATCCTCCTCTCAAACAAGACCACTCATGTCATTAAGAATCACACTAAATATAGATTTATGTCCGGTAACTGGCATATGATGTTCACAATCAGTGACAACACGCAGTCTGGCTTTTTACAAATATGTATATACTCAATGTTTGGTATTACATATATAAATGCGTAAACACTGGTTGGGATTACATATATAATTATGAACATTTTTTTGCGTGCATGCACAAGTACCTGTATGTGTTCAATTCCAGTGCGTAATCTTATGGCCATGTGAAATACTGACATATATAATGTTGGGTATAAATTCTTGTGTCAGGGAACGTATCTGTGTTCACATGTAATTGTTTTGTACTGCATCCACGACACAATGTGTGTGGTGTTGTGAGTTAGATCTACAGTATTTGTAGTTCATACTGCCTTTGGCTATTGTACTTGTTGTAGTGTTATTGTTCTGTTATTTGTTTTGGTAATCATTATTTGGGGTAGGCCATCGGTCTTATCTTCTGATCTGGTTGTGTGTGTGTGTGTGTGTGTGTGTGTGTGTGTGTGTGTGTGTGTGTGTGTGTGTGTGGTGGAGGGGGGGGGGGGGGGCACGGTCTAGGAATGGACGGTAATTTTAACAGTGACGTTACTACTTGATCCGTATTATTGGTTGTAATAATAATACTCATAATTCATTTGAAATGTGTAATTGCTGCTTCACATCTAGATTTTAACTCCGTTAAATATAGCAAATACATGTCACAACATCGTTTACTAATAGGCAAACACTAAGGTCAAAGTATGTCATTGTAAGTTAAGGGGTGAATAATAACATAATTGACTTGTTTACTATATGTGAGGATATAACACCAGAACCAGAGAACACTTGTTTCTACAAAACAAATGTAACTATTCTAATTGATAATATTATAAATTCAATAGGACAAACAATTACTAGATAATTACTTTATACTTACAGTATGTTACTAAATAATTACGAAAACTAAAAATATATGAATCATATCCACTCATTATATGAACTCATTATATATACTCATTATATGAATGAGTGTTAAGGTTTGAGGTATGATTTAGTAAATACTAAGTATAATTAATATGATGTATCGGTTTCATGACATAACAGTGAGATATTTCTAGTGAGGAGAGAAGGTAAACACTGTGCATCATGCTCGAATACAATAATTGTTGCACTATCATGTTAATTCGGGAACGGTCGTATCAGAAATTAAAATCTAGTCTGATAGCATAGGCAACCTTGACAGCTGCTGTTAATGGCCACTGGAGAGGTAATTAATGATTCACATAAATAAGCAGCATTCGTGGAAATTGATCTGTATGGAGGAGTGACAGTGAACTTAATGATGCTTTAGTCCATATGATTGCTTGGACTGGAGAGACAGAGACAGAGAAAGCAGAACGAGTGGAAGTACGAGGACGAAGGAAGTAAGAATAGTGTGAACAAACATGTACAACAGAGTCTATCAACCATTCCACCTTACACAACAATGTAATAATGCAGATTCTTCATATTATCCCTCTCGCAATTCAACTTTATGTTATATAATGTTTCAGTAACTTAGGTTATCCCCGTGACCATAACAGGTCCTGATATTTATTAAATATGATTAGTCAATTAATTTATTCAAACATGAAAGTATTGTAACAACCCGGAAGTTATGATGAGTTTTAATTAGGCCTGGTAAGCACTACGGGTATGGTAACTCCCACATTGTCACACTAGACTGAATAGATTATAAGTAAATTCAGAGAGGAGAGTAATAGTCTGTTTACCAGACTTATGCCAAGACTCAGTAGTCTATTTTAGAGATGGTAGTTATAGCTTATATATAGCATTTTATTTGTGTAAGTTATTATGTCATAAACCAATTTTATCTTATAAACTTGACCACACCACTAGTCCCTTTGTACCAAACTAATGCACATATGGTTAATAAAACACTTTTTGTTTTAGTATCTATATATAATTAATTAATTATTTCCTTGATAAAAGAAAGATATTTATATTATATAAAGTATTGCAAGTAACTAGATTTAAAAAGGACATATATATATAAATGTTAATAATTTATCTTTAAGAACAAACAAACAAAATAAAAATAAAAAAGAGAACCTTATATACTAATATAAACTAAAGCTAATAACACACGTAGTAATAGGAATCAGGCTATGACAGACAAGACACTACTCCCTGGTTGTCAGCACAGCTAGTGGTATTTAGTAGCACACAATACAGGAAAACACCTCCACATAAATCTCCAGGAGCCGATATATCCAGGACTCTGGTTGAGTATATACTGATTGCATATGAATTCAAGAGGAATTACAACACCTTCCGTCACAGCCTGAACCCCTTATACACGTACAGAAAGGTAACTAGAAAACAGAAGATTGGCAAGTACAGCGCCATCTATTATTAAGAACAATAAATAATATACAAAATGTATAAATTGACGCACTCAAGCAAGGCGTCATAGTCGACCCTGGCTGGCACAACAAAACAACTCAGAGTGCCGAGCTATAGAGAGTCGAAAAGGGTCAAGCAGAGCAGAAACTCTCGAAGCTTCACAGTGGCGAGGGATGTGACACCTACCCCTGGAAGACCTCCGAACAGGGACAGGAGTGCGAAGAAGCACATGAAGCCGACTGAAAGGTGGGTGGCAGGTCTATCGTATTTCGTATCGAACCCTTATCTATTTATTACTTTATTATGTAAGTCTCAGTGGTAGCTTCAAAGCTAATTACTTTATTATCAATATCCAAGAGGCTATAAGGGAATAACAATAGAAATACAGTTTTAAATGCTCTTGTGATTATGAAGGATCTCATACTATGTTATAGTTATAGGCTGATAACCATACTCCACACGATGTAGATAGATACTCATATTTATCGTATCTTTAAGTCTCTTTGTTTACTCTAGCTCTAGTTATAATTGCTATATTTACTGATATAAAAGAATCATGATAGTTTTACTATAGTTGGAGTATCGTTATATATTTATAAGAATATATTTTGGTTATACAAACAAAGTTATGAATTTTGTTTATTTGCACTTTTTATAGCTTTTTTATTTACTTAAGTTTAAACATTATTACACTTCAGATAATAGTTTCACAGAGTTTCACAGAGTTGTAAATCTATCTATCTATCTATCTATTGCCGGACGCCTTACTCCCCTTACGAGGGTGGCCATACACATAATGCCCCCAAGCGGACCTATTCCCTGTGAGAGGGACAGCCCCAGCCAGTTTAGTGAAGGACTTACAGGATTGACTACTCAATTTAGGATCCGTCCGACTCCGAGGCCCTCTGTGCATCTTGTTAGCACTATTTTTCTTCAGTGGTGTTCGGCTAATCCATCCACTAACCTGCCTTACCCTTAGGTAAGCAGTACGGATTTGTATCAGGTTTACTCCCCTAGACAGGTTGCCAACCAAGGCTGACGAGTCCCATCCACCCGGATTTGTATAAGGTTGTCTCCCCTAGATGAGTTGCCGACCAAGGCTAATGAGTCCCATCCAACCGGATGGGTGGATGACTGAATGACTGAATAATTTACCAAGACGACTTGGATTGTTATAACACGTATTGAATGATATTATATACTTGGTTTAATTTAATGTAGTTTGTATGATAACTAATAAATGTTTCCTAGAAGTTCCAACCAAAACTAGCACTTCTAATATTTATATTTAATTTGAACTCACTAGGATTAAGTGTAGTTTCTGTCTGGGACTCTCTCTTTTGGAGTCCATGATGACTTCGTAAGGCTTTGGTTGTGGACTCCTACTGGCTGGTACTGGTACTAACTTTTAGAATTATTTTAATCTTGAGCTTATATAGGGCTCAAGTGAATATGTCCACGTCCACACTCACGTGTGAATAGCTTCCACGTTTACACTCACATGTTTAAATTATATATATAACTCTATGTAATTGTCTCTGGACTCGGAAGTAATCTCTTAGGACTTGTAATCTTGGATTAGATTTCCAGTGTTTACCAACATGGTAGTGTTTATTTAACATATAGTGCTACTTGATCTACTTCCACAGTAGATACCTGAATTACACTTTAAAACTGAGTAATTAGTCCATCACTTAATCTATTGATACATATATTAACTTCTAATATATACTATAAATCATAAATCCATTATGTAAACATCAGCTGATCAATGATTACTCACAGATATACACAGGTAGGTTCTGAGCTATTGTATTACATTGGCCGATTAAGATAAGGAGACTCTCGGATCCTTATCTTCTGTACCATTATCAGTGTTCTCTCTTAATTCCTTATTCGTAGTGGGTATATATCTTATTCTAGCCTTTATTTACAGTCTTTATTCTCATTTCCCTTAATCAGTAGAAGATTCATTCATGTCGACTAAATCTGTTCTCGACTGGTCCCTTGACCATGTGTCAGCGATTCGATTGTCAACTCCCCGGATGTGACGCACAACCAGTTGGTACTCCTGAAGCTGTAGAGCCCATCTTAAAATCCGTTGATTGTTGTTCTTCATACGGTCAATGAAAGTAAGAGGGTTATGATCCGTAAACACGTCAATGTGGGGCGAATGGTGAGGAAGGTAACAATCACATTTCTTTACTGCAAGGACCAGAGCCAAAGCCTCCTTCTCCACAGTATAGTACCCTCACTGATGTCTTTTCAACTTTGTGGAGAGATAAGAGACAGGGTGGAGGATATCCTCATGGTACTGTAGGAGGACGGCCCCAACACCCTCACCACTGGCGTCGACCTGCAGTTGATAAGGTTTGGCAGGATCAGGGGCACGGAGCACAGGGTAGGTGAACATCAGAGTCTTCAGTTGGTGGAAGGCTGCCATACACGCGTGGGACCACACAAACGCCACCTTCGTGCTGGTTAGGTCGGTGAGAGGGGCGGCAATAGTGGCAAAGTTTCTGCAGAACCTCCGGTAAATAACACACATCCCCAAAAACCTCATCAGAGACTTGCGGTCCTTAGGCTGGGGATAATCCAAGATGCTCTCGATGTTGGCGGACTTCGGGCGACCCATGCCTTGGCCCACCACATGGCCGAGATAAGTGACCGTGGCCCGGCCAAAACAGGACTTTGCGAGGTTGATGGTGAGGCCAGCCTGGGAGGGACGAGAGAGCAGCATCTCCAGCCATACCAGATGCTCAGGCCACGTTTCTGCAATTACAAAAATGTCATCCAAGTAGCAGTCCATGCCAACTAAACCAAGAATAGTATGGGACATGATTCGTTGGAAAGTGGCGGGAGCATTGATAATTCCGAATGGCATTACTTTATATTGATAGAGACCAAAAGGGGTGGTGAATGCAGTAATGATTTTAGCCCTGTCTGTCATGCCTATCTGATAATAACCTTTCTGTAGGTCAATAGTAGAAACAAATTTAGCCCTTCCCACCTTATCAACTAATTCATCGATACGAAGCAGAGGGAAAGCATCAGGTTCAGTGACCTTATTGAGCTTACGGTAATCTGTGCAATGTCTATTGCTACCATCTGATTTAGGACCAACAGTTTGGGTGAAGCCCATGGAGAGCAACTCTCTTCTACCAGGTTATTCTCTAACATGAAGTCAATTTCATTCTTCATGATCAACTGCTTCTGGAGGTTTAGCCTATATGGTTGTTGCTTAATAGGTTTAACCATATCAGATCTGATGTTAGAATGACATCATGCTGTTGTGAGTTATAAAGCCCTGGGACATCTGAAGTAATTGAGGGATACTTGACGAGTAACAATTTAAAATCTGCCTTCTGAGATGATGAAGTGCCAGGAAGGTAATCATCTAAATGGCACAAGACCTGACTGTTTTTAGGATTTTCCGTATGTAATGGAATGTCAGTACCCTCAATTATATCAGGTCTACCAGGATGTACATTTTCAGAATTGGTTACAAGACAGGGTTTAACCTGTTGTGAATCATCCTCTAAAGACCTTTCATAATATAGTTTGATTTGATTGATGTGAACTAGTTGAGCTCTCAGGCTATCTGGTATTTGAATAACATAGTTGAGTGGTGTAAATTTCTGAGAGACTATATAAGGACCAGAGTACTTACTTTTCAAGGCATGACCTGGAATGGCTAGACACAACAGAACCCTGTCACCTGTAGAGAATACACAAGGTTTAGTTTTGGCATCATAAATGTTCTTCATTTTTGACTGACTACGTTCAAGATTTTCCAAAGCTAGAGCACGCACAGAAGATAGTTTTAGCTTCAAAAAATTAATGTACTCAGAAACTGTGCGTAGATGGTGATCTGAAACAGTCTTAAACCAAACATCTTTAAGTACTTTAAGAGGGCCCCTAATTTGGCGACCATACAAGAGCTCGAAGGGTGAGTGGCCTAGTGATTCTTGTGGGCATTATCTGATGGCAGACAGGAGAAAGTCTATGTTTTCATCCCAGTCCTTCTCAATGCAATAATTTGTAATAAGCGACTTAAAGCTCTGGTGAAATCTGTCAAGGCAACCCTGGGACTGTGGATGGTAGGCTGTGGCTAAATGGTGGTGAATATTCAACTCTTTCATGACTTCTGACATCGTCTTACTTGTAAAATATGTACCTTGATCAGTTTGAATGTCTTTAGGAATACCCAGCCTACTGAAGAGGTGCAGTAAGTGTGTTACCACTTATCCAGCCTTGATATCCTTCAGAGGGTAAGCTTCAGGGTACCTAGTAGAAGTGTCCATGACAGTAAGGAGATACTGATGACCTTTTTTAGTCCTGGGAAGAGGTTCAACACAATCTATAACAATGCACTCAAACGGCTCAGTAGTGATAGGAATTGGCTTAAGAGGAGCAGGGGGAATGACTTCATTAGGCTTACTTGGCACGTATGACAGGTCTTAACATACTGGGCAACGTCCTTCTTGACTCCTATCTATCTATCTATCTATATGCTCAGGCCCAATCCCCATTTTTTCTATTTTTATTTTTATTATATATATCTTGACTCCTGGCCAGTACAAATGAGCAAGTGCCTTTTTATATGTATTTTGCTGTCCCAAATGTCCTGCTAAACTGTCATGAGCCAATTCCATAACGGAACTGCGAATAGAAGTGGGAATCACTACTTGATGAACAGTGGACCAGGTATCAGTATCAGCCTTATCTGGAGGATGGAAACTTCTCATAAGCACACTTTCATGATAGTAAAAACATGGGATTGATCCTGCAGTGGGTTTGTCTGCTACACGTCTGATTTTAGCTAGTGTAGGATCTATCTCTTGGGCCTGAATCAGATTCTCATTGTTCAGATTCTGATATATTAAGTTATCATGAGGTGATGGAAAGGATAGGTTTGGATAAGGAGCAGTAACAGTTTGTGAGCGGGTAACTGCACTTACAGGGAAGACATGAGGATGTTTTTGATCGAGTGGCTCTGTGGGACTCCTCTCCAAGGGTTTGTTTGACAGGGACAATTCTGGAATCAAACCGATCTCTGCCAAATCATTCCCCAGAAGAAAAGTCACACCAGCAACAGGGATTTTATCACGAATGGCTAGTTTTACCTCCCCTTTGAGTAATCCATTGTCTAGTACCACTTTATCAATAGGTGCTCCTTTGCCTGCATCTAGAGATAGTAGCTTAATTTTCTCCCCAGTGAATGTGTGTTCTACTGATGGTAAAGCTTTCCTGCATAATATACTCTGAGCTGACCCTGTATCCCTAAGAATGGTAGCAGGATATTGGGGAAAACCCTTACCTGTAGAGACAGTACCTGAAACCTTGAATGCAGAGAATAAATCTTTAGGAGAATTAGTAGGAACACTTGTGATAGGTCTCTCGTTAGGTGTTCCTGAGGGTTTTTGTGTAGGATTATTCTTAGTTGTTGTGAGAGTGAGTTTATATGCAGATGAAGTCCTACACTTAGGGTGTTTACAATTCAAGATATCATGACCTGACTGCTTACAATAGGTAACAAAATTAGTAGTACTATTCATTTTCCTATTGAATTTAGGAGATCTCCGTTGTCCACCAGCCACATTCACAGGGTTATAGTTAGAGGATGATTTTACATTAGGGGTCCTGGATTTATCTTTGCAATGGAGATTCCTGTGGATAAGTGCATACGCATCCGCCAGCTGTGCTGCTTTGATCAAGTCTGTCTCTCCCTTCTCTTCTAGGTAAACTAACAAACTAAATGGTAACTTCCTCTTCCATTCCTCCAAAACAACACAATTAACTAGCTTAGCATATGTAGTGATAACAGAGGTGTCTAGCCACTTCTTACACAGACAGAAATTCTCCCTAGCAAACTCCAAGAAGGTATGTTTTCAGGTTTGGCATAGATACAAAACTTTTTACGATAACTATCAGGTGTTTCTGCATAGGCATCAAGTATGGCCTTCTTAACAAACTCGTAGTTCTCAAACGTTTCCAGATTCGAAAAAAACAGCAAACCACCAACTTAGGTTGTAGTAACCAAGGACATTCATGCTTTTCCCACTGAAGATGCTGGGCTGTCTTCTCGAAGGTGACGAAAAAAGCATCAGGATCGTCTTTGTGAAAAGTTGGTAGTAGTGGGATGTTCTTAGCCAAGTTAAGAGTCGTCGGCTTCTGGTGAGAGATGCTTTGTTAACCCGGAAGCTGCGGGGAGACTCTTAAGAGTTCCCCCGGCGGACTGCGGGGAGACTCTTAAGAGCAGAGCTTTTGAACGCGTACCAAAACCGCGCGTTTATAGCCAGGCAGCTGAAAATTGGTGTGGGTATAGTACTACATGTCAACTCTCGACACCACCCCGCCAAACGCTCGCCCCGCACTCGTGCAAGCACCACCGCGCCAGTAACCACGCACTAGTCATGGAGCCCACACGTCCCTCACGCTCGCTCCCTGATGACACAACCAGCCCTCCTTCTGGTGGTGTTAGCCGCCGTGGAAGGCAGAGGGTGGCTGCTAAAGACCCTAGCTACCAGTACGACACGCCCTACAGCTCGGAGGACGAAACACCTGCACCCAAAGCACGAAAAACACGTGCAAGCACGACAAAGGTACAGAGGTCATTGGTGTTTCGGGACACTGCCACCACGACCCAGGCCACTGCAACAACCACTACCACCACCACTGCCACCACTGCCACCACTGCCACCCCTGCCACCGGTACCAGCGACGCAGGAGGCCGCCCTAGGGCTGCAGAACCTGCGGGGGCAGGAAAAATTAAAGGCACGGGCGTAGGGAAGAGAACCCGTACGCCAGCCACAGTGCCCCTACCACCACCACCATCACCAGCCGCCCCTGGCCCGGCTGCCCCTGCCGCCCCTGCTGCCCCTGCCCCTGCCCAAGGAAAAGGGAAGGGGAAGGGGAAAGGGAGAGGAAAAGTGACTGCTGGCCCTGCTGGCCCTGGTGTCCCTGCCGGCCCTGCTGCCCCTGTTGCCCCTGCTGCCCCTGCCGCCCCTGCCGCCCCTGCCCAAGGAACAGAGAGAAGGGCGACAGGCACCACCATCATCTTGCCATCAAGGCCACACACCACTGCTGCCCCTGCCGCCGCCCCTGCCACCGCCTCTGCTGTCCCTGTCCATAAGACTCCCGCACATGCAAAAGTGACCCGGAAAACTCTGACACCATCAAAGTATGCCGCCCTGCTGTTTGATGGTGATTCGCAGGACATTGGCAGCCCGGGTTTCGACGACGAAGCCCTAGCACGGGACCAAGGGTGGGGGGATTTGGGAGTGGACAGTGGGAGTGAGTCCGACGTCGGTGACGAGAATGAGGAAGGGCATCATCTGTCAAGTGAAGAGGAGGGTGATGATGATGCAGTGCTGTATCGCGACCATGGAAGCGATATTTCAAACGATGAAGGCGACGCAGACGACATTCCGATCCCTGGGCTGCCTTCGTTCGATTGGTCTGACGGGGTCAATTTTGTACCTGACGTGCCCCAGTTCAATCCTGGGACGTCAGGAACAACTGACGACTGGCCCTGTGACGATCAAGCGAACGAAAGCGACTTCTTCCTCGCTTTTTTCGATATGGAGGTAATGACGTACATCGTTGCCCAAACAAACGCCTACTACAGGTGGGTGTTTGGCAGATTGGACGTCCTTTCTCCAAAAGCGAGAATACGAGGCTGGGTGGATACGACTGTGGAAGAATTTATGACGTTCTTTGCCTTGTTGTTCCTCATGCCTCTGATCAAGAAGCATGTGTTGCAACACTATTGGAAGCACGACCCTCTCATCGCCACCCCAACTTTTAATAAGTTCATGACTCGTGACAGATTTTTGTTGCTGCTAAGATTTATGCACTTTGCAGACAACGTAAATCCTAACAGGATTGACAGGATATGGAAAGTTCGGGATGTGTTCACCATGTTGTTGGAAAGGTATAGGAAATACTTTTACCCCTTCCTCAATTTGGTGATTGATGAGTAGCTCGTGCTCTTCAAAGGACGTCTTGTTTTCAAGCAGTATATCCCCTTGAAAAGGCATAGGTTCGGAATCAAGCTCTTCGTTTTGTGTGACTGCGAAACTGGAATAGTGCTTGACATGATCGTGTACACAGGCACTGACATTGACATACCGAAAGCCGCTGCCAATGACCCCATGGGCATGTCAGGTGCCATCGTCAGGAAAATGTTGGCACCTTACCTGGGCAAAGGCCACATCATCTACACTGACAACTGGTATACTTCTCCTGCTCTCTGCCAGTTTCTTCATGACAACCAAACGGGGTCATGTGGGACTGTCAGAAAGACAAGAAAGTTTATGCCAAAGTTCACAGGTAATGTCATTCCTCTCACAGATGCCTCCTCCAGTGACACACCTTCAGAAGACGACCTGGCCCAGGAACACCGCGAGAGGCATGTGCGAAGAAGGCGACGAAAGGGGCAGAAATTCAAGCAGCTCGAGAAGTGTGGGAAACTGATAGCCCTGAAGTGGAAGGATAAGCGAGACGTCCACCTGCTTTCCACCATCCACACAGGTGCCCAGATGGATTCTGGCAAAATCCACTACCGAACCAGGAAGACCATCTACAAGCCCGACATGGTAGTGGACTACACTAAGAACATGCGCCTGGTGGACAAGCCTGACTGTCAGCTGTCAGGCGTTGAGTGTCTGAGGAAGACTGTGACGTGGTATCACAAGCTCTTCCTCCACCTAGTTGATATCACGATGCTCAACGCCTACAACTTGTGGTTGGTGAAGAAGGATATGTCCCCAAACCAGAAGCTGAAATTCCGGGAGTTCGTGTACAACGTCGCATACCAACTCCTGGAGAAGTATGGCACCACCCCTCACAGACGTACGGCATGGCGTGGGGATCACGTTCCTGACCGTATCCAGCTGGGTGTCGAAAGACACTACCCAATCAATACCGAGATGCTTGGCACTCGTCGCAGGCAGGCGCAGTGCACCGTCTGCAGCACCAGTGTCAGGAAACCCCATGTCACCAAAAGAGTCACCTCAATGTGCGCCGAGTGCAAAGTTCCACTCTGCCTGGGTGACTGCTTCAGGGACTACCACACCTTCAAGAATTATTGAGTGTCGCCCTGCCCTGCCCTGCCCTGGACTCGCCCCGTGCCCTGCCCTGGACTCGCCCCCTGCCCCGCCCTGCCCTGGACTCGCGCCCTACCTTACCTGACCTGACCTAATTGATCACGCTACCTCATAATGTAACATATATATTATACAATGTATAAGTTCCAAAGATGTCCCTGTGATATAGCTTTTACATTATATAATTGTATGTTTCATTATTTAGTTTATAAATTTCAAAGATTTACATGTAATATGCCTTATTTGTTTAGTATATCAATATATATGTTTGTTATTTGCCTAAGTAATGTGTATATAATTATTTTCTTACCTCAAATGAATTGTACAAAAATAAATAAGTTTCAATAAATCCTGTCAAACCTACTAAGATAATAAAATAAAACAATAAAAAAACCAAAAAAAAACAAGGTCATGTCATTGTATTCTTACAATATGATATATTCTATGAATATTTCATATTGTTTGAATACAATGGCATGATCTTGTAAAAAAAAAAAATTATCAAAATTTTTCTAGACAATATAAAACCTTCCCCATAACCCCCTCCTGGATTCGATCCCACTACCCTACCACACTTTGAGTTTTCCAGTCCGCGACCTTACCAACCATGCCACAGGAGCTCATACCAAATATCACTCAAAACTTCGTGTCTACAATCGAAATGACAATATACAAATAAAAATGAATTATCCCACCAATTTACGTTTGTAAATTGATGAGATTATCAATTATATCATGCCAAGGTTTATAAAAGTTTGTCTCTGTCAAGAATTAGTAATTATATAACTTTATTCTGTCAAAAATTGCCCAAACACTCAGCAAAATTGCCCCTCTCAGTGTGACTCCACTCATTTTCACACGGTCAAGCGGTGACCCTTGCCGCTCCTTGATGCTCCAGCTACAGCAGCTCTGTCTGGGAACAAAATTGGTATAAATACAATAATGGATAAAATACTCTTCACAAATACATTTGTATTGTATAATATTGTAAATACAAATTAATAATAACTGTGTGGGTGTCGAAAATTGCTCAACCAGCTTTCTTATGTCTCGCCTACGCGCGTATATTGGATTATACATAGTCATGACTGTCATACAAATAATTGCAGTAGGTCTCGAATATACATTTATATTGCATATTACTTGGAAATAAATAAGTATAAGTTTCTCTGGTGGCAATCTACCCTTTCGCAAGTGTAAGGAGGCACCAGTCTATATTTAGCCCTCTATCACAAAAGGCAATCTGCCTGTGTTTACTGACCACCCTCGCTGGTGGTCTATAATATAGTACTTTATTTACAGTCAATGGCCTACATGTTTCTGTGGTACTTCACATGCGTCTAAAATGCAATGTCTGCTTGCATAAAAATGCAATTCTGAAGTCCATTTATACGTACGACATACGCATGTCTCAGTTTCTCTCTCTCTCTCTACATTCCTGACTCATGTTATTGTAGAACTCTTGGTGGCAACGAACACCAGACACCTGGTAGACATAAGGTTCAAAATCCCAAGACATCCATACGCCTCGGGCGCCTCCACAATTATCACAAAGCTGGCTATCTATCTAGAGATCTGCCTGCCTTCCTTCTCTCCACGACTCGCTCACTCACTCACTCCCTCCCTGCTAGCCTCCCTCCTACCTAGCCACCCCCACCCACCCTTTCAGGCTTCCGTCTGCTAGAAACACATTCACAATTTGTGTAAATATCGCATCAATTGGGCTATATGCGGTATATTCCTTGTTATATGGGACGCCTACATACGTACACGTCTTTATTATAGCATGACAGTGCTCTAAATACAAGATTTACGTGATATTTATGGCGTAACACACCCTCTCCCCCTTTCATTCCCAGCACAACTCACTCACACCTTGGTTCACGCATAGAAACTCTTTGATAATGTGCGTAAATATCGCATGAATTGGTCTATATGCGGTATATATTTTGATATATGGCACGTATACATACGTACAAGTCTGTATTATAGCATGACAGTGCTCTACGTACAAGATATAAGTGATATGTGTGGCGTAAACCACACTCTCAGCTCATAAATTGCCGCCAAACCTCCAACACATCTTCATTCACGCCTAAAAATTATCTTATAATTCCCTTATATATTGCAATTTTTGGTCACTATGAGGCATATTCATTGTTATATGGGTGGCCTACACACGTATATATACTCTACATAGCCTAAAAGGGCTCAAAAAAGGAGATATACGTGATAATACGCGGTAACCCACCCCCTCCCCCCTCTCCTTCTATCCCCTGGGCGCGTGAAAATTCGGCAGGGAAATCTCGCCGCTCGATGACAATCTAGCCGCGTGGTGCCATTCGCTCCACATTTTTCAACTACGGACCGTTCCCCCACCCCCCCCAGAAATTTTTTGGGGGGTCAAATATATATGGGCCGATGCACGCAAACATTCCCTACACGATGATGTACTTTTTATCGAAATTGGCAATGGGTCCCAATATCATCATAGGTGCGCACAGTCTTACCCTGTAGAAAACCCCCTGTGCGCCGCGGAGAGGTTAATGAAGTTTGGCTTGTTCAAGTTCCAGTTTGGCTCGTTCAAGTTCCCGGTCTTTCTCAAGGTTGACTCGTTCATGTTCCCGGTCCTTCTCTCTTTCATCAAGTTTGGCTCGTTCAAGTTCCTGGTCCTTCTCAAGTTTGACTTGTTCAAATTCATATTGAAGTTTGAGTTTTTCTAATGCAAGTCTCTCTTCAAGATAATGCGCTGAAGGTGGAATAACATTATCCGCTTGGCTATGATCAGAGTGAGACTGGGGAGACAACTGCGTCGTAGAAGTCATGGGTGTGAATTCATCTATAGCTTTTGGAGGCAAATGTTTTCTCTCAACCAAGTCTTCCACGACAAGGTTTTTTATTGTTTCTTTGGTGTGGGAACTCTCAAAAGGAATGTCAAAGGTCATGGCTATAAACTTCCACTGGTAATTCGAAATCATTTGATCCCTGAGAAGACTAAGGGAAGGTTCATTACAAAAGTGTTTTCAAGTTAAAAGGTTCCGCCACGTGTAAACATAACTAGAGAATACTCAGAAAAGAAAATTACCCTTTAATTTGTGCCAAGGTTGGGATAGTCACGAGATAGCAGGCGGGGATGACTCTTGTTCCACAAGGAATCAAGAGACGAGTTGACATGCATAGGTTAGGTTATAAATATCTAGGAGAATTATTATCAGCCTAGTATAGACGTGTACATCATGATACAGGTAGAGGGACATTTAAATATCAATCTAGTATTGATTTTAATGTGAACTCCCTATTTAACTAAGTTAATTGAGGGCAGAAAGAAACCCAAGACAAAGCTACCGTTACTTTATCAAAGGAGACCTGTTCAGCAGTGATACACGGACACACGATTCTATAGAGAGAGGATAAGATGTATGAGAGACTATGGCTCATCAATACTACTTTTAAGATTAGGAATTATAGTAATATTGTATGGTCTAACCTATAGTTATATTGTTCTATGGTTGACATAAGAGGAGGTCAATCCTACTCTGAAATATATTACTTAAGGGTGACGCAGGGGATGACCAGTGATGATTTGTACTCTATCACGAGATACTCTAGGATATACTTGGTACCGCCTGCCAAAGGTGATACAAGTATGAAGGAGTATGAGGAATGAGATGAGCGCCTGAACACATCCTAGTATTATGTATCAATGTTCCCTGTAATTGTGAGGGAGAGCTACTTTTGTAATCTTACCTTGTTGTACAAACCAAATTATAGATAGGAATGAATATTTAAACCACATAAGCAAGAAAACAAGAGATCTAATAGTCAAGATTCCTTTACAACGTGGTATGAATAACAATTAAATTACAAATATATGATCAGTAAGGTACCTGAAGTCAGCAATTGAAGTTGAGTAAAATGGCTAAACAAAATCCCGGTCAGGCCCCCATTTGTAACAACCCGGAAGTTATGATGAGTTTTAATTAGGCCTGGTAAGCACTACGGGTATGGTAACTCCCAAATTGTCACACTAGACTGAATAGATTAGAAGTGAATTCAGAGAGGAGAGTAATTAATAGTCTGTTTACCAGACATATGCCAAGACTCAGTAGTCTATTTTAGCGATAGTAGTTATAGCTTATATAGCAGTTTATTTATTTAAGTTATGTTGTTGTTGTTGTTGTTCCCCAAGCTGCCTGGCCGAACAGCCCCAAGGCCCCGAGCAAGGCCAACGCCATAACCGAGCGCCCCCACAGAACCCTCCCCGCCGACCACAATAAAGCCTGGGTGAGCCACTCCATGGCGGGGATCTTGAGGAGGGTACGGAAACGCCCGGGAAACCAAAGCCCCACCCAGGGCCCTGTGCCCCTCGGCAATTATGAAGAGAAAGTTGAGGGGCAAGGGAAAAATGTGATGCTTTGGCTTCCAATCTTGGTAGATTGGGAGGTCAATCCACGTTAGAGACGCCGTCACTTGAGATCTAGAAAATATATAAGTAAAAGGAACAGTCAGAGTAAGCTATGGGTATGGCAGAGATTGCTCACTTCTCACTCTGATAGACCAGCCCATCACCACATGACTAGAACCCAATCCTCTCAGCATCAGCTAGGAAAGGCCCTAGAAAGCCGCCTTTGGCGGGGGGGATAGCTCCCCTATTTCAACCCTTTTCGGGGTTGGGCACCCGCCCAATAGTGTCATAAGCCACTTTGATCTTATAAACTTGACCACACCACTAAATCCTTTGTACCAAACTATTGCACATATGGTTAAGATTTTTTTGTTTTAAATATATACTGTATATATATATAATTAATTATGTATTTACTTTATAAAATAAAGGTATTTATATAATATAAAGTATTGCAAGTAACTAGATGTAAAAAGGACATATATATACAGTATATGTATGAATATTAATATATAAATGATATTAATTTATCTTTATGAACACACAAACAAAAGGAAAAAAAAAGGAAAAATTCTATACTAATATAAACTAATAACACACGTAGTAATAGGAATCAGGCTATGACAGATAAGAAACTACTCCCTGGTTGTCAGCACAGCTAGCGGTATTTAGTAGCACACAATACAGGAAAAAACTCCACACAAATCTCCAGGAGCCCATATATCCAGGACACTGGTTAAGTATATACCAAGAAGAATCTAATAAGGAGAGAGCTCTTAAACGAGCTCCCAATTGATCCCTAGTCTTGACCGAGCACCCCTGAAGATGGCTCTGCCATCGGTGGTGCATTGTCTGCACACTTACAAATGTCACTGGGAGCTGCCAGATGGCGTGGCGGCAGATACAAACGTGGCACCAAAGCAACACTGTAACAGCTGTGTTGTTTGTGGGAAATCTAAGCAGAAGCATAACAAATGCATATTTCACTTCTTTCCCAAAGGTAAGGTGAAGTGCTTAGTCATAAGTAGGGTGTATCTATGAGTGTACAGTATATAGTATACTCACATACGAGTGTATAATCATGTGTATACGAGTGTATAATCATCTCGGTAAATAGCTGACCCATGAATGCTGGCATTTGTATCATTGCAGATTTTTGTTATGGCTCAAGAACCTTGACATCAAACTGAAGACGAAAACACCTGATCAGCTGAACTAAGTCCCGTGTTGTGTGAAGCAGCCACTTTTAAGATGACCTGTATAGCGGATGTTTTAAATAATACTGGCAGGGGTACCCGGCGTTGCCCGGGTAACAATACTGTACCACCATAATCACCATCACTACAACCACCACTACTACTACCATAATCACCATCATCAATCACTACTACCACAATCATCACAATACTACTACTACCATAATCACCAGCCTCGACCTCCCTGTGCCTCATTAAACGGCGACCTCGATTTCGGCCACTAAATGACCTCCGATTTTGTATCTGACCTCATCCGTACCCCCATTTTGGGTGGCTGCGGACAACTTTCGTTCCATACACCTTTTCGATCGGAGGCCTCCTTCTGCCCCAAACGGCCATTTTTTCATTTTTTTTCTTCAATTTCGGCCTCGAAACGACCTCCGATCGTGGCCTCACCCCCTCTATGACCTGACCCAGGTCAATTGACACCCAAATGCAAAGTTTCAGCTCCCCAGGTCCAAAACTGCGGCCGCCTATTAACCCGTGGAGCCCCGGCTAGTTTTGTAATGTTTGCGCACCAGAACCCGGCCGGTTTTCAAAAAATGGTTTTATTCCAGAAACAATAGCGAATGGGTTAGGAATGAAGGAAAAACCACGAAAAACTGCTCAAAAAGCTTAAAAAATGGTCCTACAGAGCCCCCGAAAATGGGTTTTACAAGAGTAAAAAATTGAAGGCAATTATCCCAAAAAAACAGGTTATTGAGCGCTCGCGCGCACGCACGTGGACTTTGAGAGTTTTCAACCATCGGCACGGTTGCGTGGGATACGTACACAGTTCCCATACAAATCTGAGCCCTCTTGAGTGGCTACACCTGAGGTTACGGTCGGCGCAATTAGGGTGACGCGTCAGGCGCGTCTCTGGGGCTGTGCGTTACATACATCGCCGACGCGTCAGACGCGTCGCTGGGGCTGTACGGGTTAAGAACACACAGACAGACACACGAACTGATTTAATAATATAGACTAGCAGGGGTACCCGGCGTTGCCCGGGTAATCACCATAATCACCACCACTACTACTACCATAATCACCATCATCAATCACTACTACCACAATCACCACAATACTACTACTACCTTAATCACCGGCCTCTACCTCCTTGTGCCTCATTAAACGGCGACCTCGATTTCGGCCGCTAAATGACCTCCGATTTTGGATCTGACCTCATCTGTAACCCCATTTTGGGGCGCTGCGAACAACTTTCGTTCCATACACCTTTTCGATCGGAGGCCTCCTTCTGCCCCAAAAGGCCATTTTTTTCATTTTTTTTTCAATTTCGGCCTCGAAACCACCTCCGATCGTGGCCTCGCCCCCTCTATTACCTGACCCAGGTCAATTGACACCCACATGCAAAGTTTTAGCTCCCCAGGTCCAAAACTGAGGCCGCCTATTAAGAACAGACACAGACAACCAAAAATATTATATAGATAACTAAATAACATAATCTACTCACGCTGTATATATTTGCCTTTCACCTGATCGGTTATCTTTAATGTAAGATATACCCTCAATTCTATATTGTTAGTGTTTATGGAGTGTGAGGTTGGAATTACTTGCTTAGGCTATAGAATATTATTCCTGAATACACAGAAAAGCAATAAACGGTAGCGGAGAAATTCCCTTAGCATTGTATTGTGCTGCAGTGGTCGACCTGAATAGCAAACACATAACATCGATAGAAAATATATTTATAAACACATACAACATGAGGCAAAGGATGTGTTCCACACTTCTGGTAATGTTGCTCAAGGGATGTGTATTTATTAGTGTATGACTTGTATGGGTAGAGCTGCAGAAACATAAATTACTCGAGAGACAGTCACTGGGACGATTGCTGTGGTTGTCTCGCATATTCCTTCGTGAGAGATAATTGTGTACCGTTATATGTCTTTATTTACTCCTCACCAATAAAGCAGTGCAAGTAATGTGAGGAACTGTATGATTCACAGTGTGTGTGTGTTTGTTTATTTACTTTTTCAGTAAACGTACGAACACTATGGGGAACATAATTATGGCTGAAATCCATACAGGTACTGAACAAAATGTAAATGTAAGGAACAAAACCAATACAAGATATAGACGTTGAGAAACCTACACATATAACAAAGATATTATATTATATCAAGTATTTTATATAGAAAAAGGTAAAGTTGCTGCACAAATACTTGATTGGATACATGGAATGTAGCACAATATATTTAGGTGTAGTAGTATATGGACCGAGGTAGGACAATAATGATAATGACAAAAATGGGATCACAATTTAAACATCTGGGGTGACTTTTACAGTAGCGTACTACTTAGATATAAGCCTATAAGAGCTATTATGAATTGTGAAAAATTCAGAGATATTGAGTACTGCAAGCGGTAGCCTATAGATATTAGAAACTATATAGTTATAGCTCGAATTTAACCGTTTTCTAAAGAACGGTACATTCTCTAATGAGAGGTATAAACTGTATAGTTACTGTTCGAAATTAAGCGTTCTCTATTGGGGGGGGGGGGGGGGGGTGCTTGACGTTAGATGGGGTAAGTATCAGGGGCCTACAACCAAAAGCAGAGTCACCTCTCCCTATTAGATTCTTCTTGGTATATACTGATTGTATATGAATTCAAGAGGAATTACAACACCTTCTGTCACAACCTGAACCCCTTATACACGTACAGAATGGTAACTAGAAAACAGAAGATTGGCAAATACAGTGCCATCTATTATTAAGAACAATAAATATATACACAAAATTAATCAATTGACACACTCAACCAATACATCATAGTCAACCCTGGCTGGCACAACAAAACAACTAGAGTGCCGAGCTATAGAGAGTCGAAGGGGTCGAGCAGAGCAGAAACTCTCGAAGCTTCACAGTGGCGAGAGATGTGACAGTATTAATTTGGATTGATGTCATTTTTATGAAGATAGCTGAAATAAGTTGTTTAAACTTAGTAGAATAAAATTACGAAATGCACCAGTCTAGGGTAAAGTAAGTTGATGTAATGGTTAAGGTGTCTAAAAATCTGTGTGTGATAACCCGGGTTCGAATCCTGGTGGATCACATAATTATATGCTTTCATTAAAGTTAATTTCATTGAAGGTGTTTGGTATTGTGGTGAAATTAATACAAAATAGATTGTCAGTAGGTTCAGGGATATTTCGTAGCAAGGCCGTTCTAATTATGACCTGTGCCCCATGAATATTCTTTCCTCTCACTTAAACATTAGGCTACCATAGTGCGGTGGGAATATGAACATGATTAGATTAATATCCAGTATTCGAGGATGGATAATAAGTCGTAGGCGTGTGCATAATCCTTTAACCGTCTTGGTGGTGTAATGGTTAAGGTATCTAAGAATCTGTGTGTGATAACTCGGATTTGAATCCTGGGGGATCACATATATGCTCTCATTAATTTCATTGGAGGTGTTTGGTGTTGTTGTGAAATTAATACAAAATAGATTATCATTAGGTTCAGGGATATTTCATAGCGAGGCTGTTCTATATGATCTCCTAAGACCTCCAACCTTGTCCTCCGTAACCGCCCCATTTCCACCAACCAACCGAAAGACGATCATGTGATATACCAGCATATTTGCACCTCTGGGGACTGTGGACCCCTATCCTATGTTGGAATGACACAGACTCGCCTTTCCCGTC
Organism: Paralithodes platypus; assembly: GCA_032716605.1. Taxonomy (NCBI): domain Eukaryota; kingdom Metazoa; phylum Arthropoda; class Malacostraca; order Decapoda; family Lithodidae; genus Paralithodes; species Paralithodes platypus. Next base: position 26,156,635 of record CM064570.1, on the reverse strand, counting down.
GACTAACCCTCCACCTTCAATCTGGCGCTATAAAAGATCACTATCAAGCCCCCCACCATCTTGCCCTAACTCGCGCCGACCTAGACAAACAAACCACCATACTCGACAAAGAATCAGACCCCAGAAGACTAGCTATTTTAGAAGCTCTATACATCCAAACACTCAACCCCAGCATCAACAACCAAACACAAGACCTTCAAATTCTTCCTTCAGGCAAGCGCTACAGGCATACTGCCCCCCTTCCTCTCGCCCTGTGCCCCCCTCCCTTACCTTTCCGTGCTCAGCAGCACACAACTGACAACACCAACCAATCACAGCCACCCACAGCCAACAACCAACCACCGATAAGATTTAGTGCCCGTCTCGCGAATAGACTGCCTTCCACCAATGAACAGCCACCCCACACCCAGTAGCTCCGCCCACCTCCCTATTCTTGATCCTCGAATTTTGTATAAATATGTTGTTTTGTCCTTATTCTAATCATTACCTCTCCTTTCCCTGAAGATGCAAGATGTTTACTTGTGAAACGTTGGATCCACCATGAATTTTGCTAACCTGTTGTACCTCATCTCTGAACCCCAGAGGAAAATTGTTAGAACTATTGAAAGCTGCAACAATAAAATCCTGAATGCTGAAACTGCTATTGCCTTTAACCTTGTCTGTTTAAAAGAGAATATATATATATATATATATATATAAGGTGTTGCTAAGTTAAATATAAGTACCTCGTCCTTCCTGTACGAGGAGGAAGAGTAGGGGAAGGAAGAAGCTGAGCAGAAGTGGAGGAAGTGGAAGCAGAGCAGAGAGGTGGGAGGGACTAGGTAAGATAGCAAAGAAGAATTAAGAATAAATGAGGCGTAGAGGGAGGAACAAGAGGATAAGAACAGTAGGAGAAGGAGAAGGTCAAAGAAAAGATGTATAAGCAGTAATACAAAAGTTAAACAAGAATGTAAAACAAAAACAAAAATCAACAAATAAACATTCAAAATGGAGATGAGGAGAACTAAAACAATAGTAGGAAGTACAGACACATAACAGAGGACCAGAAGTAGATTAAACTTCCTTGTTTCTCCATATAGAAACTTACTTACTGTTCTTTGACTGTTTAACTTGTGAAATAAGTGTCCCCCCCCCCTCCCCCGCACACACACAAACACATACACTCAATTTCCGACACACACTCACACACATACACGCTCTCATATTGTGGTACATTTGCCCAAACATAAAGTATCATCCTCACACAGACCTCCACGTGTATTAACCCTTTATTGGCGGCGCGCAACTTATGTCGTGTGAAAGAAATTTGTACTAAGTGGCGGTTCACAACTTATGTCGTGTGCCATTTTCAGCACGTAATGTTGCTGAGAGAGAGAGATAAGTGGTGGCAGGAGAGTAGCAAGCGTATGACTGCTCCAGACCACCGCGGCGGACCTACTGACATGAATCCCACCCTCCCCCACCCTCACGCACTCGCTACAAAGGGAATTATGTAGGGAAACTACCTAATTACATGGTTTTTGCACTCGTGTTGCGCGACCGTTGCAAGAAAACTAGCGGTCGTACAAGGATGGTTGGGGTGTCATTGGAAAACTCTGTTTGTGCCCTTTTAGGGATAGATACTTGTTTTTCGCTCTGGGTCTTATTTAGGCATGACAATGATCACGTAAACAACCCTATTTAGGGTAACCCCCCCCCCCCGCTGGGAGCTAAGGTCAAATAGACCACCTAGCCCGCTAAATAAGGGTTAATCTTAACCAAATAGATCCGTCGTTGAAAAAACAAATATAATTTTTAGATGTGAACATTCAGTTTTGGAAAGATATGTATTTTTCATGGATGGGTTAGATATTACTGTTTATAATAGATTTAAGTATTGCTCTCTTTCCCTCTCTGTCTCTCTCTTTCTCTCTCTCTCTCTCTTTCTCTCTCTCTCTCTCTCTCTCTCTCTCTCTCTCTCTCTCTCTCTCTCTCTCTCTCTCTCTCTCAACAGCCGGTAACGAGTAATTGCATCAATATTCAGTGTAGTTTGATGGTCAAGAATATAAATAGAACAAAGAACACCGACATAAACCAGCCAGTATATGTTTGTGCAGCAGTTCAAGGCCAGTCCAGGTAGTTCAGCATCGTTAGTACGAACAACGAACAGTTTATATAATATTTCGCCGTCGATAATTAGTTCACTACTCTAATGCCCAAAATACTTGTGTTACATACGTACTATGTTAAAATACTTGGCGATAGTTGAAATCAAAGTAATTACTCTAATGTTAAGCAAATTGCAATGAAGAAAACGAGATAAATGTAGTTCAGTTAACACCATACGAGATGATGACACTTATAATTAGCCTGCCATTATTATATACAATACAATGTCTCCATTAACCTATTTCATGATTAATCCTTCCAAGCTACCGTATATACAATCATGTAAAGGAACATTAAGATATGTATAGTAAAATTGACATCAAAGTCATTGCTATATTGAATATGTTTAGTTATCTATTTCAACTGGATCCCTAGAACATTTCAACCAATGCAATACCCTATACATTTTAGTTAGGCCAGACATTCCTACCTCAATCTGTCATAACTCCAAAAAGACTTTAATAATTAAGCTTATACCAGTTGGAAAAACTCAAATACTAAATTGGTGTGGGAAATTACAGCCCGTTTGTTCCAGACCATCCTGAGGTTCAACAGGGTAGAGTTAAGACATCTAGGCTAGTTATAGTGAATAGACGAAACATAAAAAATATACTGAGATTATTGAGATATCATGGTGTATACTTTAGATAAGTCATTAAATAGTCACAACTACCAAGTTACAATTATCACCCGTCTTGCAACTCAATCCCACCCCTACTCTGTGCAACTCTCCAACCCAAGAGTGAAACGTTACTCTCAAACTTTCTTCTACTCAACATCTGAGCTCTGGAACTCTCTCCCAGAATCAGTCTTTCCCTCTTCCTATGACTTAAATTGCTTCAAACTCCGTGTGTCCAGGCATTTTGGCTCGAACGTCCCTTGATTTTGGCCCTGTCACTCTTTCAACTATGGGGGAGGCACTCGCTATAGGCAGTTATGCCTTTTGCCTCCCTCAATCACATAGAAAAAAAAAAAAAAAAAAAAAAACTATAACACAACTGTATGCATTACATCACACTGTGAACGAACTGGTGGGTAAGATTGAGATTACTGTTCTCAATGCCCCAACACATAATGGTATAGGAATCATACAGGTGTAATCTACATTAATAATTCACAAACAGCCATTCCTAAAGAAACTCAGAACAAAACACCTAACTTAATACCCCCCCAAGTACTACGGAAGTATCCAGTAGAAATTCCCAGAAAGCTACAGCCCTTTATATGACTACAGTCAGGCTTCATTTTGATTGACGGATTTTTAGAACCGAAAACAAAGCGAAAAGGAGAGACAGAGCAAATATGCAGCTGGGTCGCAAATATTGAGGTCGGATAAAGTGTGCGAAAAATTGAGGAATGAGTCAAAGAGAATGGTGATTTGTTTTAACAGGCTGCCAATGTTCCTTGTGTGGAAGAATAGTTTTGGTGTGTTTTTCACGTTCCATACATAATATATCGGAAGTGTTCAGTGAATCTATATCTACAATTACTTTCATTGGCGATTAGATGATATACAAAATTATCCTTATAGTGATCTCTATCTATCTATCTATTGCCTGACGCCGTGATCCCCGAAGGGGTGGCCAATCCACATATCGTTATATCCTAATATAATAATAGGGGTCACTTGAGGCATGCTATTCTTACAGATACCTACCCGATAGCACTATCGTTAGTGAGTGCTATATATGTATTTTTTGTAATATTATATATATATATATCTTATTAATTTTTATGTTGTACTATTGTTAATGTCTTGTCAAGTTGCAAATTTGATTTTAATATAACATTTTAACACTAATTGTAGTTTCTTTTATTCATGCGGAGTTAAGTAATATTTGCCAGAACGTCCCGGACTTCCCAAATTGACTAATTCCCTGAACGTGACGATAGTGCGTTGTTATGTGTGCAATTAGTTTGCTTGGGAACCAGATTTACTTGCTCATGTAGTAATGTACACCCTATGTGGTGGATTGTGTTCTTTCATTTCATAAATTTTATTTTAGTAAGCGTTGTTTCCACATAGCGATTTTGATATGTTGTTTTGACTTTATATTGTCTTTTTCCCAGTTTTGTTTTGACTTTGTTTGCAAGTTTTACATTTTAATTGATTGAATTCACAGTTATTTGGAATTAAGGTGATACTAGTGACACCCTTCCCCTTCCAACAGTCTAGTATATGTACCCTTCCCCTACCATCCCTCTCCTGCCCCAAAGTCTAACCTATACCCTTCCCTTTCCAACAGCCTAGTATATGTACCCTTCCCCTACCATCCCTCTCCTGCCCCAAAGTCTAACCTATACCCTTCCCCTTCCAACAGTCTAGTATATGCACCCTTCCCCTACCATCCCTCTCGTGCCCCAAAGTCTAACCTATACCCTTCCCCTTCCAACAGTCTAGTATATGCACCCTTCCCCTACCATCCCTCTCGTGCCCCAAAGTCTAACCTATACCCTTCCCCTTCCAACAGTCTAGTATATGCACCCTTCCCCTACCATCCCTCTCGTGCCCCAAAGTCTAACCTATACCCTTCCCCTTCCAACAGTCTAGTATATGCACCCTTCCCCTACCATCCCTCTCGTGCCCCAAAGTCTAACCTATACCCTTCCCCTTCCAACAGTCTAGTATATGCACCCTTCCCCTACCATCCCTCTCGTGCCCCAAAGTCTAACCTATACCCTTCCCCTTCCAACAGTCTAGTATATGCACCCTTCCCCTACCATCCCTCTCGTGCCCCAAAGTCTAACCTATACCCTTCCCCTTCCAATAGTCTAGTATCGATACCCAGGGTGTCGAACTGGGTCAATTTTGTTTGGAGAATGCAAACAAGAAAATTACCATGAAGGAGCATTGAGTTGGCTATATTATTACTTCCAGACACATAATTAGATATGTGAACCACTTTTTTTTTGTTTTTGTTTTTCGTTGTATATACAATAATACAGACTAACAAGAAAAACCTCAGCTTTCATTTAACGTCCTGTGGGTACCGCTTTCCATCCCTCCGACCTCAATTATGTTTTACCTACCATCCCCACACCACCCCAGATATTACCTTAGTCCCACAGTTCAACCCTCCATAAAGGCTGGATCCTGGGTTATGGAGTGTCTTTGTTGTTGTGTAATAGTAGGACTTCCTGGTTGATGAGGTGGTGGGGGTTTGGGCCCAGCTTCCTCGTTCAAACTTGTACACCACACGCCAATCATGAATTTACCTGGGATTAACCTGTAGTTGGTTGTTATTCCAGGCTGGACAATTTGGATTGTTTGTGACTGTTGGGCTATACAGCGCATCAGTTAATCTGTTCTGCCAGGGGGATATTTTCCAAATCGGGTTTCTTACGTGTAATTCTAGTGACGATGTTGTTGTTGTTGTTGTTGTTCCCCAGGCTGTCTGGCCGAACAGCCCCAAGGTCTCGAGCAAGGCCAAGGCCATAAACGAGCGCCCCCACAAAATCCTCCCTGCTTACCACTAACAAAGCCCGGGTGACCGAAGCCACTCCAAGGCAGGGAGCTGAGGAGAGTGCGGAAACGCCCGGGAAACCAAAGCCCCACCCAAGGCCCTGTGCCCCTCAGCAATTATGAAGGGAAAGTTGAGGGGTAAGGGAAAAATGTGACGCTTTGGCTCCCAATCTGCCAACTTCTAGGTTTGCAGTAGGGAGGTCAATCCACGGAAAAGACACCGCCACTTGAGATCTAGAAGATATATAAGTAAAAGGAACAGTCAGAGTAAGCTATGGGTATGGCAGAGATCGCTCAGTTCTCACTCGGATAGACCAGCCCATCACCTTTGACGATGTTATGTTGTGGTGTTTGTGTTATAAATTTAGTTATACTGTAAGTGTAACTATTCAAGGATATTTATTACCTTTATTACCTGATTAATACTAGTATTATAATTGGAGGTTAATCACTGTTGTTGAGATAAACAGGGGAGGTGTGGCGGACTGATCTTGCCACTGGACTGATAATCCAATGGACCCGGGTTCGAATCCCAATATGTCAATGGGAAGATATTATTGGGATGGAATTTGTGCTGTACCTAGTATCAGTGCATTACCAAAGCACACCGAAATGCCAAAAAAACACCCCCATTGTTCCCTGATTAAAATAGCAATGTATGAATATTCCCATATTCAAAAATATGCTACAGGGGGCAATGCCTAGTGAGTTAATTGCTCAATAGGTGGCGTTCTGAGAGTGAGGGTCCGAGTGTGGGGGATGAGACTGTAAAGCGCAGAGGCGAGGCGGCTTCAGAGATGGAGTTGCTTCGAGCCGTGAAGCTTCGCATGTCTCACTTCCTAGACGAGCAAGGCCTCACGGGCCTCACCGTGTTCAGCGGTAGAGTGTAAAGGCTATCAGCCTATGCCTGAGAGGGAGTAGTTGAAATATAGAAAAAACAAAACAAACTGTAAAATACAAACCATTCCCAGTTTATATTTGCTTAATAAACTTCTAATCACACTTCGATCTTTGGTAATTTCATTGATATATTCATTAAATTGATGGCTTCTACGTTCGAAATAAATGTCAACTCTACTATAAGCAACTCCCTGTTGTTAAGACATTTGTAGACGAATTACTGTCACTAACTCTACCCCCTGAATTTGTCATGGCCAGCTTTGATGTAGTTTCTTTATATACCAATGTACCACTACAAGAAACCATAGATATCATTCTCAGTAAAACTAATCCACAAGAATTTTACGGACTTGATAGGAAAGATGTTAATAATCTACTCAAATTTGCTACGTCTGAATCATTATTTTTGTTCAATAAAGAAATGTATAATCAAATCGATGGTTGTGCGATGGGATCTTGCCTTGCACCTAGTTTAGCAGATACCTTTTTGTGCCACAATGAAGCAATTTGGCTCAATAATTGTCCTAAAGATTTCAACCCCTGTTTTTTTATAAACTATATGTAGATGACTGTTTTTTGATTTTCAATAGAAATGAGGATGTACATTTGGAATAAACAACATCCCAATATTAATTTCACAAAGGAGGTTGAAAATAGCAATACATTAGGTTTTCTGGATGTTAAAATAACCAAAACCTGGAACGGATTGATCACTGATGTTTTTAGGAAACGAACCTTTACTGGTGTAGGTCTCAATTGGCTTAGTTTCTGCCCAGATATTTTCAAAATAAACTCTATTAAAACACTTTTAAATCGTGCCTACAATGTGTGTTCTAATTTTAATGTTATGCATCTAGAATTCGAGTTTTTGAAGCAGTATTTTATATCCAACAATTATACTATGAATGTATTTAATAAAGTACTTAAAAGATTTATATACAAGAAGCAAAATTTAGAGGTCACAGTTTCGGAAGTACCTAAACTTATCAAATATGTTAAATTACCTTTTTATGGAGAATCAAGTTTCTTGTTCAGGAAGAAGTTGCTAGCCTTTCTCAAAATTGAATTTCCTGCCGTCAACTTTCGAATAATATTCACTAATGATTTCACTATAGGTTCATTTTTCAATTATAAAGACCGTATTCCTAACCTGATGTGTTCAAATATTGTATATACATTTTCGTGTCCCAGCTGTAATGCTAGGTATGTCGGATGTACTTCCAGACATTTCAAAATTAGAATATCTGAACATTTGGGTGGGAGCTATAGAACGGGTCAATACCTTAATAAAATGCCCTTTTCGGCCATAAGAAATAATTCACATGAGAATGACCATCTTTTCTCAGAGAATGATTTTGAAATAATAGGTAAATTCAATAATGAACAAGATACTTTTTTAGGGGAAAAGATATTAATTCAACAATTCAAGCCGGAACTAAATACTATGAACTGATTCAATTGTTTAGTCAGTTTTCAAATAGTTTAGTTTGAATTGTTTCATATTTGTTTTGTTTAATTTCAAATTCATTAGGAGTATTTCACATTGTACGCCCAGTCAGAATATATCATTTTCAGATGTTCATTTGTTTTGTGTCTTTCGGGTTGTCGGTGTTAGTGTTAAATGGTCAAATAATGGTCTTCAGTTGTACTCGAGGTGGGCTTGGGGTTGGATCTAGGTGGGTAGGGATTGGTCTTTATTATTTAGTCATATCGCATTAGTTTTCCTTTTATTCATGCGGTACTGGTGTTTTGTTAACGAATACATTTCATTTAGGTATTTTATACCCTTATTTACTTTGTATTTAAACTATTTTACGGGTCCTTCTATTTACGAATTTTATGTATGGTAATTTCATTTTATAGGATCGTGTACTGACCTGATGATGGACGCAGAGTCCGAAATGTTGCAATAAATATGAAGATGGGGATCTTCCTTGTTTTGGCTACCCTTTTCCTTTTGAAAATACGTTATCCTGGAGGACAACTCACTGATATCATCATTAATATATATATATTCGCCTGATCACACTTTCATCCCTCATTCATTAGTCAGCTGATATGCCTAATTGGACCCAGTAGGAGGGAGAGAGAGAGAGAGAGAGAGAGAGATATTTTCATGTTTCTTATGTTTTAAACCGGACCACAGAATACAAAGCTGTACGTAACAATTATCTCTTCTGACACACACACACACGTTTAACCCCTTCTGTAATTAACAGGTCTCAAACTCTCTCACTTAACCCTTTTAAGTACCCCATATCATCCTTAAACTGCACACTATCGTATAAGCATTGTTAGAATACTATTAACAAATATCACCTGTACAAAAGGGGTTAATAGTGGTTTCTCGTTGTTACTGTATACTATCATATATGTTTACGGATCAGGGATGGTAATTTATGCAAGGTTAAGTTAGTGTAGGTTGAGACATATTATTGTGTATGAAGAAAACCAATACTATTAGGAAGTTCATTTATGCAAGGTTAAGTTAGTGTAGGTTGAGACAAATGATTGTGTATGAAGAAAACCAATACTATTAGGAAGTTCATTTATGCAAGGTTAAGTTAGTGTAGGTTGAGACATATTATTGTGTATGAAGGAAACCAATTATATTAGGAAGTTCATTTATGCAAGGTTAAGTTAGTGTAGGTTGAGACATATTATTGTGTATGAAGGAAACCAATACTATTAGGAAGTTCATTTCGCAGAGTGACTTGATCTCAATACAGTATACTGTATGTATGTATGAGAGTAAGTATATATGTACAGTAAATATATATGTAATTAGGTAATTTTGACCTTTCTTGGACAAATCGTATTACCACTCTTGCTATAACAGCGATAATATTCAAGGACACTAGTGCGACGTTATGAGAAACAATTTATTAGGGAAAATAGGCACCAATAGATTCGCCATATTTTTCTCCATATAGTCCGCATGGAGGATTTTCGTTATCAACAAATTGAAAAATACCCACTTCACAGACAAATACACCAAAAATCTAAATCAAAGCGGGGGTGTGGGGGCGGCAGCCCCCACCTATAATACTAGGATAGGTTAGGTAAGGTTGTTAGGTTAGGCTAATGTCCTTTCAAAGGGGTATAGGCTAGTAAACACTAGGATTGCCTATACCCGGTCAGAGGTAAGAAGAAGAAGAGTCCTGCAGTAGTCTCCTTGAATGCTACCATAACAGCTTCCCATAAGTTAGATGTGCTCAACTGTCTCCATTACTTGTTCTGCTCTGTAACGGTGCACTGTGCGCCCACATATTGAGTATTGCCCGAATGTGTGGGGAAGTTCCACCCATACCACACTTCTCGAAAGGTTATAGTTAAAAGCATTTCGTCTCTATCAACTCACCTCCTCTTACTATTTCCCTACAACATATCTACATGCCACAGTGTTGTATCTGTCTCAATCTTCCACCGCTATTACAATACAAAGTTTTCTTCAAAGATTTATTAGTGTATACCTCCTTCCTTACAGCGAGTGGGGGGCACCCGACTTTAAACACATTCCTACCCCTATTCTGTTCAACTCTCTAACCCAAGATTGAGCCGAGTACCTCAGGCTTTTTCGAACTATCGCTCTCAATCAGTATTTCCCTCATTTTATGACTTAAGCTGCTTCAAGCTCCGTGTGTTTAGATATGTTAACTCTAATGTACCCTGAACTTCGATCTCTGTCAGTCTTTCAACTTTAAGGGGAACACTTATCACAGGCAGCTTTGCCTTTTGTCTTTTCATACACATAGGAATATATATATATATATATTATATATTTACAGTATATATATATATATATACCCGGTATATATATCTATATATATTTACAGTATATTTATATATATATATAGTAAAAAGAACATCAGCTGATGACCTAGGGCATCTCAGCTTCCATAGTAGAAGGGTAAGGAGGAAAAGGACGCTTGGAAACATCTTATTTATTTATTTTTCAAATTTTCGGCAAACGTCTCGCAGCCATTGTCAGGAAAACCCAAGATCCCTATTAAAAGAAAACATACCTGTAGAAAGTCAACAACAATGGGACCACGAATGTAATTCATTAAATTTAAAATTTTGTTAATTATTCAGAAATCTATAATATATTTCCAAAATAATTCTTATCTATTACACAATCCTTGTACGAAAACCTGCAACAGCTACATAAGCACAGCAGAAACAACAACTCAGTGCAAAACTTTTAACAATCACAAGCTAGAAATAAGAAGGACTGATTCAAATTATCTATAATGACTGAATAAGTACACAAAATTGAAAGTTTCATATGTAAATTCTAAATTAATACAAATATAAATCTAATATTATTAACAACGCAAACACTGAAGACTGAAAACAATCGCTTAACATTGACAGAACATAACCTCAGCTCAAGTTCATATATGCAAAGATAAGTCTAACATAAACGCTAAATCCTAAATTTATAGCAAGATGCTTTAAATACTAAATAAGCACCACTAATTGTATATGACAATTATAAGTAAACAGTTATAATTGACAGTTTATAAAAGAAAATTATCATGGAGACGGTTGACGGTTGATATAAGTTGTTTACAATATTAACGTAAGGGTTTACTTATATAATTTTACTGAGGAGATAAATTTTGTAGAATATAATTATAAAATCGTTTTATCTTGATATTTGATATTACTTTGGTGATACATTTAATATAAACTGTCGTATGATATTTTTCTTTTATAAACTGTCAATTATTGTTGTTGACTTTCTACAGGTATGTTTTCTTTTAACCCTTAACTGGCGGTGCGCAACATAAGTCGAGTATAATAAATCTGGACTATCTGGCGGCGCTCGACGTAGGTCGTGTGGCAATTTCAGCACGTAATGTTGCTGAGAGAGAGAGACAAGTGGTGGCAGGAGAGTAGCGAGCGTATGACTGCTCCAGACCACCGCGGCGAACCTACTGACACGAATCCCACCTCCTCCCTCCCTCTCTCACTCGCTACATACGGAATTGTATGGGGAAAGTGCCGAATTACATGCTTTTTGCACTCGCGTTGCGCGGTTGTTGCAAGAAAACTAGCCATCATAAAAGGATCGTTATGGTGTCATTGGAAAGCTCTGTTTATGCCCTTTCAGGGATAGATACTTGTTTTACGCTCTGGGTCTTATTTAGGCATGAAAATGATCACGTAAACAGCCCTATTTTGGCTAAAAACACCCCGCTGGGCGGTACATATAAATAAACCCCTAGCCCGCTAATCTAGTGTTAATAGGGATCTTGGGTTTTCCTGATGATGGCTGCGAGACGTTTGCCGAAAATTTGAAAAATAAATAAATAAGATGTTTCCAAGCGTCCTTTTCCTCCTTACCCTTCTACTATATATATACTGTATATATATATATATATATATATGTTTCTAGTCTCTCATTGGGGATCGAACCATCGACCATCAGAACGATAGCCGACGCTTAATCAATTACACCACGGCAGTCGATGGTTCGATCCCCACTGAGAGACTAGAAACATTTAGTGGCTCACATGTATTTGTGATATATTCTCAATATATATATATACTGTATATACAGTATATATATACAGTATGACCAGGGTTATAACATCTTGGGATGTGTCTTTATTTGTGACATTCGGACTATCGGCGTCGATCATAAGGTTTAAGGGGACAGGGGCCGGTTTTTTGGACCACTTTTTCCCTCATGTTTAGCCCCATTAGTTTTCAGATGTTAAGATGTTTGCCCCATTAGTTAGTCGATTTTAAGACCTTTCGCTCCATTTCTTCGTCAATATTTAAACCGTTCGTGCTATTTAGGTGTCAATTTTTTCCATGGCGAACGATAGTGAGCTTGTAATGTTGGAAGAACCGGCCTGCCGAAAAATTTACAAATTTATCTGGAAGGGGGATCTAATGGATGATTTGTTTTAATTTGATGGAGGTCTAGGGAGGAAACTAAAAAAATAATGAATACATGCAAAAATTGCCTAAAAAGTGAACCATCCCCCCTTAACAAAAAATAAATGAACACAATATTTACAAACATATATGCAAAATAAGTTAATTGTGAGCAAAATTCTGAATTCACAGGGATTATCAGACAGAGAAAGGGGAACAGATACTGTACTAGTGGTAATAATGTAAGGGAATACAATATCAAAGGGAGTTAGTATTATGATTTCGAATAAACAAAGACATTCACCGAAGCTACACGAAGGTAAATTACTTATAATAGAACTGCTAAGAGGGACAGGACTGTATACTGAATTGTAATGAGATACCATAAAATGATAAGGGAGTTAAAACTTTCATTTCAACTTATTACACTACTTCACCGAGGTTACCGCCTTAAAATTCTAGTAATAATTACATCATCGCAAAAATATCTCAACCCTTTCCGTCATATATGACGCAATCGCGTCATATGGTGGTTTGCCCAATAATATCATATGATGCGATCGTGTCATATGAACTTAGTGAAATAGCTCAATAATAAGTTTATGACGCGATTTGCGTCATATTGAGCTCAGTATGTTAGGTAAGTTAGATCATAATCTGTCGGTTGATGACAACCCCAAATTCCTCCGACTTCTAATGGTCCTTCAGTGTGAGAAAGAGTGTTTTGGGGGAAATACCGGGAGCTCGGGCAACCCCTAACTTACGGAACTAAATATGACGGAGAGAGTTAACAACAAAGAAGAAGGACGGAGGTTTCATTACCACTTAAACAAGGAGGTACCACAGCTTGGTGAATGCTTTCCAATATAAGTAGGCCTGCATCGCTATCACTACTTTCTAAGACTGGAAATGTGTCCTTATTTATAAGGTGGTCATGATTGAAAACTTGGTCCAGAATCGCTGAGTGAACAGGCTTTGCTAGTGGAAAACCAGCTTTCACCGATACACATAATAGCTCTAAAATCCTGGTTCTTAAATGTCTCTTTGTCTTTCCGATATATGAAGCCTTGCAGCTGTCGCACGTGTATTGATAAATGAAAAAAAAAGCAGCAAGGTCTCCAAGAATCCTGTCTTTATATCTTAAGAAAAATATTTATTGTACAGCTAGCTTTTAATATAACTCTGATATTAATTTGTGGATAAAATTAACGAAGGAGGTATGTGAGCCTTTTACGCAGTGTGAAACTGTTTAGCCCAGTAAATATGATGGGAAAATATAGAATATCTCTAGAAGCAGTACTAACTGACACTTTGCTTCCTTCCATGATCTTACTCAGGGCTCTACCAATATACGTGTCTGTGAGCTTATATGGAAATCTATAATTGTAGAGGAGGTCGCGTAGGTACTTTATCTCAATTTGAAATTTAATATAATCAGAACTAATATGATAGGCTTTGTAGGTGAGAGTTAGAATCAAATTACGCATGTAAGATATGGGGATGAGTGAGACAAAAATTAGTAGTTATTCCAGTGAAAGTAGGTTTCCGGTATAGTTTAGTTTTGAACCCTTCTTCCTTTCGCGTGATATTTATTTCCCAAGACGGAATCATCCCATTCACTTCAGTTTCTGAGGTGAACTTGATATTATGGTGCTTCTCATTCAAATAATTAAAAAAACAGGGGAACAAGATGATTTGATCGAAAAAGGAGAAACGTATCGTCTACAGTATATAGCGACGACGATAAAACAACGGTTAAATGTAATATGTATATATATATATATATATATATATATATATATACAGCATGTTTGTGTGTGTGTGTGTATAAAGTGTGTTTCAGAATTATTGAAACCCATTCAACCAGAACTTATTTAATAACCAGACATAATAGACTGATAATGATTGCATTTATTTAAAGCTGAGAGGATGACAATCATATGTTTCAAACTGATTAAGCATAAACTTGAACAATCATATTATCCAGGTGCTGAGAGAATATGCTCTAAATGACCGCCATCGAGCCAAAGGCATTCCTGAACACGCCGTGCAAGTATGTTGATAATGCGCACACATGTCTATATATATATATATGAGATGACAGGGCTGGAAAATGTAATGGCAAAGAAGACCACAAACCCATTCCCATCAACGGAAGGACCAACAACTCCCACGTATAGAATTGCGTCCATAAGAAGCCGGAAGAGAGACCGGAAACAGCCTCCCCTGGACAGCAGCAACAAAATACACCAGTCACCCATATCACAGCTCCAGGAAAAACGTGTGGCCTCTGATACGCTTAACCCGGCAGCTGCAGGGAGACTCTTAAGAGGTTATACTGGGCGACTGCGGGGAGACTCTTAACCCTTTGGCGCACCTATAGTTTCCAATCAAAGTTTTTCCCACTCCCAAAATATATCTCAGCTCACTGAGAGCCAGTTTTGTGCCCGGCGATAATTTGTTTCTGTGACGTTTTTATCCATCAAAAAATCCTTGTATTTGGATTAATGAGGTACCACCGGCTTCGTTATTGATTGAACTTGAAGATAAGCAAATAAAAAGATAGAATAAATACAAAACAACCACATTGGGGCACTCCGAATTAAGAATTATTAACAAAAAATGAAATACCTTATCTCAAACTCGCACTAGCTCAAACTTTTGTCCACAACATTTTTTATTTGCATACATATATGGAAGTGCAATTTAATGCGGATTCCACTGGTAACTTCAGAATTACTATAAACCAAATAGTTACTGAGATACACAAATAAACGTGAAAGTATAAAAAAACAGACTGAGCTGTACTCTGCTCCCTTCCCAGCCAGCCGTGAGTAAACCGTTAAATTGAGGGAGTTGCCAATTGTACCCATTGAACTAGACTTAATACTTAATATCTATGCCAAATATGACGCACGTCAGACGAAAATTAAATTTTTGGCGAATATTTTTATGTTTAATGACTCTTAAAGAGTCATTGTGCGCCTAGGAATAAAATACCTAATGACTCTGAACGAGTCATCGTGCACCAAAGGGTTAAGATCCTAGGCCTAAAAAAAACACACTTAAAACACCCCAGTGGCACTTAAAAAAATAAAAAATTGTGTTTAAGTGAGATAATTCCCCTCCATACCTCCAATCACTCCTTCAAATGTGTCAAAGTCCACTCCTTCCCCCCACCCCCCTTTAATTATCACCTATTTTTCTCTTATTCCTATAATTATCGGTTTATTTATGGCGCCAAACCTCCCCACCCTGTTCCAAGGTGGAAAGTGAGCATGTGGAGGGAGGAGAGAGAGAGAGAGTAGTAGCCCACACTACCTCCAGTCTCGCTTTAGAGCTTGTGAAGGGAGGGACATGTACTCTCGCTCCCTGTCAACTTCATGAATGAACCGCTCGGCAATATTTCATGTTTGTCACCCCCAAACACTATTCCCACTTATTTTATTGTTGTCACATGTTACTATCTTCATATTAAACGTAAAATAGGCGCATATGGATAAGTATTAATTATAATTATGGTAAATTAACTATTTTAGTGAGGAATGAATCAAAATACCTACGCACAGGGGTATGGTGTATACTACAGGGGCTGTGCAGCCGAGAGGTTAACATTCGTATGGGAGGATATCCATCACAGTTTGTTGGCTTGTGCCCTCAGGAGCCAGGTAAACAATGGCCGCCTACACCTGGGCCAGATCTAGACTACGCAGAGGAAGATTTTATGCAAATGAGACATCAACCTCCTTCATTCCTCTCCAGTTACCCTGGCGGTTCCATGCATCACTACCACCGCTAGGCGAGACTATGTTTGCAATCCAGCTAAACGAGAAGACAAACAGACCGCTCTATTCAAGCCTCTAAATGGAGAGAGGCCTCCAGTACTGTAAACAAATTATCCTATGTATACCTAGGCTTTAAGCTATTCACTTATATTATTAAACCGGGGAGCGCGCACAGAGTGTAGTGAACACCACAGTTCTGGGCAGCAATATTAAGCTCCATTCCTGCCTATAATCGTAATTTTACAATAAATATCGTTATTACTTATTCATATGCGCCTATTTTACATTTAATATGAAGATAGTAACCTGTAGCAACAATAAAACAAGTGGGAATATAATTTGGCTGATCAAAATTGCGAATTGTTAGCGAGCGGTTCATTCATCATGTGTGAGCCAGCCGGCCTCACAACCTCTTCTCTCAAGGGTTGAAGCATAACTGAGCTACTCCCTCACACTCTCCCTGTCTCTACCTTACGTAACACACACATGACCACAGCCTAGGATCGGTTTGGAGATGTTTACACAAAAGTATACCAATGAATAAGTGAAGAACAGGGAAAATAGGTGTGATAATTGAAGAGGGCGGGGGGGGGGGGGGGAAAGGAGGGGATGTGGAGGAGTGATATGAGGTATGAAGGACAAAAACAAAAACTTGTTTTAAGTGCTACTGGGGCCTTTTAAAATGTTTTTTTTAGGCCTTCCCTCATAAGAGTGTTCTCGCCTTTGAACACCAAAACCTCTTATGAGTGTTCTCGCCGTTTCCGGGTTAATAAATAAAACATACCATTCCCCACATATTCATGTATGCATTGTATTTTTAAGTCTTTAGACAACCACACAATAAATCAGAAACTATATTTTCCATGCCTACAAAGGAGGGGATGTGGAAGAGTGATATGAGGTATGAAGGACAAAAACAAAAACTTGTTTTAAGTGCTACTGGGGCCTTTTAGAATGTTTTTTTTAGGCCTTCCATCTTAAGAGTGTTCTCGCCTTTGAACACCAAAACCTCTTAAGAGTGTTCTCGCCATTCCCGGGTTAATAAATAAAACATACCATTCCCCACATATTCACGTATGCATTGTATTTTTAAGGCTTTAGACAACCACACAATAAATCAGAAACTATATTTTCCATGCCTCTTATGTTCCGGAAACACCCGACTTGTCACTCTCCGTAAAATCAAATACTACCTGGCCGAAAACAGGGTAAAGTTAGGCAAGTCGAGGCACTGTGTCCCATACGTAATCTGTGGGGGAGTATACGTGAACAACTCGACCGGATAGCACCATCCGTAGAGGCTAGCCGAAATCCTCTTAAATTGTGCCCTTCAAGCAGAGACGGTGTCCGGATGAGAGAGTGTGTGTAGGCTGTACCGGAAGAGACCTACGCTAGTGATACCTGTGCGAGGGTATTCCCGGGCCTCACCCTTGGCAACCAGGCCAACACGGACCACGTACTCAGTCGCTCCCACATGTGTCAGATCTCTACAAGGCTACTCTCTACTATACTCCAACTCAAAATTAAGTGTTTCTTGTTTACTTATTGTTTCGTGATTATTGCAAAGGTTGTGTAGGATATGTTATGTGTTCAAGTTAACGTAAATACCTGAGATCTTTTATTCTCACCTTAGTCCTTTTGTTACTCATGTCGTGAGTACATACAAATGCTATCCTGGGATTGATTTATATATATCCTGCGTAATATATATTCATGTATTGCCACTAAGTTTATATATATATATATATCCATTCGGCCCGATTACCCACACACTACATGTAAATATTGTGAACACTCCTGACAGATCTGATTCTAAGTTAATAGGATTATCAAGGTGCCTACAACGTGTATAAATGTTAACAGAGTTATGTGAGAGTGGCGGGTGCCCAACCCCGAAAGGGGTTGAAATAGGGGAGCTATCCCCCTGCCAAAGGCGGCTTTCTAGTGCCTTTCCTAGCTGATGCTGAGAGGATTGGGTTCTAGTCATGTGGGGATGGGCTGGTCTATCAGAGTGAGAACTGAACGATCTCTGCCATACCCATAGCTTACTCTGACTGTTCCTTTTACTTATATATTTCTAGATCTCAAGTGACGGTGTCTCTTCTGTGGATTGACCTCCCAATTTACCAAGATTGGAAGCCAAAGGGTCACATTTTTCCTTTGCCCCTCAACTTTCTCTTCATAATTGTTGAGGGGCACAGGGCCCTGGGTGGGGCTTTGGTTTCCCGGGCGTTTCCGCACCCTCCTCAGCTCCCCGCCATGGAGTGGCTTCGGTCACCCAGGCTTTATTGTGGTAAGCAGGGAGGGTTCTGTGGGGGCGCTCGGTTACGGCCTTAGCTTTGCTCGGGGCCTTGGGGCTGTTCGGCCAGGGAGCTTAGGGAACAACAACAACAACAACAACAGAGAGTGTAATCTATCGTATCTCCTATATAGTTAGACTAATTTTTATTCATGTTTCCTGGCTTCACAACCAGTTTAAACATTTAACTTGAATTCAGAGTAATTCTATGTTGCTCACATCGCGATAATATTTCAATGACGAGGGCGTTGTCTTTACCAAACAACTTATCTTTATTTGCTCAGTTCCCTGTACTACGATTGTTGAATCTAACTGTATACGTTAGTAGAGAATTGAAACCCCTCTCTTTATTTATAACTCATTCGTTATTTGCCATTCAGCTGATATTTTTATTTTATATGTTCTGTCTAACTGAGACGTTGTGACCTCAGTATTTTGACCTTATCCCGCGTCACATTCTACCACGCGTTAACCTTGACCTTCTGGATATCAGCTATTCTTTGAGATTAAACGCTCTGTTAGCATTTATGCGATAATTATATATTCATCATATGCATATTCAACCGTGATTTATCAATTATTATTATTAATTGATTTGTATATCATCCATGCTTTAAGAATATTATTATTCATTCTTGAAGTAGGTTCGAGAGTATTTTATATAAATATGACTCAACCAAGTACCTATTTATTATCCAAGCCAGTGCCCTGATATAAAGTGAAATACAAACTTGTGAAACCCAACCATGTATTCTGTATCATTGGTAGAGATTGAAGAGATATATAATTGCATATCTGGAGTCAGCTGTGTTCCTGCTGAGTGTTATAGTTCTTAAAAGCTTTCCTAGAGTGGAAAGAGAAAACTGACTTACGCGGGCAAATATTATTTATAGGAGGTCTAGTGATGAAACTAGATAAATCATAAACAAATATATAAATAAGCAAATATTAAGGGGAAACGGACCGTTTGTTTGATCATTCATTCCTTTATTTCTTAGTTTCTTCACTAGACCTCCATCAAACTTAAAACCAAAAACTCTAGACCCCTCTTCAAGATAAATTTGTACATTTTCGACAAGATGGGTTGGGTATGAGAGGGGATCTGCTTGGTGTGGGCCAATCGGCGTTTTGCAGATTCCTGTAATCTCGTGTTGATCTCTGACCGTTTTGGTGAGGTCAGTCCTCAAGGCATTAGTGAGTTGGGTCTATAATTAGGCCTTGTAATTGGGATTGGCTGTGACAGGGATCTGCCTTGTGTGAGCCGATCGGCTTTCTGCCGACTCCCGTTTTCTTATGTTCTTATGTTTGTGCCATGAAATATAATTATGCAAAAAGTGTTCTGATAATCTCGCCGAGGTATCCGCCGAACCATCACTTAATTCGCTGAAGACGTCGCAGAACATACGGCGAGGATTCGTTCATCCTTCGAATTATTTCGCAATATTTTATTGAAATGTGACAGTTCTCGCCGAGGTCATCGACGAAACCATCACTCAATTTGCCGATGACCACATCGGCGACATCGTCGCCAAATGTAAACTTGTCAACGTTTTTTTAACGATCAAAATCGGTGACGTTGCACAAATTCGTTGCGAATTGACAAGACTACGCCCTCGGCGACGAAAATCGAATGAAATCGCATCAGTGGGAAAGGGGCATAACTGTGTTACTGTAGGTCGGTGTGTTTAGCTATGTCTTTCTTACTTTGACGTGCTTATCTTTTGTTCTTTATATTATTTGCAGAGTGTTGCTAATTTCTATTTTTAATTTGGGTTTTAGATACTTAGGTTCTTGGTGTGCGTAATTCTTTTGATTTCGCTATTAGTTGCTTATTTACACAATAAGTTAATGTTCATTTTATTATTTTAAATATTGGATCCATTAGATGATTTAAATTGTACAGCTATTTTCATTCATTTTTAGGATCATGATGTTCGCCTGAAGATGGTCGCTAGTGCAGACCGATCATTTGTGAATAAAGATGAGGTTTCATGGAGTTATTTATCTTCTTTTCCTACTCATATGGAAGCTACGGTGCCCTAGCCCACCCACTGACGTCCTGATATATATATATATATATATATATATATATATATATATATATATATATATATATATATATATATATATATATATATATATATATATACACACAGGGTGTTTCAGTTGATGTTTTCATAAATGACAGGACACATTCGTCAGACAATAATAATTAAGACTATTTTATTCTATGACGTTCGGGGTGAGTATTTATAATTACAGAGATACTAAACATCGAAAGTTATCGATAGATTAAAACAAAATGCAGTTTAAGGGGTTAAAACGAATGTTTCAAAGCTAGTGCAGGGCAGAAAGGCTTTGTTTGAATATAATCGTTAAGTATGGGGGGTATAGTAAGGCACATGTACAGCACACAAGAGGAAGAAGAAACACTCATACAAAAATATTGACCATGAGTTAATAAGATAGTAGACAGAGGCAGATGGTGAGGTGGGAGGGAAAGTGAAGACAGTACATAAAGGTAATAGTAAAGAAGGTCGTAGACAGAGGCAGATGGTGAGGTGGGAGGGAAAGTGAAGACAGTACATAAAGGTAATAGTAAAGAAGGTAGTAGACAGAGGTAGATGGTGAGGTGGGAGGGAAAGTGAAGACAGTACATAAAGGTAATAGTAGTTTGGAAGGAATCAGGTCTATAGCAGATGAAGAAGAGAAGAAGGGTGTGAATGGAAGTTAGTAGAAGGAAGGGTGACATTAATACAAGCAAGAGGAAGAGGAGGAGAAGCAAGGTTAGGAAGTAGAGACTGTGAAGAGAACGATGATAAGGTGAAAAAGGAGGAAGGAGAAACAGTAATACAGAGACAAAATATAAGAGAAGGAGGAGGATGGTAGACTTTGGGCTTTATGTGTTCCTTCACACAAAAAGTTACCTACTACTTCCTAACTTGAGAATTATTTGTTCTCGTTCATAAACAATTACCCTCTCTACAATGTTTGTCTCATCTCACTGTTTTATTTATCTTTGTTATAATGTGTCAACGTCGAGTCACACACATAACTTATACAAACGTTTATGCTAATGCCCTAATATAAATTGAAATATTTAAGTTAATATCAAACTGAACCACATAAAATTATCATTCAAGGAGAAAAGTACACTTGTTTGTATTTTTCTTAGGATTGCTACATTCACAATCAGCTAAAATTGTATAAACTAAATTTGCCATTTAACATTAATAACATTCAGTAAGATAGGGATCCCTTGAGTACCAATGCTTGGATTTGGACACAATTTGATCAGTACCAACAACTATTAAATACCATCACCAACACCAACAACAACAACAACAACAACACCATCACTACCACCATGACCATCCCCATCAACCACAACATCACCCTTGTCGCCGCCACAACATATACCTGTTGTCTCCTCCATTACCATACGAAGTGAAGATAAACAATCACAGACGTTTCGTCCTGGAATTAGTCCCGGTTTTTTTTCTTTTCCACTTTCTTCTCGAAGGGTAAAACAAATATGGTTGAACATAGCATATATAATGCAATACAGTGTGTGTTTGTGTGTGTGTGCACTAAGCCATTTCAGTGATTGTGTGTGTTCCTTGGTTGTGTTGGTGTATGTATCAGTGTCTAAATATCATATACTTAATGAACCAATGTCCTCACCACACATACACTAAAGAACGAGCTCGGATCAATGCAACAAAACAAACACCACTCAGCATCTTAATAGATCAAGTTCATTAGAAGGAAACAAACAAACAAACATAAACACACGCTCAGAACAACATTGGCAAAACCCAAGAAACTTCCGGCCTCCGCTTTACATTTGTGTGTTTACTTCTTGCGTCTTCACATATATATATATATATACGTGCCCTTTTCGCTTGCACTCTCCCTAGGGCCAGTTCTACCTAGAAACTAGAAGGTATCTCACCTCCTCTCCTGAGATATGAGTGCTGCCTCAAGGTGCTAACTGACCCTAAAGAGTGTTGTCTGACCTCTTGTAGTGTTGACCGACCTGTATACCTGCAATGGCTAATCCCAACCAGGTAAAAACCCCAAGGTGCTATCTGGCCCTAAAGAGTGTTGTCTGACCTCTGTAGTGTAGTCTGACCTGCATACCTGTAACTGCTAATACCGACCAGGTAGAATTATAGGTGCTGCCCGGACCTAGCATACCTGTAACGATTAATTTTGGTCAGGTAGAGACTGAGAGTGCTGCCCGGACTCTCGTTATCTATACCTATCTATCTTTTTATCTATTTACTCAGGCCCAATCCCCATTTTTCCTATTTGTTTATTCTTGTATTTTTTCCCTCTTTTCCCGTTTGTTTGTTTTTTTTTCGGGGGGGGGGGGCCGCCTCAAGACAGAGCTAGAACAGGGAAAACACAAAACACAGCATAAAATAACGAACACACACAGATAACATTTACATTCACACACATCTAGGTCACCCAGGAGAAGACCCAGAGACCAGGGTCACCAAGGTCCCTCCAGCACTCATCCGGATCCCGACCACTCAGAGAGGTTCCGATCTCGGCAGGTAGACATGCAGTGGAACCGAAGCCACAAGCCCGTTCACCACACTTCCAGGGGCACCCTTCATATTAATCGTCTCCCTGGGCCTAGCGCCTGATGGACTGTTATCTAGTCCAACTTGGGCTTGACCCCTTCCCCCAAATGACCACGTGCTCACTCATCTATTCACATGCGTTCTCCAATCATTCCTGTTTATTACCACTTCCTTTGCCTGATCTATAGTCATTCCTCTATCATCCAAAGCTTATCTTACACAGTCTCTCCATCTCAATGGGGGTCTTCCTGCCCTTCTATCTCCCCTTGTATCTGACTCACATAGTTTCTTTGTAAGCATTTCGTCTCCCATTCGTTCAACATGACCATACCAGCTCAGCACACTTCCGTCCACTCTGGCTGACAAATGTTCCTGCTGCCCCACTCTCCTACGTATCTCGTCATTCCTCAATCTGTCTCTACAAGTAACTCCACACATACTTCTCAAGCAGCTCATCTCCATCACATCCAGCTTTCTTCTCTCCTTTTCCTTCAGAGCCCACGTCTCAGCCCCATACATCACTGTTGGCACAACAATTCCTTGATACATTGCACTTTTTACTTTCATCCTGAGATTTCTCGTCTTCCAGATACTTCCCATTGCTCCGAAAACCTTCCTTCCTACACACACTCTCTGTTTTACCTCCATTTCCATACCTCCACTCCTGCTTATTGTTCCTCCTAGATATTTTTGCATAAGAGACGCGCTTGATAAGTTGAGACCTGTCTTTCAGGTCTCCTTTACCGTAAAGTGTATTACATCAGTTTGCCTATAAAACCTTCACATGCTACCCTTAACCTATTATTCACCTATAGGTATATTGTCAAGTGTCTGTCTGACCACTAAGTCACCAGACCGCTGCATACCTATATGTGAAGCACTCTGCCGTACCTACATCTTACACTAGACTTCAGCTAGCTATCCCTTAAGGGACCCTCACACAGTCAGGAGTGCGAGCTAGAGTCACTAGGAGTAGGGGAATATTTGGACTCGCGGGCCTAATCGCGGTGAAAATTGATGACTCCTAGTGACTCTAGCAACTCGTAGCGACTCCTGTTAGACTCCCAGTGATCTCCGGCCAGTCGCGGCCGATTGGCCATGTCTGAAATTTTTGTCATCGTATTGAAAACTTTGGCCGTGAATCGGACCACTCGCTCTGACTCAAAGTGAGTCCTGGTGACTCGCGGTGTCTCTCGGTGACTCCATTCTCGTGCCATTGACTACCGATGATTCGTAAATGATTCTAACATGATTCGCGGAAAATTTGTATGACTCGCGTACATTATTTAGTTACTTGATATAATCTATTCGCTGTAAGTAGGCTACTTTATCCACCACTACTACTTTATCTTCCACTATCACTTTATTTACTACTACCACTTTATCCACCACTACCACTTTATCTACCACTACCACTTTATCTACCACTACCACTTTATCCACCACTACCACTACCACTTTATCCACCACTACCACTACCACTTTATCCACCACTACCACTACCACTTTATCCACCACTACCATTGTATCTACCGCTGTCACTTTATCCACCACTACCACTTAATTCACCACTACCACTTATCCACTAATACCACTTTATCGAACACTACCACTTTATCCACCACTATCACTTTATCTACTACTACCACTTTATCCACCACTACCACTTTATTTACCACTACCACTGTATGCACAACTACCACTTTATCCACCACCACCACTTTATACATCACTACCATTTTATCTACCACTGTCACTTTTTCCATAACTACCACTTTATCCACCACTACCACTTATCGGCTAATACCACTTTATCTAACACCACCACTTTATCCACCACTACCACTTTATCTACTACTACCACTGTATCCACCACTACCACTTAATCTACCACTACCACTTTATCTACCACTACCACTTTATCTACCACTACTACAAATTGATGTGAACTGTTGTTGCTTGTTCTCCTTTGTACTCCTTTGTAATAGCCGAGTAATCAAAATAAAGACATGGCACCTTACCATCAGTTGGAAATAATAGACTATTGTCCCAAACATGTCAGAAATATAGTAAAATAATAGATCTGGGGGGCCATCCATGGCATACTCGCATCTCCATCCTTACACGTCGAACTGATTCTCGGTGACTCCCAGTGACTCGTATATAACTCCTCCCGACTCCCACTGACCCGTGTATTACTTGCATAGACTTGTATCTAGCACTAATCCAAAAACGACCGATTTCAAATTTTCAATAACTCGCACTTCATTCGCGGTTTTATCCCGTTGACTCCTGGTAACTCACAGTGACTTCTTGTGACTCGCAAGTACACTCCCGCTGACTCCTACTCTGTCGTGGTGGCACGTGGGATTTCGGACACTCGAGGTCATTTTTGCAGGAACTGCCAAGAGTCATCACTCCCAGTGATTCTAGCTCGCATTCCCGACTGAGTGAGGGCCCCTTTAGTGTTTGCAAATGATTCCCAAGATGTATTTATGTCGTTATTGTTAATTAGAAAGCTCCAGTCAGTTTCTTTAAACATTGCTCTAAGTTTACGAAAGTTTGCTTTCTTGAAATTAGGGACTTTCTCGATACTGCAATTTGGTTCGTTACTAGTAAACTTTAAACTGAAAGTTATCGTACGATGGTCGCTGTTACTGAATTCATCACCGACATTCAAATTCTCTATCAATTCTTCTTTTGTTGAAAGTATAAGGTCAAGGACGTTATTTCCACGGGTTGGAGATCTAACAAATTGATATAGCGAACTCTTGCAAGTTTGCATACAGGTTTTGTCCAGAGTGTGAAGTAATCTCCCCACTTGGTCACAGGTAAATTAAAGTCGCCAAAAAGTACGGTATCTTTCGAGTTACTTAAGTCTCATAAATTTCTCGGTCAGTATGCACTGATTGAGCTGGATGTCTGTATATTAGTGCCTGTTATGCGTGGTTGTAATCAAATTCGTTTTAATGTTTATGTTCATAAGTTCGTTGCTTAGGATACTTAAAACATAATCCGACCCGACAAGAACACAACTAGCATTATTACTAATATTTCTAGATTACTCAATTGCAACCCCAAACACAATAAACACACGAGGTAAGGACAATAAGTTTTATTTCTTAATCATTAGTTACAGGGTCAGGGCACATCCGGATCTTAACTAAATATAAGTATAAATCCAATGGCAAATCAATGGTGACTTGGAAAGAGCTAACTATATTTTACTTCTTCATGAAATAATTGTGTCACTTACAAAACATCAAACATGAAATATATAAATCATATAAGACAGAACCAAATATATGATGACAATACATATACGGGTCAAGTGTACACCGAGAGGAATAATAGTTAATAAATGTGGGTAACTGAGATCATCTACTCAGGTACGCACAGGTAAGAATGGCTCGAAATACAAATAGGTCGCCAGGCAAGGTAGGCGGTCAAAGGTAGTTAGTTACTTAATATAAGACTTTAGAGGCTATCAACCCAAGAGGATTATTAAGCCCAACTTAAAGTCAGGAGGAGCAGGACTGGAGTCGCCGAGACCCCCAAGTTTATACCCCAGTTTACTGGGAATATAAACCCAGAGGTTGTCCTGCTCGGGAACCCCAGACGTCTTCCTTAATCGCGACCATGACTAAAGCCCCCTTTTGAGAACTTCAGTCCCTTGCCACGGTCAAAGCTGCCGCGCGAGGTTAAGGTTAAAGTTACAGCGGTCAGTCTAAATAAGTATATGATTTAGTGCAACGTTAAATCAGTAACAAAAGATGCGAAGTTAACTTTACTCTTGTTGATGCGATAATTAAACTTGCAATTTAACTATAAAAGAATAATTGTGAATAATCTCTCACACGATACACAAAAACTAAATTCAATCATAAATGAGCTAGAATCACAGTCAATGAGGAACTCAAATTCACCAAACATGTAGTGAATAAATATAGCGGAGCATCAACTATCTGAACAGTGAGTTTGAATAAATTAACAAACTACTTTAAATAAAATGAAGATACAGAATGAAGTAGTATCTCGTAATAGCCGAAATAAAGGCTGGTACAGTAAGTTTGAACAAAGTAGCGACTTAAAATAGCCAAAATGAAGGCTGATGCAGTAAGTTTGAATGAATTAACAAACTACTGGAAATAAAATATAGAAGCAGAACGAAGTAGCGACTTATAATAACCCGAATACAGGTTGATAAAGTATGGAATACTATTAAGACACAGAACGACGTAGTGTTTTATAAAAACCGAAATAAAGGCTGATGAATACAAGAATGCATAATCTGAATACCTAACTTGGTTGTGAAATAATATCATTAACCAGGTAACGTAATTGATTGGATTATTCTTGGATAAATCTTGAACATAGATTAATTCAATCTCAACGGAACGGGTTTTTACTTTTAATGTTGCGACTTTGTACTCTAAGTGATCTCTTATGAAAAATGGATGTAGCACTGTCCAGAGTTTGAGATTAAGTTTTAAAAAGGAAAATTACTCTCGTTATACACTGGACTACAACTTGGACACTCAATCAATAATAACACAACTGAATAAAATCTGTGAGCGTTCACTAAATATTACGTATAGTATAAAGTATGTAACTTAAGTAAAAATTATAATTATATATCGTTGACGTGAACTTAAATTGGTTAAATCATGAATATTATATATATAAATAACCTACACAGATGGAAGTTAGGTTCTCATAACACGTGAACAAATTAGGGCAAGGAGAGTCCAGAAACGGCCTCTATGATAAAGTTAATTTGAACACTCGCATATTTTATATTACCTTCACAATCATTCCCAAAACATAGTAACACAGAGACACTTAGGGTATGGGTGTTGAGGAAAAGTAATATCCATGAGAGGGAATCTGGACGACGTAGGACTCGTTGTTCCTCCTTCGGTTGGACACCAAAGGGAACTGCCTCTCCCACACACAGCTAGAGAAGGTCACTTCTAGCTCGTGTAACACACCTCTGGGTCGCCACACTCGTTGAACTTTTTATAGGGAAAATGGCTAGCCCTATTCGGAAGTAACTCCGACACGGGTATATACCCACTAAAAGCTTAGTTAATGGAAGGTATTGCCTCGTGTTTGCCTACCGATCATATATTTCGGTAGGTAATATTCAGATGATAATTTGTGTCTTGGTTAATTCATTTCGGAATAGTAGGTACGTGTGGTTTTGATCTTTTAATTATTGTGAAGTTAATAATTGCCTTAAAAATATAATTGACATAGGAATACATGGATATTATAATTCTTTATTTCTTAATACTAAACTCATATTTTATTTCATATAGAGCTTGCATGGTTGCAGGATAATTGTTTTTAATTAATTGCTGTTTTCCTCTATTACTCATGTTATATGCAAAGCTTCCCTTATTTTCTATTAATCTGTTATCATTGATACATGTGATTACCTACACTATCTATCTATCTATTGCCTGACGCCGTAATCCCCGAAGGGGTGACCATTAACGAACCGCCCCCAAGCACCTCTGTCCCCAGTCAGTCGACGCCCTTCCTCCCAACCAGCACCGCCTTCATCCACATACTTCCTCACTCCATCCTTCCACCTCTCTTTCGGTCTATGTCTCCCTCTTTGTCCTTCCACATCGCTCTCGTACACCATCTTAGTCATTCTCTCGCTTCCCATACGTTCTAAATGGCCGAACCATCTCAAGATGTTCCTTTTCACACTTTCCAGCACATCTACCTCTACACCACACCTCCTTCTTACTTCCTCATTCTTCTGTCGATCCCTCCATGTAACTCCGCACGCACTTCTCAAGTAAATAATTTCCACCCCACTCACTCTTGGTCTGAGTCTCTTCTTAAACGTCCATGCTTCACTTCCGTAAGTCAGTGTCGGGATTACCACACTGTCATGCAAGGACTTCTTCACTTCCATACTGACCACCCTATTTCTTTTTACTGCTTTCAGCATTCCTACAACCCTCATCCCCTGATGTACCCTCTCCCGCACTTCTTCATCCATAGTCCCATCTTTACTCAACACACTGCTCAGATACTTAAAAGAGCTGATGATCTCCATAGCCTGACCGTTCAACTTCACCTCACACTCTGTGAATTCACCCCTTTTAAAGACCATAACCTTGCTCTTCCCCGCATTTACCTTCAAATTCCGTTTTTCGCACACTGTTCCAAACTCATTTACAAGACCCTGCGACTCCCATTCATTATCGCTCATCAGAACTGTATCATCCGCAAACAGCAGTATAGTCAGCTTCCACTCATATCCCTCCCTTTTCAGCGATACACCAACATCCACTGCTCTTCCTAGTATTTCTTTCATGACTCCATCCATATATACAGTAAACAACCACGGGGACATCACACACCCCGGCTTCAACCCATCATTCAGGTCAAAGAACTCGCTCTGCTCATTCTCCACACGTACTGCCACCTTTGCACCCTCATACATGCTCTTCACTGCTTTCAGCAACTTGCCATCTACTCCGTATATTCTAAGTACTTTCCACAAACCTTCTCTATCCACTCTGTCATAGGCCTTCTCCAAGTCCATGAAGGTAACATACACCTTTTGTTGCTTCTCCAGATATTTCTCCACAACACAATTCAGGGTAAAAATCTGATCTACATATCCTCTTCCCTTCCTAAAACCTCCCTGCTCGTCGCGTATCCATTTCTCCGTTCTCACTCTCACTCTCTCAATCACTACCCTACTGTACACCTTCCTTACTACGCTTAAAAGACATATTCCTCGGTGGTTACCACACACTCCTCTTTCCCCTTTGCCCCTATATAGGGGGACTATTATGCCAGTCTTCCAGTCATCGGATGCACTCCCCTTCTCCCATGCTAGTTTGCACATTTTTCATACCCATTCGATCACTATATCACCACCATACCTCAACATTTCCCCACACACTCCATCTGTTCCTGGTGCTTTCCCCAACTTCACTCTTTTCATGACTTCCCACACTTCTGACCTCCTGATCCCCACCTCCTCTTCCACTACTTCTCTTCTTCTCCCTCCCATACCATATCCAACTATGTTTGCTAGCTCTTCATTCCTTACATTTAGCAACTCGTTGAAGTACTCCCTCCATCTTTCGACTCTCTCTTGCTTCTCGGCTAGCATTCTCCCATTCTTATCTTTCACACCCTTACTGTTTCCCTTGCTACCTTCCCTAACTTTCTTGACTTCTTTCCAGAACAGTTTCTTACTCTCCCTCCATTTTACACTCAGATTCCTTCCCAATTCCTCATCTACTCTTCTCTTACTTTCCTTCACTACTCTCTTCACCACTCTCTTTCTCTCCACGTACCTCGCTCGTTTCTGCCTCTTCAAATCTTCATTCCCTCTACTAGCCAACCACTCTCTATACACTTTCTTCTTGTCTTCCACAGCTATTTTTACCTCTTCTGTCCACCATACTGTACCTTTCACTCCTCTCCCTCTTCTCCTCACCCCACACACCTCTTCACATGCTGCACAGATCTTTTCCTTAAACACCTTGCTCATCTCCTCCATTTCCTCCATATCTTCCAGGTCGAACCCACCTAGTCGTCTTTCTACTGCTCTCCTGTACTCTTCCCTGATTTCCTCCTCCTATAGCCTCTCCACCCTCCTCACCATTCCACCTTCCTCTCGCCTCCTTCCAGCTCTCCTTACCCACTTCTTTTGTATCCTAATGTTAGCTACTACTACATAATGATCAGACAGACCCCCTCCAATACCCCTATACACCCTAGCATCTAGCACAGATTTCTTCATTCGTTCATCCACACATATATGCACTATATATTGGGTTATTCTGATCACAATTATTGAAGTAAAACCTCAGATCTTGGTGAGGAATTAACATAATTTCTTCTTCATTATAGTTTAAATCAGGTTCTTGTGTTGTATACGCCTTTGTCCTGTGTTGGATGCGCCTTTGTCCCGTACCTTGGACCTTGTGATTGGACAGGGATAGACTCATCTGATTGGTCCGGAAGGAGCCCAGGTGATTGGTCCGGAAGGGGTCCTGCAGTTCTCGTAGGATTCGGTAGATGGCGTTGATCATAGAGGACATCGATTTATGATGGTAGACTTCTTGATGTTGGCTGGCTCATGTTTGTTGTGTCTCTCTGTGGTTTGTGAGGACATCTGATGGAGTTGCTAACTTGGCTGTTTGCAGCCCCGGCATCTCAGTGCAAGTATTATTTTTGTATATTTATTATTCTTTATTATCACAAAAGATGTGTCAACGTTCATAATTTGAGGTTTTGACAAGAGGGTCGGGTTAAGACTTTCTTAGATAAATAGTAAAACGCCACCTCCATTTTTATTTTTTCAGCTTTTCTCAAACATTTCATAACCGGGAAGTGAATACTCTGCTAAAAAAGTCTCTGTCTACGGTATTGAGCCAAGATTCTGTTATGCCAATAACATCGTAATTTGCTGTAAACACTAGTTCCTCTAAATCTGAACATTTATTGCATATGCTACGAGCGTTTGCAAAGAAAACATTTAAGGTTTTGGATTTGGAATTCACGGAATGCTTTTTATTCAAATTCTTGGTTCTAGTCAGATCTACATATATGTACCTGTATGTCCTCAAATTAATGTTCAGTATTCGAAAAATGGATATTAATCGTAGTCATGTGCTATACTTATAACTGCCTTGATGGTGTAATGGTAAGAGTGTTTAAAAGCTGTATGTGGTAACCCAGGTTTGAATCCCGGTGAATCACATGCTATATTTCATTAATTTCATTGGGAGGTGTTTGGTGCTGGAGTGAAATTAATGCAAATAGATTACTGAAGATGTTAAAGGTCTACTCCTTAGGAATAATAATCAACCTTGTATTAGTGGGTGACATCATCTAGCTCAAATACAAATGTTTAAAATATTAACATGACCAACACTAAAATCACCACTACAATGATGTCACCAACTTTTTGTTTTCTTTTTTTCTATGTGACTGAGGGAGACAAAAGGGAGAACTGCCTGTGACGAGTGCCTCTCACAGAATTGAAAGAGTGACAGGGCCAAAATCAAGGGACGTTCGAGCCAAAATGCCTGGACACACAGAGTTTGAAGCAATTTAAGTCATAGGAAGTGGGAAAGACTGATTGCGGGAGAAAGTTCCAGAGCTCAGCTGTTGAATAGAAGAAATATTGAGAAAAACGTTTCACTCTTGGATTGGAGAGTTGTACAGAGTAGGGGTGGGATTGTGTTGCAAGACGGGTTCTACGAACTCTATTGCCCCTTTCCCACATGTGCGACTTAATACGATTTTCGTCGCCGAGGACGTTGTCTTGTCAATTCGCATCTAATTTCTGCGACGTCTATGATTTTGACCGTTACAAACAGATAACCAATTATACTCGGCGAAGATGTCACCGATGAATGCGATGCAATCGCCGTCATTCTGCGACGTTATCGGCGAAGTGAGCGATGTTTCGGTGAAGATCTCTGCGAGCAATGTCACGTTTTCAAAAATAT
Organism: Paralithodes platypus; assembly: GCA_032716605.1. Lineage (NCBI taxonomy): Eukaryota > Metazoa > Arthropoda > Malacostraca > Decapoda > Lithodidae > Paralithodes > Paralithodes platypus. Next base: position 26,124,053 of record CM064570.1, on the reverse strand, counting down.
CTTGCGACATCATGCGATGGTCAAAAAAGACTCGCCGAATGTTCTGCGGCGTCTTCGGCGGTTCAAGCGATGGTCCGGCGATTTCTTCGGCGAGGTTATCCAAATATTTTTCCGGGCACAAATTCCTGCGATGAACGAACGAATCCACGGCGATCGTCGCCAACACCATCGCAGATACGTCGCCGCGGTGTGCGAATGTCACATGAATGTGCTAAATTCAGTGACATTAGCATCTACTCACGTTACAATCGCGCAAGTAATTGGCCCCAACAACCACCCACAACCCCCCAAACCTTCCTCTGGTATATAAAGACCTTGACTCGGTCACAGAGAACAATCTGAGTTGAGCAGCCACACCGAGCATAGCTACTCTTCACCACCACCACATTTTAACCTCGACCCTTGAATGTGCCTGTTAAATCTTGAGATGGAGAGGATTACGCAGCATCTACGGAGGAATGAACGTGTTGAGCGGGCCCTTGCCACCCAGCGGACGGATCTACTTTATTTGAAATGCCTATTGGAGCTTGTCAGAAGGGAGAAGGAAGCTGACAGGGCAAGGAAGGAAGCTGAGAGGGAAAGGAAGGAGGAAGAGGAAAGGAGAAAACAGATGAAGAAGCGAAAATGTTGGACTAGAGACTGGCTGTTAAGGCGAGGTCGATTTGGGGGATATGAAAATCTCCTGAAAGAAGTTGAAGAAGAGGACCCAGCGGATTTTATAAACTTCATGAGATTGGACCCCGCACTCTTTCAAGAAATTCTCAGGAAAATTTGACCCATCATTGCCAAAAAGGACACACACTGAAGGAAAGCCATAGATCCTGGTTTGCGTTTGGCAGTGACGTTGCGTTACCTAGCTACAGGTGACAGCTACAAGAGTCTCAGTTACTTATTCAGGATAGCGCACAACACCATCTCCAAAATTGTGTCCGACGTCTGTGAGGCTATTGTCAGTGCATACATGGATGATGCAATTGTTTGTCCTACAACACCAGAAGAGTGGAAGGCTGTTTCAAAAAGATTTGCTAGCAAGTGGCAATTTCAACATGCTTTGGGCGCCTTGGATGGCAAACATGTTGCCATCAGAAAACCACCCAAAGGTGCCTCTACCTTCTACAACTATTAAGGTTACCACTCCATTGTGCTGCTTGCCATCGCTGACGATGACTACAAATTCCTCTACATCGATGTTGGTGCAGAGGGATCAGCGTCAGATGGTGGGTTGTTTCTACGAACCCCTATTCGTTTGCTGTTGGAGAGGAATGACGTTGGTGTTCCTGAGCCTGAACCGCTTGAAAACGGGAACGAGGAGATTCCATTCTTCTTCATCGGTGACGATGGATTTCCACTGAGGACCTGGCTGATGAAACCTTACCCAATGAGAGGTTTGGATGATGATCAATGCATTTTCAATTACCGCCTATCCAGAGCCCGGAGAGTGGTTGAAAATGCGTTTGGTATAATGTCTGCCAGGTAAAAGCCGAATTTAAAAAAAATATGTCAACTGTTTTAATGTATATTTATTATATATATAATAATATAGTTACATTACCATACATAAAAATATGAATAAATATATATATGTCTATACATATATACAGTACAGTATAATTATATACATCGCAAATTGTATGTGTTTGTGTACATTCGGTACATCCACATCCTACGCCCATATGGCTTCAGGCCCATGTCGACTAACAATATTTGTCCAACTTTAACACCTTAACACCTTACGAGCGGCCTATGCGGTTTATTTATATGTACCGCCCAGCGGGGTGTTTTTAGCCAAAATAGGGCTGTTTACGTGATCATTTTCATGCCTAAATAAGACCCAGAACGTAAAACAAGTACCTATCCCTGAAAGGGCATAAACAGAGCTTTCGAATGACACCATAACGATCCTTTTATGATGGCTAGTTTTCTTGCAATAACCGTGCAACGCGAGTGCAAAAAGCATGTAATTCGGTACTTTCCCCATATAATTCAGTATGTAGCGAGTGAGAGAGGGAGGAGGGAGCTGAGATTCGTGTCAGTAGGTTCGCCGCGGTGGTCTGGAGCAGTCATACGCTCGCTAGTCTCCTGCCACCACTTGTCTCTCTCTCTCAGCAACATTACGTGCTGAAATTGCCACTCGACCTATGTCGAGCGCCGCCACATAGTCCAGCTTTATTTAACTCGACTTATGTGGTGAGCCGCTAATTAAGGGTTAAGAGCGGGTGGTGGAGTACATTTCCCTGTGCCGCCCAGTGGGGGGTTTTCACCATAAATGGGGTTGTTTCCATGCTCTTTTTCATGCATAAACAAGACCCAGAGTGTAATACAAGTATGTATCCCTGAAAGGTCGTAAATTGAGCTTTCCAATGACACCCGAACCATCCTTCTACGATCACTGGTTGTCTTGCAACGATCGTGCAACCGAAGGGCAAAAACGGTAAAATACGGTAATTTCTGTATATAATTACGTATGTAGCGAGGGAGTGAGGGTGGATGTAAGTGGAGTAAATCTCAGTAGGTCCACGGCGGCCGTGGCGAGCGGTCATGAGGTAACCCAGGCTCCTCCCGTCGCTCGTCTCTCTCTCAGAGCCAATATTGCGCCAAAATTGCACACAGACTTAAGTCGGGCCCCGCCATATAGTCCAAATTTTTCGATACAGACTTAAGTCGGGCCCCGATAGACAAGGGTTAGAAGCTTATAATAACCTGCTGGCTTCACTTTAATATTTGGGATTGGAATTCGTTGTTAAAAGGATCTGACTTGTGTGGGTTGGTCGCCCTAATCGAGCTTCCCATTTCATTCTCTTATAACGTTTTCATTGAGAAACTAATATATTTTTTCCCCAGACTAACTGTATTTATTGTTTTAACCATTCTCATTACAGGTTCCAGTGTCTGCTAACGACCATGCCTATCCATCCGAATCGAGTTGAATCCGTTGTGATGCCTGCTGTTGTCTACACAATGTCCTTCGTGACAGGAATACCTCTGATCGACGGGGTCTTGTCGTGGAGGAGAACATTGCAACAGGAGAAATCGTAAATTTGGTACATCCGGCCGACATTCTAGACCGTCTTGGGAGGCAGCAGGGCTACACAGCTACCAATGATGGGAAGACTCTTCGTGAGAGTCTCAAACACTATTACAACTCACCAGCTGGGAGTGTGGCATGGCAAAACACGATGATAGGACGAACCCCATCAGAAACCTAAAACATACCCTACTAAAATGTTATGATAATGTGATTATTGTTTATTTTGTACTCCATGTCATGACCAAGTAATGTGCGTAGTAAGAAAACATTTGTTGTATGATAACTTATTGTATTCAACAATATCTGGCTAATGTCATATTGGGTGAATATTCGAATTACGTAGACATAATATTATTTACTAGCTACGAACATGTTGTATGACAAAAATGAACGAAACATACACAAAAAATCCTCTCTATCTGGACCATGGTGAAACCTGTCTAAAGTAGAACCAGGTGGCTAATTATCCGAGACACTCACTGACAGTCACACACACACGCACACACAAACATACACACAGACCCAGGTGGTTAATTGCCCCAATGTCTAATCTCAAACACGACCAACCCTCCAGCCTGCGGCAGTGGCTGTCCACCAGATACTCACACACACACACACACACACACACACACACAATTTAATAATTGTGTACTTTTTAGAGGAATTATTTTCATACTTTTATCGTACATATAATAATATAATACATTTTTATATTAAAAAAAGTTAGTCAACTATTGGCATTCAGGTATATAATTAATATTTACTAACCATTGACTAACATTTGTCTGGTTTTCATTTTGTGTCTAGGAAATATATGACAATCATTATCTTGCTTATATATTTTTGTTTTCATAGGTAAAATATTATATTAACAATCTCTGTCAAGGTAACATACGTCTTTATCATTAATGAACAATTATTCATTAATTTATACTTTTATGAGTTTGATTGTGTGTAGCACACACACACACACGCACACACACACAAAGACACACACCCATGGTCAGTGTGGCGTACGTGACAATCGACATTGATATGTCGGTCGTACAAACATACACGCATTGTATTTTATATTTCACTAATCTCACCACCACACCAAAGACTACCAATGAAATTATTCTAATTATTATATGATCCACCGGGAATCAAACCAGGGTTAGCACACGGCTTGAATGAACTCGTCCATCGCTTTATAAATACATTTCATCATTGTGAACTTGTTCGAGTATTTGATTAAGCTATTATTTTCGTAGGTATATATATTAACAGTTTCTTATATTCACAAAGTATCAAGTATTAACATTCAAGTCATTCAATATTATTTAATATTCTTTTATAACAATTTGTATGTATTTTATTTCGTGTATTAAATATTAATATTATTTATTATTCATGTATTAAGTTTTTCTTATGATCTAAATTTTGTGTATAAGAAATATATAAGATTTTATTTCTTTGTTAACCCTTAATTAGCGGCGAGCAACATAAGTCGAGTTAAATAAAGCTGGACTATGTGGCGGCGCTCGACATAACTCGAGTGGCAATTTCAGCACGTAATGTGGCTGAGAGAGAGAGACAAGTGGTGGCAGGAGACTAGCGCGCGTATGACTGCTCCAGACCACCGCGGCGAACCTACTGACACAAATCTCAGCTCCCTCCTCCCTCTCTCACTCGCTACATACTCAATTATGTACCGAAAGTACCGAATTACCTGCTTTTTGCACTCGCGTTGCACGGTTATTGCAAGAAAACATACAAGGATCATACAAGGATCGTTATGGTGTCATTCGAAAGCTCTGTTTATGCCCTTTCAGGGATAGGTACTTGTTTTACGTTCTGGGTCTTATTTAGGCATGAAAATGATCACGTAAACAGCCCTATTTTGGCTAAAAACACCCCGCTGGGCGGTACACATAAATAAACCGCATAGGCCGCTCGTAAGGTGTTAAAATGTTATATTATAGATATTGTACTGCCAATGTCTCATAAATAAGTGTATTTAATTTATCCAGGTATTTGCTGAACCACTGTACATTTTTACTTTAGCGGAACAACAATTTAGATAAATTTTTAACAAAGAAGCTAACTAAATTTTAAAGTATACTTTATCATCAATGAAACAGGGAAGAGGGGAAAATAATCGATGTTTTTTTTTTTTTTTAATACCTTTATTTACATAAAAAACAAATGTAATTTATTCATTTAATGTGGCCGACCATGCTGGTTGACGCGGCAGGGGTATGAATCATCATGTCCATCGTTGTGACCGGTGACATGGCCACTGGTGGTTGCCCAGGAGACAAAATTGGGAAGAGCCCAGGTGAAGGTGAAGGTGAAGGTGTTGTCCCTGGCATCAATGTGGTTGGGGTAGAGAGACGTGGAGGTTGGCCATGGTAGGGTAGTGTGTAAAGTTGAGGAGGTTGTCCCGGAAGAAGTGGAGTAGCAAGTGGATGAAGGAGGTGACCCGGCAGTTGTGTCGGCGCCCGCGGGTCGCCCAGAGGATACGCCAGTGGTAGCTGGTAGTGGACAGGCGGATAAATTAAAGGGGCCACGTAGGTGTTGGTCGTTGACACAATTGGCAAAGGTGTCACCGTTACTGGCGTGTCCGCCAGGCTCGTGACCACAGGAACTATGGTTGTAGGTGCCGCCACAACTCCAGGTCTTGATGCCTGGATTGCCTGTAGTGCCTGCTGATCAAAGTTGCACATCAACTCATCCACCATCAGAGGGTCTATCCTCATGAGCTTACACTCCAGGGCATCACAGTAGGTCCGTATTTGTGTGTGGAGCAATGATTTACCTTGGGCCGGCTTCTCCCGCGTGTCGATGGAGTCCTCGTATTTGCTGAGGAGCTGAATAAGTAAAGAAACATACATTAATGCCACAACAATATTAATTAAAAGATATTTAATGACCATGATCAAGTGTGATGATGGAAATATGATTTCTGTTTTCTGTTTAAAGAACTTATAAAGTATGAGTAAAAAGGCATAAATATATTTAACTCTATACATATAGATATATATATATTATATTATATATATATATTATGATTAAATGCTTACTCTGTTCAAATACAGGGGATCTTCTTTGGCCGGGGGCGCCGCCAGACGTCCACGTTTTGCCCCCACATCCCTTCTGTGTGCTGAGGGCATCACAGGAGAGTTTGACAGCTCTTCCCATGGCTGGTCCATTGCGTCATCCACCTGTGATTCGTCCTCCTCCACGACGACCACCGCTTTCTCGTCCTCCTCCTCCTCCACGTTCTGCTGTGGCTGTGATATTTTCTGGATCTGAAAGTAAAATACAATAAATACCATATCGAACTTGTCAAGCATTATTAACCCCTAACTGTCGGGGCGCAACATAAGTCGAGTATAATTAATCTGGACTATTTGGCGGCGCTCGACATAGGTCGTGTGGCAATTTCAGCACGTAATGTTGCTGAGAGAGAGAGACAAGTGGTGGCAGGAGAGTAGCGAGCGTATGACTACTCCAGACCACCGCGGCGAACCTACTGACACGAATCCCACCTCCTCCCTCCCTCCCTCACTCGCTATATACGGAATTGTATGGGGAAAGTGCCGAATTACATGCTTTTTGCACTCGCGTTGCACGGTTGTTGCAAGAAAACTAGCCATCATAAAAGGATTGTTATGGTGTCATTGGAAAGCTCTGTTTATGCCCTTTCAGGGATAGATACTTGTTTTACGCTCTGGGTCTTATTTAGGCATGAAAATGATCACGTAAACAGCCCTATTTTGGCTAAAAACACCCCGCTGGGCGGTACATATAAATAAACTGCTAGCCCGCTAATCTAGTGTAAAGTCAAACATAGTAATAATCGTACACACAACCGAAAGTTAATATGTGCATGTAAATATACGTTACTATATATAGCAAATGTTTTCATATATCATTGTTCGTACCTTCTTGCTGCTGATCCTTTGTTCCTTTTGGGAAACATATTCCTTAAGGAAGGAAAATGTGTCCCAAATCCACTGATCCCTCATTGTCCGGGTTTTGGCTTTGGAGCCGCTCTTCCTGGTGAGGTTGAGGAGTTTCCTGTACCGTGTCCTCATGTTTCCATAAAATTTGGACACATGAGCCGCTGAAAAGGAAACGAGAGAGAGTGCATTAAAAACATCAAGAGAATATGTCGATATTTGGTGAGATTGAGGGGAGATTATTTAAAAAAAAAAGGGGCAAGCGCTAGAAATCGACAGAAATATCAAATTTTTCACTTGTCATGTTTTTAGATTATTGTGTATATGTGTTCATAGCACCACGTTCATCACACAAACTATTATATTGATTTACAAATAACTTATACCCACTTACCTGGTAAATTCAGTTGCTTCCCTTTCTTCTCGAAAATGCGCACCTTGTAGTTCTTGTCGTGGTAACGAGCGTCTGACTTGGCCCATAGGGCTGGGTGATTCTGGATCCAATCTGCCAGGTCGTTTTCCATGGTGGCAGTTATGACTCCGTATGTGGCAGCAGCGTCGTCACTGTCAGAGGACGAGTTCTCCTCCGGGTTAATGTTTATCTGGTCGATGTCATCTTGGCTCCTGTGGACCTCAACCACCAATTCGTCCTGTGTGGAAAAAAGTTGCTGGCTCGGCTGATTTTCCTGGGCCCTATCCACGTCCATAGACGTCCCCTCTCCTTCAGCACCCGGAATGGCAAGCAGAACTTCATCGGCTTGGATGACGGGCGTCTCACTCTTAACAGTTGTCGTGGTCGCCTTGTTCTTGTTCACCTTCTTCTTGTCCACCTTCTTCGCCACCTTCTTCAGCGTTGGTTGTGCCTTGGGAGCCATGGTAAAATGGAGAGTGTTGGTAGTTTGGAGAGTGGTGTGTTGATTGTTGACTGGAAACTGTGGAATGACCTTTTCGGAGCTGTACCGCGGCCTATATACCCCCTGACCTGACCTCACCTCTGACAGACATACAATGGATACAATGGAGACCTGACCTGACCTGATCTCACCCCACCTCAAAACTAGAATTGAGGTACAGGGTGATAATCCCTTTTTATTACACACCTCTCGTCGAACAACCTCTTTGGCCTCGCCGAGGTGTGTCGTGAGCGTCTGCGGCGTAGCAAGGCCCTTCGTATGCCTTCTGCTGCCTCGTGCAGAGTGTACCCCTGGCGATTACACCCTCGGCGAGTATTCATCTGCACGGCGGCGATTAATCGACGAGGAAATCGCCGGTGATTATTGGGCATCGGCGATGTTCTAGGAACATCTGGGATCATCGGCGGGCCATCGTGCGACATTTTGGAACATTTTGAAAAAAAAAATTGTGCGACACCCTCGCCGACGTCGTCGATGATCCCCGAGGCCCTCGCGGATCATTCTACAATGATCGACGATGCTTGCGAGGGCAACGAACCCTCATGATTCCTCGTCCCAAATTTTAAACAAAACGAACATTTGCGACGACCCGCGAGGGTCCACGCGAGGCCGGCTGAAGCATGCGATTATTATGCGAGGGTATACGTTTCTTGTCCGACATGTCACGAATATGGGTGTCGCCGGTGAAAATCATAAGAAATCGCACATGTGGGAAAGGGGCATTAGAACGGGGGATGTATACACTGAGAGCTCTGAGGAACAATGATTATCGTAATAGCGGTAGAATAGTGAGAGAGATGCAACAATGCAGCGAAGAGAAAGAGATTGCAGAAAATTGGTGAGTGGACGTGAGTTAACCCGGCAAGTGCGGATCTACTTATATAAGGTGTACCGGTGCGCTGCGGAACTCCTTATATAATCCAAGGCCTAAAAAAAAAACATTTAAACCAGCCCAGTATCATTTTTTTTTATATATTTTTGTTTTTTTAATTGCCCCTTGGCCATGCCAAATATCACTCCTCCACATCCCCTCCTTTCCCCCCCCCCCCTTCAATTATCACCTATTCTCTCTCTTATTCCCTTTTTCGTCTATATATTTTCGTGCTATCAATAGCGATTCATAAGCAAGCTGTGCTTGTATGTGCTACACAGCGAATGAAAGAGAGAAAGAGAGGGAATAACATGACAGTGTCGCTCCAGACGTCGTGAAGTGTGGCAGGCTGGCAGGCTGGCTCAGCCTTCAGTTATGTAACTCCCGATCTAATTTGCCGATTTTGACCATCCAAACGCTGTTTCCACTTGTTTTATTGTTGTATCAGGTTAATATCTTTATAATCAATGTAAAATAGGCGCATATGGATAAGTATTAATGATATTTATGGTACAATGACGATTTGAGTGTAGGAAACAGTCTAAATACCTCCGCACAGGGAGGGGTGGCAACTACCCCACCTGCGCAGCGGAGAGGATAATGAGACGGAAGGCTTTCTTTTCTACTTTGCCTAGAAGTGCTGTGTCAGAGGATCCCCCCAAACAAACAAACAAAGTAATCAATATAATTACACACATACCGTACACAAAACCAAATAATATCTCATATTTTAACACACTTAACATACGCTTTGTATCAAAACACAAGCATTCATTATAACAGACATATGCATACACACATTTATACAGATAAATCTACACAAACAAAGCTACGCACATACACAGACTCTCACACACACACACAGCTACTGATAAAGTATCGTATTAAGATCATTAAAAAAGCTGGTACTGCATATTGTTTTTTTTTTAGTTCTGCTTTGTTTTCCTTTTTATCCCCGTTTGTTAAAAGAGAGAGGACAGGAAAAGGTTTGTGAAATATTGTGTGTGTGAGAACTCTCTCTCTCTCTCTCAGCACGAAATATGGAACAAGATTTGTCAGCGGAGAACACACAATTTACGGTATCTTATAATAAGATACTGTAGGCTACAACATTCTCCAGGCAATTCTTTCCATTCTGTATCTTTCTCTACCACACTACTGATCCATTAAAATACCGGATCTATTAAAATAGTGATGCCTAGTATAATATTTAAACTTTAACCCGGAAACGGCGCCAAGAATCTTCAGAGGTTTTACTTGGCGAAGGCGACGAGACTCTTCATATCAAAGGCCTAAGAAAAGCCTTTTAAAAGACCCCAGTGGCACTCAAAACAAAGGAATATGTGATTAAGTGAGATTATTCCCCTCCATACCTTCTATCGCTCCTCCACATGTGTCCAACCCCCCCCTGTTGGCTCTCCTCTCGTGAGTGAACCGGTCGGCAACACTTCGTATTTTTCACGCCCAAATACTATTTCCACTTGTTTTATTGCTGTTACATGTTAATATCTTCATATTAAATGTAACATAGGTGCATAGGAATAAGTAACAAAGATATTTATCTGATAATGACGATTTTCTTCGGGAATGAGCCTCAATATGTTCGCCTGGCGAGCACTTTCAAATACCATAGCTTTGTCGTGTAAAGGTTAAAGACATGTAGTTAAATTATATTAAATTGTGGAGCAAAGATTCATATTTCACAATAGCATCGATGTATACCCCTGCTCACTTAAAGAGGATCATTGTACAGTTTTGAATTTTTAATAATAGTATACTTAGTACTGGTAAAACAAAACTAATATTAGCAAACCAACATCAATGTCATATACAGTATGCACAATTAATCCTATATATATTCCTTCTTATATGGACTGTAACATTCACTTCACTTTCCGTCATATATTAAAGTACTGTAGTCTGGTAGGATAGACAGAGTATAATAGTAGACTATTATTACTACTACTACTACTACTATTGATAATGCTACTATTACTACTACTACTACTACTACTACTACTAATAATAATAATAATAATAATAATAATAATAATAATAATAAAAATAATTAAAGTTGCAAGCAACGTTGTCCGGGGTTCGAGCAGTTTTGCAAGCAGGGTATTGTGTTGGATACAAAAGCTGTGTTACAGATATCAAAAGATCATTTAACTTATCGGGCATGGAGAAACTACAGAAGGAACAGATTGTGCAAACAAACAGGAGCGAGAGAGGGAGAGATTGGCTGTATAAGGGATCTACCTCTATTCGTTTAGTAACAGAGTTGTAGATATGTGGAATAGGCTACCGAGTGCTATAATGGGATCAAGAACAATATAATTTCAACTTGAAATTAGATAGAATGAGATGGATTGGGTGTGAAAGGGATCTGCCATGTGTAGATCAATCGGCTCTCTGCAGACTCCCTTTTTCTTATTTTGTTGTGTTCTCATTTATGAGGGAGAGAGAGAGAGTATGGCAAGAGAGAATAGGATGTCGTAAACGTAAGGAAGATAGCGATAAATATGAGACAGAGAGAGAGAGGGAGAGCGCGGCATGGGTTGGGTGTGAAAGGGATCTGATGGACTGGACGACATTGTGGAAGCCTTAGAAGATACCACAAAGGATGCAAATTAAAATACCCTTTTTGTCATCCATGCTGGTTCAAATGACGTCATGCGCACCAGATCCGAAGAGTTGATGGAGAAATATCGCAAGATGATCCAGCACTACATAAACAAGTCAAGGAATATCATCATCTCAGGCATTCTCCCCAAGATCGACGCACCTGACAAATTCTACGACAAGGCCTTCAGCACAAATAGCCGACTAAAATATTTGTGTCTGAAGGAAGAAGTTGAATTCATCAACCTCTGGGACAACTTCTACAACGAGCCTACTCTGTTCCGCAAGGATGGCACTCATCTAAACCCTGTGGGTTCAGCATGCATGGGTCATCTCCTACACGAAGCAGTCCGCAGCCATGGATCAAAAACGCCATCCGAGAAGAAGCAGCAGTGACATAAATCATCCAACGCCAAGCAAAAAACAGAGGCAACCGAGGACCACCAGCGATAAGGATCGAAGACAGCGAGGACCGAGGACAGCCATGAACATAAATGTAGATCCGACAAGAACCAAAAATATTATTAAAGAGCATTCCGTGAGTTCTAAAATAACAAATTTAAAGGTCTTCTATGCAAACGCTCGTAGCATACGCAATAAATTTTCTGATTTAGAGGAGCTAGTGTTTACAGAAAATTATGATGCGATTGGCATAACAGAATCTTGGCTCAATACAGAAGATAGAGACTTTTTAGCTGAGTATTTACTTCCCGGTTATGTAATGTTTGAGAAAAGCCGAATAAATCGAAATGGAGGTGGCGTTTTACTTTATATCAAAGAAAGTCTCAACCCTACCCTCTTGTCAAAACCTCAAATTGTGAACGTCGACACATCTTTTGTGCTAATAAAGAATAATAAAGGTACAAAAATAATACTTGCATTAATATACAGACCTCCAGCTCAATCAGTGCAAACTGACCGAGAAATTTACGAACAAATTGCAGATGTAAGTAACTCACAAGATACCGTAATTTTTGGCGACTTTAATTTACCTGTGACCAAGTTTGGGCGATACTCTTACTTCACACTCTGGACATGACTTGTATACGAACTTGCAAGAGAGTTCGCTTTATCAATTTGTTCGAACGCCGACCTGTGGTAATAACGTTCTTGACATTGTACTTGCAACAAAAGAAGAATTATTAGAGAATTTGAATGTTGGTGATGAATTCAGTAACAGCGACCATCGTACGATAACTTTCACTTTAAAGTTTACTAGTAACGAACCAAATAGTAGCATCGAAAAAGTCCCTAATTTCAAGAAAGCAAACTTCCATAAACTTAGAGCTATGTTTAAAGAAACTGACTGGAGCTTTTAATTTATTAACGAAATAAATACATCTTGGAAGTTATTCGAAACCACTTACCTAAAAGCAGTGCAAGACTGCATACCATCGAAAATACGGGGTCCAGGACATAATAATAAGCCCAAATGGTGGAATAAAGATATTTCAAACTGCCTGCTTGCTAAAAAATGTGCTAATGATAGATTAAAATCCTCACAAAATGGCGAAGAACGGGTGAAATTTGTAGAGCTATGCGCAAAGCCAAAAAGTTAATTAAGCAAAGTAAAAAGACCTTAGAGTTACATATTGCGAATCAAAGTAAAACAAACCCGAAAGAATTCTATAGTTATATCAGAAAGAAAAAAGTAGTTACTTCAACTGTTGGACTGTTAGTCGATGAAAATGGAGAACACACCAAAGACGAAGTACAAATGAGTTATGCCCTCAATACCTTCTTTGCATCAGTTTTTACAACAGAATACCTCAGTGATATCCCTACACCATCGCCGATTCAGATTGATAATTCAGATGTTCAAAGCAATATCACCGTTACAGAGAGAGACGTATTGAATTGTTTAGATAAACTCAAGGTAAATAAAACGCCTGGACCTGATACAATCTCGCCTAGAGTTCTAAAGGAAGCTAAGGATGAGCTCTCCAAACCACTGACATTACTATTCAATAAATCCTTTCAGTCTGGAACTATGCCTGATCAGTGGAAGCTAGCCAACGTAACACCGATATTAAAAAAAGGCAGCAAATCCCTACCCAGTAACTATCGTCCAATTAGCTTAACCTCAGTTGTATATAAAATGTTAGAAACGGTCATAAGACACAGACTCGTAAATCACTTAGAGGAAAATAACATACTTAAAGATACTCATCACGGCTTTCGTAAAAAACGTTCCTGTTTAACAAACCTCTTAGACTTCTTCCACGATATCCTCAACCTCTACGATGAGAGAAAAGCTGTAGATATTATATACCTTGATTTTCAAAAGGCCTTTGACAAAGTTCCCCACAAACGTTTACTGTTAAAACTAAAAGCGCATGGAATACAAGACGGTGTGTTGAAATGGATAGAAAATTGGCTCAGCGACAGAAAGCAAAGAGTAGTCATAAACGGTAAGGCATTTAAATGGACCAATGTAAGTAGCGGGGTACCCCAGGGATCGGTACTAGGACCAATTATCTTTCTAATTTACATCAACGACATAGATGAGGGTCTCACCTGTACAATCTCAAAATTTGCTGACGTTACAAAAATTGCAAATAGCGTACTCTCAAAAGAACAAATTGACGATATGCAACACAATCTAGATAAATTATCATGTTGGGCCCAAATTTGGCAAATTAGTTTCAATGCGGATAAATGTAAAGTACTACATATTGGATACCTAAATGAGAAAGCAAACTATTCGATGAATGGCACTCAGTTTAACCCCTTAAGAGCGGCGGCGGACTTAAGTCCGCCTCCAATTTGCAGCAAGTTAGGAGCATTATTAAGGCTTTTAACCCCTTATTGGCGGCGCACGACATATGTCGAGTGAAATTAATTTGGACTATGTGGCGGTGCACGACATTTGTCGAGCACCATTTTCAGCACGTAATGTTGCTGAGAGAGAGAGCTGAGCGGTGGGACGAGCGTAGTAACCATATGACCGGTCCCCACCACCGCGGTGGACATACTGAACTGTATCTACCCTTCTTCCCCTCTTCTGCCTCACTGCACAGGGAATTATGTAAGGAAATTGCCTTGTTTCAGGGTTTTTGCACTCGTCTTGCGTGATCGTTGCAAGAGAACCAGTGGTCATACAAGGATGGTTCGGGTGTCATTGGAAAGCTCTGTTTACGCCCTTTCAGGGATAGATACTTGTTTTACGCTCTGGGTCTTATTTAGGCATGAAAATGAGCACGGAAACAACCCTATTTATGATAAAAAAAAAACGCTGGGCGCTACGGTCAAATAGACCACCAAACCCGCTAAATAAGGGTTAAAGGGTTAAAATCGAGTGCAAATGGCCGGGAGCGCAGCGGGCCAGACAGCCGACTCCCAGGGCTTACCGCCGCCCATTAACGCATGTTCCCTGTGTTCTCGAGAGGCCAGCAGTGTAGCCAGTAGTGAGCATAGCTGGGAAAAATATGCCACTATACGCTAAACTCCCATGTTACTGGTATAACTGTATGAGAACCACGAGTGCTACGTAGCTCGTTCTGGTCTCATTTTGAAGCTTTTAGCGCCTAGTTTTTTGCTGAATACATTTCTGTTCATGCAGATACTTGATTTATCATTCAGGAGGGCCTGAATATGCCCAAATAAGCCCAAAACCCCCGCTAGACAAGGGTTAAGAATGTAAACAGAGAAACCGATCTGGGAGTAACAATATCGAGTAACCTAAAACTGAGTCAACAATGTTCAGAAGTTATTAAGAAGGCAAACAAAATAATTGGCTTTATAGGCAGGTCATTTGAGCATAAATCCAAAGAAGTTATCCTAACCCTTTACAATTCCTTAGTCCGCCCTCTTCTGGAATACTGCGTTCAATCCTGGTGCCCTTATTACCAAAAAGATATAAACAAGCTAGAACGAGTTCAACGTAGAGTTACCAAAATTATACCTAGCCTAAAGAACAAACCATACGAAGAGCGTCTTAGAGAATTAAATCTATTTCCTTTAACCCAGAGCAGATTAAGAGGTGACTTAATTCAAGTGTTCAAAATCATCAAAGGCATCGACAATATGAACTGTAGTAATACTTCACTATCGACCAATCTAATTACACGCGGGGAAACGGTTGCAAAATTAATGGTAAATCTCTTAACTCACACGAATCTAAGAATTTCTTCTTCGATCGAGTTGTCAACTTGTGGAATGGGCTTCCCCGAGATTTTATAGACTGCATCACCGTTGATTCATTTAAACTCCGCCTAGACAAATATCTCGCATCAAACCCGCGACTGACTGCGTTTGTAAATGAATAACTTTATTTTATCCCCCCCTCAGTTACTAACCCATCTGTTCCCTACTAACTTCCTAATCCTGCCACGGACATTAGTTCCAGGGCAGTAATTCCCTTTCAAATGTTCCCTTACCCACTCTAAACCACTGTTTGGACACTTGATCCTCAGTGTTTTGGAGGACAAGCAGCCAAAAGGGTCACTAGATCTGTTGTTGCTTGATTTCCTTTGTACTCCTTTGACCTGTGTGGGCCAATTGGCTCCCTGCAGACTCCGGTTTTCTGATGTTCTCATTTGTGAGAGAGAGAGAGAGAGACTAGGATGTCATAAATGTAAGGAAGACAGAGATAAATGAAAGAGTTTTTAAGAGATGGGTTGGGTGTGAAAAGGATCTGCCTTGTGCGGGCCAATTGGTTCTCTACAGACTCCCATTTTCTTATGGTCCTATTTCTTACAATTGTGTTTTGGTTGCAGGTATATGATAACATTGGTGTATATTTACTGTATAATAAGTAGTGTAAATAACAGGTAACGTTTATAGGATGGGTTGAGTCTGAAAGGGATCTGCCTTATGTGGGCCACATGGCTCTCTGCAGACTCCCATTTTCATCTTGGTTGCATGTGTAAGGGATCTGCCTCAATTGTACCGGTGTGCAAACAAACAAGAGTGAGAGAGAAAGAGATTGGCTCTGTAAGGGATCTGCCTCTATTCGCTTGGTAAAAGAGTTGTAGATGTCCAAACTCTGATATGGACAGTCTTACTTTAAGTATTATATTAAGTTTTTAGTATGAAGTTTGTGGGATCAATAATTATATAGAATAATTAAAAGGCTAATAATTATATTCTATATTGGAGATTGGGTAATCTATCATTCCTATGAACTTAGGTAATTATAATTGGGAGGGAAAATTAATCCCTACCTATTTGCGCATGCGTGATAGCGGCGCACCTACCGTGAAATGTGACGGCCCCGCACTCACTCTCTACCTAACCGCCACCACAACCAGACCGTCTGCCTACTCTCGTGTTTTCACCTCACCTTTCGCCCCATTAGTGATAGTACTTCGCTATCTATACTAATCCATAGATCATTAATCATCATTCCCATCAATCATTAAGTATAGTGGCCCCCTTCATTATTCATCAACTCTATCCTATTAGTTAACACTCCTGTTTCACCCACACCATCTTGTAACAACGCCATGGCTCAACAGGTCAACTAGGCCCTACAGCACTAGTTCCAGTATTCAGGTGATATAAACTATTGTATGGTATTTTTATACAGTCCACTGTATAATCCTAACTACGAATATCCATAGTAGATATGTAGAATAGGCTACCGAGTGCTATAGTGGGATCAATAACAATGGAGCTTCAACATAAAATTTGATAGGACGAGATGGGTTGGGTGTGAAAGGGATCTGCCATGTGTGGGCCAATCGGCTCTCTGGATATTCCCATGTTCATCTTGGTAGCATGTGTAAGGGATCTGCCTCATTTGTACCAGTGTGCAAATAAGAGAGAGAGAGAGAGATTGGCTGTGTAAGGAATCTGCTCTCTCTCGTAACAGAGTTGTAGATATGTGAAATAGGCTACCTAGTACTATAGTGGGATCAAGAACAATAGAGAATGTCAAGATAACTTCAGATAGTCATATGGACGAAATGGGTTGGATGTGAAAGGGATCTGCCTTTTGTGGGTCACTTGTCTCTCTGCAGCTTCCCATGTTCATCTTAGTTGCATGTGTAAGGGATCTGCCTCATTTGTACCGGTGTGCAAACAAACGAGCGACAGAGAGAGACTGGGTGTGTAAGGGATCTGCCTCTATTCGTTTAGTAACAGAGTTGTAGATATGTGGAATAGGCTACCGAATCCTATAGAGGGATAACAAACATAAAATTAGTTCTACATTAAAATGAGTTCAACATAAAATTAGATAGGACGAGATGGGTTGGGTGTGAAAGGCTGCCACGGGCGTGTCTGGCCACCATTTTGGATATCATATCAAAAGTTGCTCACTAAATAAATGCACCTTGTGTCAAAGTTTGGTCCCAATCCGACAAGGAGTTCCGGAGTTATTGCGTAAAAAGTAAAAACCGGACTATATATATTTTTATGGAAGAATGCAATACTCTTGAACCCCTGAAGACGTTGCTTGCTGTTTGAGGGAGGAGGGAAGGTAAGTCACACCACACCAAAAAAAATCAAAACTTTGAAGGTCTAGAACTTTGTTATTAAACTAAGCATTTGGCAAAGTAAGGAATTGTTAAAAACCTTAGCCAATACTTTGCTATTCACCAAGAATAAATTTGAATTACCATTATTATTTGGTAGGGTAGGTATGTATAGGTAGGTTGGTTAAATAATTGCTGGAATTCGTAGGGACTCTAACTATTTTAAGAGAGTTAAATTAAAAAAAATTATGGATCTGAATGATTAATATAACTATTATTAAGCAAAACTAGGGGATGCGGGGAAGCCTATAGACTGAAGACTGAAAACGTTGTGTGGGTACACTCACGGTGGTAAGTCGTAGACCAGGGGTGTGCCAAAGTCCTAGCCACACAATGGCAGCAGGTTCAAACAATTTCTACCTTAGATGGTTCAGCGGGCACGACGCCAGTGAAACAAGTGCATTGATAATCAATAAGCTTCGCCCATAGACATTTGCGTATGTATTAGCAAATGCAACGGCAACAAAATATAAATATAGGTTATTGTATTCCGATTTATTTATTTATTTTATATAATTATTTATGTATGTTTTTAATTATTTATTATTTGTGGTTCATTACAGTACAGTTGAAATGCTACTGTTTGCATTAACAATGATCAGACTATAACGTGCATTAAAATTCCAGTAATTAGGTAGACTGCATAATTCGATATCAAATCTGTTCACACTGTTTGAAAAACATAATTATCTAGTAATCTTGAATGGGACAATAAATGAATAAATGTTAATGGGGAACATCAAAGCAACCTCAAATTCGCCAATGACAAAGTTTATCCTAACGACTTGGGGGACGAGTTACAACAAATGCTGGATGATATAAACGATGGTAGCCTTAAAGTAGTGTTGAAAATTAATAGAAACTCAGGAGTATGTTAAATGTATATGTGCAACCACAACAAATTATGTTAGAGGATTATGGGCCAGATTCAGTGGAAGAATAAAATACATCGGACAGGTTATCAAAAACAAAACTCGGATTACTCTAGACACATCAGAACTTGGAGTAAAACAAAGTTTCCTAAACGAAAACTTTGTAGTGCCCATGAAGATACGGAGAAGACAATGTTAGGGATAACTTGGAGCGACACAAAGAGAGCCTCTTCGATAAGAGAGGAAACACAAGTAGAAGATAATCGCATTGACAAGAGGAAATGTGCTTGGAAAGATCATATATTTAGAAGATATTATAGCAGATGGACAAATATAGGATCACAATGGGAATCTAGAGATGGAGCTAGAGGAAGGGATAGACAAAGAACCAGATTGATGGATGAGATCGGAAACTTTGCTAAAGCAGGATGGAACAGGATAACGTCTGACCAGCTAGATTAAACACTTTTGAGAGAGCCCTTCGGTCTGCAGTGGACCAACCAAGGTGATGATTATGATAATAAAATAATACAAATATAATATTAAAGTAACTACCGTTAATGAATAACGTTAAATAATATATTATTATCATACCGTAGGCCAATTTACATGTATACAATTAACTCACGTGACAGCAGGTAACTGACAGTGCTACGAACGCTACACAACGTATCACCTCGCAGTTTTACTGAGACAACCAGAGATTTGGAAGTATTTAGCACAACAATATACTGTAAGTATTACTCCATACACAATAATATTTTACCGAATAAAAATTACAACAAGGGACATCCAACAGGGCTGATAGCCA
Source organism: Paralithodes platypus (assembly GCA_032716605.1). Classification (NCBI taxonomy): domain Eukaryota; kingdom Metazoa; phylum Arthropoda; class Malacostraca; order Decapoda; family Lithodidae; genus Paralithodes; species Paralithodes platypus. The sequence goes on along the minus strand of CM064570.1, from coordinate 26,104,509 downwards.
CTAAGCCCTACTTTAACTAATTATTTTAGCTATGAATACAAATGTGTATATTTTACACTATTATTATAGAAATTAAGGAATACATTAATCTCATTTAGACATATCATAGCACTTTTTCATAGGATAGTGATATATGGAAATTACCTTTAGAATGGAAAGTGGTAACGATAGTGGTAGTTAGTAAAAATAGGACTTGGAAGAATATAAATCCTTAAATATTGCTAAACAGGCACATCAGGACATTCAAGTCTGGAGTTCTATTTGAGATGCCCACTCACTCACTCACTCTCTCTCTCTCTCTCTCTCTCTCTCTCAGAATATTGGCAGATGCCCTTTCATGTAAGCAAATGTCAGATACTACAAATTGGCTCCCAAACACAATACATTCGAATATCACATGAATGGTGAAAAGGTAGAGAGCGTATCATAGATAAAATACCAAGAAGTGCTTATAAACGAAAATCTAAAATCCACAAGCCAATGCATGCAGCAGCTAACGAAACAAACATAGCACTAGGATTCATTAGATTAAATGTTCGTTGTCAAAATTGAAGCCATAGTTTTACCATTATATAAAAGTATTGTGAGGCCATATCTGGAGTATGGTGTGCCATTTTGGTTTCCGTACTAAACAAATGGCACTCGAATTCGTTCAGTGCAGAACAACAAGATTGATCTCACCCCTTAAAAATATACCACATAATGAGAGATTAAGGGAACTTGATCTATTTTCGGTAAATAAAGGAGAATAAGTGGGTAGCTGACAGAGTGTTTTAATATTTTAAAAGGACTTAGTAACTTAAATTCCAATAATATACTTTTGATATCCAAGGAGAGTTCCACAAGAGGACACAAATTCAAACTAATAAGCAGGAAAGCGAACCTAGACACAGCTAAGGATTTCTTCACCCATACTATATTTAGTGAGTGGAATGAGCTCCCTAATGCAGTTATAGACAGTGACTCAATATACACATTTTAAAATATAGGGTAGACTCATACAAAGGAGTACAAAGGAGTACAAAGGAAATCAAGCAACAACAGTCTAGTGGCCCTTCTAAGCTGCTTGTCCTCCAAAACACTGAGGATCAAGTGTCCAAACAGTGGTTTAGAGTGGGTAAAGGAACATTGGAAAGGGAACTACTGCCCCGGCACTAATGTCCGTGGCAGGATTAGGAAGTTAGTAGGGGACAGATGGGTTAGTAACTGAGGGGAGGATAAAATAAAGTTATTCACTTACAAACGCAGTCAGTCGCGGGTTTGATGCCAGATATTTGTCTAGGCGAAGTTTAAATGAACCAACGGTGCTGCAGTCTATAACATCTCGGGGAAGCCCATTCCATAAGTTGACAACTCGATTGAAGAAGAAATGTTTAGCTTCGTGTGAGTTAAAAGATTTACCAATAATTTTGCACCCGTTTCCCCGCGTGTAATTAGATTGATCGATAGTGAAGTACTTACTACAGTTCATATTGTCGATGCCTTTGATGATTTTGAACACTTGAATTAATTCGCCTCCTAATCTGCGCTGGGTTAAAGGAAATAGATTTAATTCTCTAAGACGCTCCTCGTATGGCTTGTTCTTTAGGCTAGGTATCATTTTGGTAACTCTACGTTGAACTCGTTCTAGCTTGTCTATATCTTTTTGGTAATAAGGGCACCAGGATTGAAAGCAGTATTCCAGAAGAGGGCGGACTAAGGAATTGTAAAGGGTTAGGATAACGTCTTTGGATTTATGCTCAAATGACCTGCCTATAAAGCCAATTATTTTGTTTGCCTTCTTAACAACTTCTGAACAATGTTGACTGGTTTTAGGTTACTCGATATTGTTACTCCCAGATCGGTTTCTCTGTTTACATTCATAAGCTGAGTGGTTAAGGCCCCATTAATTGCTCTTTCCATTCACATATGCATAGCCTACGTGAGTTGCAGTTGGGATGTGTGTACATGCTTAGATTGATATGCAGGATTCGAAGTTGCATAATCAATCGTAGGCAGTGTCCACCAACCTTTAACTGTCTTCGTGGTGCGATGTATAAGGTGTTGATTTTCGGTGTGAGCATCCTGAGTTCGAATCCACGGACTGCCACATGTGTTTGTAAATTTCATTAATCGATTTTAGGAGTATGGTTGGTTGTTGGAAGGAACATAATAATTGATATTGGTTCAGGAGTAATTTATCGAGAGGACTTCCCTAAGTGGTTAAGGCCCCATTAATTGCTCTTTCCATTCACATATGCATAGCCTACGTGAGTTGCAGTTGGGATGTGTGTACATGCTTAGATTGATATGCAGGATTCGAAGTTGCATAATAAATCGTAGGCAGTGTCCACCAACCTTTAACTGTCTTCGTGGTGCGATGTATAAGGTGTTGATTTTCGGTGTGAGCATCCTGAGTTCGAATCCACGGACTGCCACATGTGTTTGTAAATTTCATTAATCGATTTTAGGAGTATGGTTGGTTGTTGGAAGGAACATAATATTTGGTATCCGATATGTAGTACTTTACATTTATCCGCATTGAAACTCATTTGCCAAATTTGGGCCCAACATGACAACTTATCTAGATTGTGTTGCATATCGTCAACTTGTTCTTTTGAGAGTACGCTATTTGCAATATTTGTATCGTCACCAAATTTTGAGATTATACAGGTGAGACCCTCATCTATGTCATTGATGTAAATTAGAAAGATAATTGGTCCTAGTACCGATCCCTGGGGTAACCCGCTACTAACATTGGTCCATTTAGATGCCTTACCGTTTATGACTACTCTTTGCTTTCTGTCGCTGAGCCAATTTTCTATCCATTTCAACACACCGTCTTGTGTTCCATGCGCTTTTAGTTTTAGCAGTAAACGTTTGTGGGGAACTTTGTCAAAGGCATTTTGAAAATCAAGGTATATAATATCTACAGCATTACTCTCATCGTAGAGGTTGAGGATAACGTGGAAGAAGTCTAAGAGGTTTGTTAAACAGGAACGTTTTTTACGAAAGCCGAGTTGAGTATCTTTAAGTATGTTATTTTCCTCTAAGTGATTTACGAGTCTGTCTCTTATGAGTGTTTCTAGCATTTTACATACATCCGAGGTTAAGCTAATTGGACGATAGTTACTGAGTAGGGATTTGCTGCCTTTTTTTAATATCGGTGTTACGTTGGCTAGCTTCCACTGATCAGGCATAGTTTCAGACTGCAAGAATTTATTGAATAGCAATGTCAGTGGTTTAGAGAGCTCATCCTTAGCTTCCTTTAGGACTCTAGGCGAGATTGTATCAGGTCCAGGCGTTTTATTTACCTTGTGTTTATCTAAACAATTCAATAGTTCTCTCTCTGTAACGGTGATATTGCTTAGAACATCTGAATTATCAATCTGAATCGGCGATGGTGTAGGGATATCACTGAGGTCTTCCGTTGTAAATAACTGATGCAAAGAAGGTATTGAGGGCATAACTCATTTGTACTTCGTCTTTGGTGTGTTCTCCATTTTCATCGACTAACAGTCCAACAGTTGAAGTAACTACTTTTTTCTTTCTGATATAACTATAGAATTCTTTCGGGTTTGTTTTACTTTGATTCGCAACATGTAACATACCACAGAGAAGTTGGTCTGGAGTAGGACATTATTACTGACAACAGAACCTGGCAGAAATTACACTCTTTTCAATTGAAGAGAGCAGAAACAAAAGAGTTGAAAGTATGCATAACATATCCGTTCTATTTCTAGCTATTCCATAAATTCCTTCAAGTGATATCTAAGCCCTGCAAGGTTATTCACTTCTGTTTTCATGTACGGCAAATTGCCGGCGCGAGCGGAGGGGGAGGGGGGGGGGGGGGGGTGAAGACCTAAATATTTGCTATCCTTTTCTTCCACTTTCTCTTAGCCTTAGGGTTGTTATATGTACTAAGATTTTGTCCTGGCCACCTTGCTGGGATCGTAAGATCTGTGTGGCCAGTGTATCTATGTAAATATATGAACATATATCTCTGTCTATCGCTCTCTCTCTCTGTATGACTAATACTATTCAACAATATGTCATGACACTGACGTATCCTAAACGAGGTCAGAAACGTGTTGTTGTTGTTGTTGTTGTTGTTCCCCAGGCTGTCTGGCCGAACAGCCCCAAGGTCTCGAGCAAGGCCAAGGCCACAAACGAGCGCTCCCACAAAATCCTCCCTGCTTACCACTAACAAAGCCCGGGTGACCGAAGCCACTCCAAGGCAGGGAGCTAAGGAGGGTGCGGAAACGCCCGGGAAACCAAAGCCCCACCCAAGGCCCTGTGCCCCTCAGCAATTATGAAGGGAAAGTTGAGGGGCAAGGGAAAAATGTGACGCATTGGCTCCGAATCTGCCAACTTCTAGGTTGGCAGTAGGGAGGTCAATCCACGGAAAAGACGCCGCCACTTGAGATCTAGAAGATATATAAGTACAAGGAACAGTCAGAGTAAGCTATGGGTATGGCAGAGATCGCTCAGTTCTCACTCGGATAGACCAGCCCATCACCGCATGACTAGAACCCAATCCTCTCAGCATCAGCTAGGAAAGGCCCTAGAAAGCCGCCTTTGGCGGGGGGATAGCTCCCCTATTTCAACTCCTTTCGGGGTTGAGCACCCGCTCAGAAACGTGTAATATATAGTAGTTTACATAACAGATAACATAGGCCTATTGTGTTTCGTCATTCACTTTTACTCATCTCTATGATACATTTTACGTAAGAACTTTAACACTTTCAATCTGGGAGACGTTTTTCTATATAATTGAAGCTATATTTAGAGTTTTATGCAGCTTTGGACGAATTTTTGGTAGCTATAAGGATTTAACCCTTAACTGGCGGCGCGCAACTTATGTCGTGTGAAATAAATATGGACTATGTGGCGGTTCACAACTTATGTCGAGCGCCATTTTCACCACGTAATGTTGCTGAGAGAGAGAGCTGAGCGGTGTGAGGAGCGTAGCAACCCTATGACCGTCCCCCACCACCGCGGTGGACCAACTGAACTGTATTCTAACTTCCTCCCCCTCTTCTCACTCGCTACACAGGGAATTACGTAGGGAAATTACCTAATTACAGGGTTTTTGCACTCGTGTTGCACGATCGTTGCAAGAGAACCAGTGGTCGTACAAGGATGGTTCGGGTGTCATTGGAAAGCTCTGTTTACGCCCTTTCAGGGATAGATACTTGTTTTACGCTCTGGGTCTTATTTAGGCATGAAAATGATCACGTAAACAACCCTATTTAGGGTAAAACAAAAAACTGCTGGGCGCTACGGTCAAATAGACCGCCTAGCCCACCAATAAGGTGTTAATAAGACAATTAGATAATTATAGGGAATAGGCTCGCAGCCTTATTATACATAATTTATTAGGGACAATGTAGGTCTATGGAATCATTATACTGTACTCCTGTATAATCCACTGTGGGAGAATAATTTTGATCACATCATTTTATAAAACTCCAAATTAATAAAAAAAAAAACGCCCATTCTAATCAATCTCAGAGCTCCTTCGGACATCTTCACTGTTTACAAACGCCTTCTTTATGCAGTATAATCGATATTTACCCACTGCTGGCAACGTAGATGACAATTTCAATAATTCATTGGGGAGGGGGGGGGGGTGGGGGGGGGATTAAGGGGGGGGGGCTAGCCCCCCTCAACCCATTGTGTATCCCACATTGAAATTATTTCTAAGACCATGAAAACACTAATTTCTCAAAATCTGGAGGAAAAAACATGAAAATTAAGGGTGCGAGCCTATTCCCTATAATTACCGACAATTAATAACCTTTATTCGGTAATGTCCTTCCTAATCTGAATACTAACGTTTAATGCTAACTAGAATATTTTAAAACTGCCGTAAGTCGCGCTAAAAAAGTTAAAACCTAACTACATTAGGTATTATGCAAGGGACGTGGGTATTGAACTTAACACTCGTCTTCATCTTGATGCCTATTCCGTTATGTGCCTGAAATAGGAAAAGTAAAAAGTAGCTACGAGATGCCGTTGTAAAGGCTTATCCTTCAATACCTTCACCTAACCTGACATACCATAGTCGATACATAACTAAATCCTTCTCTGCATTATATAACATTGTATATATAACTTGACATACCTACGATATACATTTTATACAAAGTCAAATTTACGCTCACTCCGGGACTTAATCCCCTAAATAATTTTAGCATATACACACTCTTTCAAATAGCATATAGTGCAATGTGTGCGTGTGTGTGTGTGTGTGTTTTAATTGAATGTTCTACTTAATGTTTTCTGCCAACTGACTGACGAACCAGTAGTGGGCAGTATAAACAACCCAGTTTCACTGAGTGTAGACTGTGTTCGGATGAGATACACGTGTGTGGTGTCTAGAAAGGGGTTCATCGCCTGGTCCACAATTTACCGCCGTGACTGTACCTCACACAGTTTTAAAGTAATTTATGAATTGACAGTTTTCAATGCTGCGGCAAAGACAATTCCACCAATTTCTATTCTTTTGGTACCAAAACGTTTGGAATTGCGAGCCTCACCCAACTACGCAAACATGCCTTTGATCATCTGCGTAGTTTTCAAGATGTGGATTTTTAACCCTCTCACACATTTATGATGCAGAGGTTGCCAGATTAGCAATAAGAAATAGAGTTCTCTCACTCTTTTAATTACCTCTCCAAAATTAGTTTTCTGCCCACAGCTAACTCAAAGAAAACTGCAGAGGTTGAAGTAACTAAACCAAAGGTTTCTAAATACCCCTGATGGTAACAAAGGCTTTAAAGTATCCCCAATAGGCTCAAAATCGTGTCATATGTCGGAGAGGGTTAAGTGTTTTCAAGATTTTTTCAAGATTGCCGGAAAAAATTCCACGTGCAAAGCAAAACCTTTACCTTAACATTTGCGGAGCATTAGTAGTGGAGTCCATATGACAAACTTCAAAGCCCAATCATTTCCTACGAGTGGGAGAGACGGTAATTAGGTTTCAAATTTTTCGGGAAATCGGCTACCATGGAACTGTTTGGCTGCCATTTCGGATGTTTAGCATATCAAAAGTTGCCCAATACAAAAGCGCACCCTCTGGGAAAGTTTGATCTTGATCCAAAAATCGGTTCTGGAGTTATTGCGTAAAAAACGGCGTGGACAAATAATTTGGAAGAATAAGAAGATTTAATGATTAAAATAGGGGTTCCCCGCAGGGCTCGAACCCCTAATAATAATAATTATAGTTGCAAGCAACATTGTCCGGGGTTCAAGCAAGGTTGCACGCAGGGTATTGTGTTGGATACAAGGGCTGTGTCACAATTATATCAAAAGATCATTTATCTTATCGGGCATGGAGAAATTACAGAAAGAATAAACTGTAACCATTTTGGCTGTGGCCACTTAGGCCATTAACTCAATTATTGCGGGCAATCTTGTTTACATCAGCGCCTGTAAGGCATACAGTAAAACCCCGTCTTCTCGGACTCTTTTTACTCGGAAGCCCAAACTTTTTGGAATGGCATCTCATGTCGGACAGTTCACTATACATCTCGGCAAATATCCGAGTTGATCAGGTTTGCAGTGTTATAATCTACACCATTAACAAGATAACAGTGAATGCTACCACTCTGTTTTACCCAATTTCACACATAATATTATGTACTTAGAATAATACTATAGCCACTGAACTCCAACAGCAACATACTCACCATTGGAGCTGTGTAGTGAAGTAAATATTCAAGTTTAGGGTAATATCAGAAGTCTCTGGATAGTTTAATAATTTTACTGTTCCTCATATTTCCACAGATATACGGCCTAACCTAGGTTATATAATAATATCAGGAGACAGAACTTGCCGTTATCTTGCGATAAGTGAAAACTAGAGCTCTCTACAGCAAGTGCTTTTTTTTTTTTTTGTAAATACGAGATAATAACACATTCACGAGAGCCGCCATTTGCAAAAATATATAGACTGACTGTATCTCGAATCTCGTGACCTAACTCTTACTCATATATCTGCAAATAAATGGCCCAATCTAGGTTTCAAAATAATATCAGGAGACAGCACTTGATGTTATCTTGCGATAAGTGAAAAGTAGAACTTTACACCAAATGGTACAATTTCAATGTTGAAAGTACCAGGCACAAGATTAGTCATTGTATATATATATATATATATATATATATTCTCTTTTAAACAGACGAGGTTAAAGGCAACAGCAGTTTCAGCATTCAGTATTTTATTGTTACAGCTTTCAATAGTTCTAACAATTTTCCTCTGGGGTTCAGAGATGAGGTACAACAGGTTAGCAAAATTCATGGTGGACCCAACGTTTCACAAGTAAACATCTTGCATCTTCAGGGAATGGGCAGGTAATGATTAGAGTAAGGACAAAGCAACATATTTATACAAAATTCGAGGAACCCCAGAGGAAAATTGTTAGAACTATTGAAAGCTGTAACAATAACATACTGAATGCTGAAACTGCTGTTGCCTTTAACCTCGTCTGTTTAAAAGAGAATCTATTACCTGGCTATACTAACATATATCTATATATATATATATATATATATATATTCTGTATAGTATGGGCTGCAATTGAGAACCCTGAACACAGCTTTGCAAGTGCTGGTGATCTATATGATTATATTGGAATAAGTCAGGAATTATTTGAGGAAGCATATGGGAAGCTGACTAATAAAGTACATATTGTACTACAGCGCCAACCAAATGATGTATGGCTTAACCAATATAATTCAGAAGTTCTCCGATGCTGGAATGCCAATATGGATATTCAGTTTGTTATAGATGCCTATTCATGTGTAGTCTATATTATATCATATATTTCTAAAGCAGAGAGAGAAATGGGAATGTTATTGGATCATGCTCGAAAAGTGGCACTAAATGGTAATGAAGATGCCAAACAAGCAATGAAAAAGTTAGGAGGTGTTTATCTTCATAGCTGTGAAGTCAGTGCTCAAGAAGCTGTTTTTCAGAGTCTGCAACTTAAAACTCATGGAGTCATCAAGGAAGGTACAATTTATTCCAGTGGGAGAAAATCCAGTGAAAATGAGCCAACTAATTAGTGTAATAAAGAAGAAATTAAAGAAGAAAACTTTATTTCCGAAGATATGTGGATGACAATTTTAGTTGATAAATACAAGAATCGACCTAATGAACAAATGCTTGATACCATGTGCCTAGCCTCTTTCTGTTCAGAATTCCGAATTAAGACCAAATCCGAGAAACCCAGTGCAGTAAAAAGAAACTATAAGAATCCTGTCTATAAATTACAAAATTAACTTGGTTATGTGCAGAAAAGATCCAGAACAGATCCTGCTGTTATAAGGTATGTAAAATTCTCACGTTTCAAGGAACCTGAAAAATATTACCAAAGCATGCTTCAACTTTTTCTACCTTACCGCTTAGATATTCAATTACGGCCGCACAATTTTGAGACATATGAACATTTCTATGAAACGGGAGCTATTAAGTGTGGTACAGAAGTTTTATAATTTGTAAAAACGAGTGTTAAATGAAATAAAGCAATGTTTGAAGTAGATGGTGAATCTATTGATGTGGCCCAAGAAATGCTAGAAAAAACATGGATCATTGGAAGATGCATGGGCTCAAATCTGTCCAGAGCCTGAAGTTGAAAGGTTAGAATGTTCAAGCTTACCCAAATTAAAAAAATAAGAAATAAATGAGGAATCGGATATTCCAGATTTACTTCAGTGCAGCAATAAAGAACATACTATTGAAATTCACCAGTTTGCTGTATCACCGAATGAGGCACACAAACTATTACGGTCACTTAATAAGCAACAATAAAATATATTGTATACAGTTAGACAGTGGTGTATAAATAAAAGTAACACAAATTTTGCAGAGCCATTTCATGTATTCATTACTGGTGGTGCTGGTACAGGAAAAAGTCACTTGATAAAATGCATCAACTATGAGGTCACCACAATTCTTGCTCCTACTTTGCAAAATCCAGAGGATATACCTGTAGTGTTAACTGCTCCAACTGGTGTTGCAGCCTTTAACATTGGTGCATCAACAATACACAGTTTATTTTGTATTGGCATTAATGCAAAGATACCCTACCCTCTTGGAGATGATAACATAAACTCTTTATGTTCAAGGTTTAGCTGTTTACAGATTCTTATTATGGATGAGATATCTATGGTTGACCACAAATTATTAATATATATACATGGAAGACTGAGACAAATAAAGCAATGTAAGAGCTTCTCACCCTTTGGTACTCTATCAGTCATTGCTGTTGGAGATTTGTATCAACTTAATCCAGTGAAAGGTAAAGCCCTATATACTGATAGTTTTGGTTTGAATATTTGGATAGATTTATTTTCAATTGCTGAATTAACACAAATAATGAGACAGAAAGAGGGTGTGTTTGCAGAGACACTTAGTCGCATAAGAACACAAAAGAAATCTGAACCATTAATGAATGAGGACATCGACGTACTACGCAAATGTGAGACAGGCGAGGAAAGTGATGCTCTTCACATATTTGCAACAAATCATCAGGTTGATACATACAACATTTCAAGGTTAAATTCATCATGTTCTGATATTATTTCTATTGATGCAGAAGATTTCTATAGAGATGCTAGAACTAGAAAGCTGGAAAAAATAGCTTCTCCTTATAAGACAGTGTTTAACACCAGTCTTGTGAGGAAACTTGTAATCGCAGTTGGTGCACGCATTGTGCTGACAAAAAACATTGATGTTTCAGATGGTTTAGTAAACGGTGTAATTGGAACAGTTTAATTTGTACGACATACTCTTGGTGTTACCTTTCCTCAAGTAACATATGAGATGACCGGGTTAAAAGCCAACCCCGAAGTCACCCCATGCAAGTTAGCCAGTCTTCAGGTACAACAACCAAAACCAAAGGCCAGGAAAACAAAACCAACAAGATCAAGAATGGACGAGTCACCCCTGGTCAGCCTCCCCGGAATACTTCAGTTGGCCCTTCCACACCATCATGAAAAGTACCTGCCGCCCAAACCGAGAACGGGAAACCTAGACCAATCACCGAACACCTGGGCTTGCTAACCACAACCCAGCTTTCGAATGAAGTCGCCGTTCCCACCCCCAGCATCTTCATTCCAGCCTGATCTTCAATATGATGAAAATATGTTTATGGAAATATCCCATAAACGACCCGAGACCTACAGGTATAAATGGGCCTATGGTATACCTGAAAGTCGAACCATGAATGAGTATAAGAATATTCAAGTAACTCTCTCTACCTAAACAGATATTTGAAGTTAAAGATGTAACTAGGATTAAAGTCGTATACTAGTTTATGTAAGATTACTCAGGCATTAAGCCGAGTTCATTATTCCTATATATGTAAGATAATACCTTGGAAGTAGGCCATTTTATCAATACCTAACTTCTAAGACTAGAATAATTATTGACCTCACAATGATCACATAACCTTTCTCCCTATAACCTTGTGACCCCGAGATCAGAGCACCGAGGGTCAAAGAGAATCCTGCATAGGACCTCCAAGAAATAATAGAGGAGTATGCAAACCACACCTCACTACTATTCTAAAACTTTCGGGCCCAGAGTAGCCAAGTTAAAGTGTTGGCTTGTACCAGCCTGCCCCTACCCCCTCCGAGAGTACCTGCCTGAAGTACTTCCTTAGCCCTGGCCGTGGACGACCTGCCTACCTGAAGTGCTGAACCCTGGACCTCTGCTCGAGTGATGCCGGACAACCCTGGATCTCTGCTCGAGTGATGCTGGACAACCCAGAAGTGCTGCCCACCACCATCGATCCTCGTTGGTCAGACTTGTACTCACGACCTCTGCCCTCCAACTCACTTAAGTGTCCCTGTGTATCTTCTGTTTGTGTTATTGTTGTGAGGTATTATATATAAAATATGTGAAACGTGCTGTGTGAATCTATTCTGGGATCTGTGCCCGAGATCCTGTTTCGTTGCGTAATTAATTAATCGTTCTGAACTATCATAAGAACCAGTGTTAATCTAATACTCAATTTGTACTCTGTTAATTTATCCATTTGCATTTTACGTGTTACGCATACGTTACTTACCTGTGTTAATTATTCTGATTCACCTCACACTCGCAGATTTTCTATTTATGTGTATTCTGTGATGTATTTTGCGAGTTGAAGTCGTAGTGTATTCCGTGAACTAATTCTGTTACTCATACATATTTACCTAGAACCTACGCCCAATTTCATATCGAGATATACCCCACTTAGTACTTTTATTCCCCTAATTTCGAACTTTATATTCACGCCTGTTCATAGTAATTACTTAGTAATTATTATATGAGTTATTATTCTCATTCATTTGATTATTGATGAAAGTGATATTCGATACTTTATGCGTAGGAATTCTCGACCGCATAGTTTCTAATTACTTAATTTTCACATCATCTTCCTTACACTTCGTATACTCCGTGTAAGTGATTTTATTTAGTTTCTGCTAACGTGTTCAGAATACTTCTGATACTGTGATAAGTATTACTGAGCATAACTTCGTCATATGCGCCCCTTTGATTACTACTGTCTAAGTTAGTAATATTTCACGTACATTTCACCTGTACCTGTATTATTCGAGCAGAATTAATTAAGCGTGTTTGAACTACGTTACTCTGTTTCTAATTTTGACTTGTATCATCGAGTTAACTTAATTACTATTTATCCTATTTGATTCATTAAATGTGAATTCCTAAGTTTGGCTCGTTACCATTACATACGATAGTTTTATGAGAATATTACGTAAAATAAGAACTTCTACGTTTGAGGTTTTTGTGAACGTCATCTTGTGTGAATTAAATAACATTTTCGTCTGCCACCAGTTGACTTGAAGTTGAAGCTATACTATAGCTATAGTTGCATTAACAAAATATTAAATTCCCAACACCGCAGTCAGATAGATGACCTGACCAGTTCACCCTTCCTTAAAGGTCACTTAGGATACGCGGCCCCACCTAATCCCTACCTGGGCTTACCCTGTGACTCGTTCGCCTACCTGGGCATTTGTTTACTTACCTCAATTCTCCACATCTACTTGATTTAGTATATTCTTTATTCTGTCTTCTTATTTATTATTAACGGAAGACGCTCGACCCTCACTTAATTATTGTGTTGAGGGCCTGTATTTATTTTATGCTTTTTATCATTGTTGTATATTTGCCAGTTAACCAAGTTATTTTGGACGCTCTTTATTGAGTAGTTCCTGGATATATGTACCCAAATCTCATCATTGTATTATTATTATTATTATAATTTAGAAGACATCCAAGGTTACTCAGCTATATTCGTAACCTAGAGATTGGTACTATTATGATTTGACGACCCACTTCGTCCCCATTTCTGCACTTATAATAATAAAAGTAATTGTATGTTCATGGTTTGTTGTTATTGAGTTGTGTATGATCCTATTGAATACCCTGTTCATTGATAAATATTACGCTTGGTTTGACCCTGTCAAGTTTTATCAAGGTCTATCAATCCACAATTGGATCGGTATAGAGACTATCTCACGGCTTATAAAACATTATAGCCCGACATAACACTGGCGGCAGCGGTGTCTTGATACGGCATACCAGCACGAGTATTCTTACTGTAAATTTGTTGTTGTGGTATTCAATTGGTGTTACATTATTCATTATGGCAGCAGCACATAGGTCTCTTGATATCCCGGCATATAAGCCCGAGGACTATGATATATATACATATTTGGAAATAGTCAAACCGGTCCTGGACATTATGTTCGGAAACGAGGATGCTTCCAAGATTCACACTATTGTAGTCAAACTTGGGAAATATGCAACAAAGGTATCAGGATACGTGCATAACAATATGCTTGGTTTAACCTGGGCACAGAGTGAGGTTTACGTCAGGACAGCAATCAGCCCCGTATTAGGTCAGACTATTGCAGATAAGAAGTTTCATCAAGTCGTATATTCAGGCGATTTGGATGGAACCATTGATAAATTGCAACAGTTGGCATTAAATACTTTCCCTGACGAGACAACCGCCCAAAGAAAGAAAACCATTTTCAAAGCACTGGTCAGGATATTACCTGACCCTGTGATGGATCACTTCTCTATAGTTGAACTTACCAACTATGACACTGATCTTCCAGTGATAAGAAGGATTATGGCATTACGACAAGCCAGGGATCAGACTCAGCAAAACACCACCAACAAAATCGCAGTGATTAGGAAAGTCACTACACACCCCACTTCCGGTTCACCTGCTCCTCGCAGCTCCTAGGCCGTCGGATAAGGCTGAGGAATGGGCAAGGATAAGGCCTGCAGATTGGAAACCCTGCACCGGATCCTGTATGCTTTGGTTGCTGAAAAGATCATTCAGCGAATTGACCCAGAAGAGGACCAGGACTCCAAGTTGGTGGGCACAGATCCCATGGATAAAGCCACGCCAGATCTCAGCAATGATTGAAGATGGAACTGCTGGAATAGATGAAGGAGATGCCGAAGGAGACCTTGAACAGACATCGTCTCGGCCAGAGCCAATCCAGCCGGAATGTTGGATTTTTAGAGCCTCCCCCCCAAAACAAATCGTCGTAACCATGGCGGGGGGGCTCATGACGGAACATCGAAGGGAGGACTTCCGGTGCACCACAAGATCACTCTGAATGGGGTGAAAGTTTGCCTCCTGATCGATACGGGGGCTTCCCGATCTTGTCTTTTCCTTCCCTTTTTCCGCAAGCATCAACATGCTTTCGGCGAAATTCAATCCTCTTCCATAATATTAATTAGTGCAAATGACCAGGTGATTCCCAACCTGGGTCAGTCACGTCCACTCTATGTTAACACTCCTCACCCTAATCACGGGGTTCACCACTCTTTTGTGATCTACAACCCCAGTGAAGCCAAGTATGATGGATATCTGGGGCTTGACTTATTAGTCTCCTTAAGTGCCTCAATAAATTGTAGGTACAGAACGTTGTCTTATAACCCTCCGTCCAAAACTGAAGAAAAAAAAACACCCTCCCCTCCCTTAACTAGACTAATAAGTTAAAACCTATCCCTTTGCCAGAACCTTGCCACATTACCACTGAAAACCCCAAAACTGACATCAACCAAGTTCAATGTCCCAGTAATGTCATTTCTCCCGCCATAACATCCAGTTCCATTACTATTCCCCCCCCCCCCCATCATGAGAAATGGATTCCCATTGTACCAACAATACAAGGAAATGTCCTTGTGACCCCACACCTCCAAAGCCCTTTCAATGGGGCATGCCTAACCGCTCTTAGCCTGCTACCACATCACCTTCATTGCATAAAAATTGCAAACATTTCCGATAAACCTATCACCCTACCCAAAGGTTTAGCTATTGGCGAGCTCGAAATGTACTCTGATGAACTTTCTGTCCCCTCTGATTCTTCCCCCCCCCCCCCCCTATAAGAACCGCCTTCCTAACATACCTACTACTCTTACCAACAATCAACAAACTGACCTCAGAAATCTTCTTATTTCATACCAAGATATTTTTGCCACATCCAATCGGGATATGGGAAAATACCCACATCTTACATCACCCCATCCAGACAGTGGGCCACCCCCTCAAACAACCCCTCCGAAGAAAGAACCCCATCTAAAGGCAAGAAGAAGAAAAACAGGTTACTGATATGCTTGCCACCGGAGTAGTGAAACCATCTACTAGCCCCTGGTCTTCTCCAGTAGTCTTAGTGCAGAAGAAAGACGGATCTACCCGATTCTGCATTGATTATCGGCAGCTGAATGACGTCACCATCAAGGATGCCACACCCCTGCCCAGAATCGACGACTCTCTTGATTCCCTGCTAAGCGCCAAATGGTTCACAACTCTTGACCTTCAAGCTGGTTACTGGCAGGTACCTGTGTTGCCAGAACACCAACAAAAATCAGCTTTATCCACCAGTCAGGGGAAGGTATATGAGTTTACCGTCCTTCCATTCGGACTCTGCAATGGACCAGCCACATTCTCCAGGTTGATGGAGTCAGTGTTGAGAGGGTTAACATGGGAGACTTGTTTAGCATATCTAGATGATATCATTGTGTTTGGCACTACCTGGGCCAAACACCTACAATGCCTAGGACAAGTTTTCCAGTGGATCAGGGATGCAAATTTAAAGTTAAAACCCTCCAAATGCACTCTAGCACAAACTAAAGTAACCTTCTTGGGTCATGTTGTATCAGAAGAGGGTATTGCTCCCTACCCCGCCAAGCTAGAGTCAATAAGTAAAATCACCCCTCCCACTAACGTAAGAGGTGTACGTGCTTTTTTAGGATTAGCGTCATATTACAGACGTTTTGTTAAAAAATGTGCTACCATCACCAAACCCCTTCATGACTTACCAAAAAAAGAAGAACCCTTCATCTGGACTGATTCCAGAATCCAAGCTTTCAACAGTCTCAAAGATAAGCTAGTTGAATCCCCAGTGGTCTCTTTTCCTGACTATACCAAACCATTCAGGTTATACATAGACGGGTCTCAATTTGGAATTGGCGCTATATTAGGTCAAACCAGAGAAGGAAAAGAACACATCATTGCTTGTGCGAGCCGCACCCTGCATCCAGCAGAAGTTAATTACCCCGTCACGAAGAGAGAATGCCTTGGAATCATTTGGGCATTACAACACTTCAAGGCCTACCTGGCCGGGGTAAAAGTCACCGTCATTACCGACCACCACGCCCTCCAATGGCTCAGGAGTCAGATACCAAAAATGTTCTGACTGTCCGATGGCGAGAATCCCTCGAGGAGTTCGACATAGATATCGTGTACCGTCCAGGGAAGTTACACACTAATGCTGATGCTCTCTCTCACCTTCCATTACCAATCATCACTACCCCTACTCAAGACGACTCACCTCACACCATTTTCGCAATACACCATCACGGCTCGTTAGACAACAGCCAGCAAGAGTTGTTGCTACACTATCAACGGAAACAGAAACCAGATTGGATGCCCAGGAAAATATTCAATCAACTCACCAGAAGAGGAGACAATCTTTTTACAATAGAAGGAAAAATTGTAGTAACTCCTCAAAATGCCTTGTCAACCATGCAATCCATCCACATGGGTAATGGCATCCATCTTGCACAAAGACAACTGATCACCTTGTGACGCTTCTGCATAGTAGCCACGTGCGGGCATGCGCGCGTGTCGGCTGCCCAGCCGTTTAGAAACCGGCAACCGGCCGGCCGGCTTTTCCTTAGTATATATCCTAAGACAATGTAACTAATGTCTGGGATATTCTTATGTTGTTTCACAGCTTGTAGCTGCCCTTTTTCTTAACCAACGCATCTTAGTATATTTTATTCTCGATAGTTGATTGTTTCATTATAATATATAAGATGTAAGTCTAGTGAGAGTGGGAGGAGACGAGCGGGAGAGAGAGACCAGCTGGGGGACGTTGCTTCGCGCGGAGAGTCTAGCTTGGGACGAGCCTGATGTTGCCATATGCATTTGATTGCAACGTTAGGCTTAGTTTCGACTCACGCACGGGGTAGACGATTTTGACCCTGGCTAGAGCAGGTGGCTCAGCCCGGGTATCCGAAGCCTATATCCTTCCGGCTAGACCTCTGCCGCCTGGCAGATTAACAGCTAGGGGTTTATCATCTCTGTATGCTTGTTATTGTGCCACAGTTTACCGTTTTTGTGAGCATTGTGAGTCAGGGTCTGGCTTAGAGACTCTGTCCGAGCAGGCTTGCCTGACTAAGAGTAAGAAGCACACCTGTATGTGGTTATGTTGCGAGTTGCTGCCTTTATTTAATTATACCTATGCTATTATACACTGTATGGCCTATCACTAGTATTTATTCCTGCTTATGAGTTAAGAGTTCTCTAAATCCATAACGTACTTTCTTTGCTAAGCATCAGATCCTACAGTAGCCGCATGCAGTTTAGAAACCCGCATCTTGTCTACCTGTACGATGTTTTGAGGACTGTTTGCTTTCACCTTCTTTCACGCAGGGGTGATTAGTTGTATTAATTAATGTAACGTTAAATGTACTTTCTTCTAATTTGTTATTAAATTGTTTCTGCAATTTAATTCCGTTATCTATCTTTTCCTTGAAGCTTTAAGTCAACTTAATTGTGTGATCTTTTATATAGCCTGCTTGACTATCAGCAGTCTATAGTGCGTGCACCCTGTAACCGAGTCATAGGATACCTCGTTGTCCAGGCAGGACTCTTGACGGTTTAGGGTGGTTTGTTGCCTGGGTTTATAGATAAGGGTTGGATCTAGCGTTTTCCGTTGTTGCTTGTTGCCGCATACCTAGTCCAATAGAAAGAGCCCAGTGTTTATATATCCCAGGACGTAACAACCTCATTTCAACAAGTGTACTGGACTCCATCTCCATATGTAACTGCGAAGAGAATTACCGAATCTTGCAAAGCATGCGCTTTGGGAAAGGATAGAACTAGAACAGCTGGTCCTTCAGGTAAATTGAATGCAACTAAGCTGTGGCAATTACTAGCAGTCGATGTCATGGGCCCACTTGAAAATAGTCATGGAAATAAGTATATCATCACTTTCGTAGATACGTATTCCAAATGTCATTGCCTGTCCAGCCAAAGAACACTCAGCCATTTTTGTGGCAGAAGCTTTAATCCAACATGTCTTCCCTTACTTTGGCCTACCTGAAGCCATTCATTCTGACAACGCCCCCGAGTTTACTAGCCATATCTGGTCACAACTCTCACTAATGTGTGGGTTTAAAATCAGCCATTCTTCTCCTTACTGGCCACAAGGAAATTCCATATGTGAAAGGAGCCACCGTACCATTGCAAATCAAATCTGGACCAGATTGCAACAAATGGATTCCAAGGATTGGTCCAGTCAAGTAAAAATTGTGCAATGGGGAATCGACACCTGCCCTCGTGAAGACGGAATTTCACCTCACAAGCGAGTATTTGGAGTAGCCCCTCTACTACTCCCCCTCCGTCATCTAGCAGCCCCATATGAGCCCTCCTCCAACTTCGACCAGTCTCCCCACCAGTGCTGCCAACCACCATCGATCCTCGTTGGTCAGACTTGTACTCACGACCTCTGCCCTCCAACTCACTTAAGTGTCCCTGTGTATCTTCTGTTTGTGTTATTGTTGTGAGGTATTATATATAAAATATGTGAAACGTGCTGTGTGAATCTTTTCTGGGATCTGTGCCCGAGATCCTGTTTCGTTGCGTAATTAATTAATCGTTCTGAACTATCGTAATAACCAGTGTTAATTTAGTATTCAATTTGTACTCTGTTAATTTATCCATTTGCATTTTACGTGTTACGCATACGTTACTTACCTGTGTTAATTATTCTGATTCACCTCACGCTCGCAGATTTTCTATTTACGTGTATTCTGTGATGTATTTTGCAAGTTGAAGTCGTAATGTATTCCGTGAACTAATTCGGTTATTCATACATATTCACCTAGAACCTACGCCCAATTTCATATCGAGATATACCCACTTAGTGCTTTTTTTCCCTTAATTTCGAACTTGATATTCACGCCTGTTCGTAGTAATTATTTAGTAATTAATTTATGAGTTATTATTCTCGTTCATTTGATTATTGATGTAAGTGATATTCGATACTTTATGCGCAGGAATTCTCGACCGCATAGTTTCTAATAACTTAATGTTCACATCATCTTCCTTACACTTCGTATACTCCATGTAAGTGATTTTATTTAGTTTCTGCTAACGTGTTCAGAATACTTCTAATACTGCGATAAGTATTACTCAGCATAACTTCGTCATATGCGCCACTTTGATTTGAACTACGTTACTCTGTCTCTAATTTTGACTTGTATCATCGAGTAAACTTAATTACTATTTATCCTATTTGATTCATTAAATGTGAATTCCTAAGTTTGGCTCGTTACCATTACATACGATCGTTTTACGAGAATATTACGTAAAATAAGAACTTCTACGTTTGAGGTTTTTGTGAACATCATCTTGTCTGAATTAAATTACTTTTTGGTCTGCCACCAGTTGACTTGAAGTTGAACCTACTGTATACTATAGCTATAGTTGCATTAACAAAATATTAAATGCCCAACACCGCAGTCAGATAGATGACCTGACCAGTTCACCCTTCCTTAAAGGTCACTTGGGATACGCGGCCCCACCTAATTCCTACCTGGGCTTACCGTGTGTATGGCGGATTTATGGAAGATCATTTTACTCAAAGAGAACCAGGATCGCAGCGAACTAAGGAGTGGAGTTGTTGCTAGGACGATGTATAAAAGTGCTCTGATGCGGTGCGCAACAATCCGAGACGTCATCGTCTTACGTTACGAATCTAGCAGCTACTGCTAAGTTAGTAGCGGCTATCTAGCGGTAAATATCGCACCGCTTTCATAATATTACGGCATGATTTGTATGATAAATCATATATGCATTCTTAAAGACACTTAAATACTATACTTTCGTATAATAGGCCTTATTTAACTTATTAAGCTTACATACTGTACAAACCGTATTTAGGGTATGATACATAGAAAATGTAGGTTATACCACTGACTATCGTGAATCCACGATACACCCCCCCCAAAAACACAATACCTGAACCCCACCTTATATCTAGAGTTGCCCAGAAGCAATCCTGTGTCGCCACATATCAATGGCGCCAAGAGCTGCGTGTCTGGGTCTAGTCCCGATCCGAGGCGGATACCCAACGGGTTGTGGTGGATCGACAAAATTAGCGTCCTCGGATCCAGCATCATCAGGTGGAGCTTCTTCATGTGTAGAAGAGCCAAGCCCCATAGCGTACAGTCGTGCGACCGGACGAATTGTAGTCGCAGTAGCTGTCTTGAGCAGCGCTACTCGCCCTACCGAGCCTTCGCCCTCGTACACCTTCACTACGCGGCCCAAATTCCAGTACAATCTAGGACTATCATCATGGATGAACACTATCTCGCTTATAGAGGGTGCTGATGGATGACCAGCAGTCTTACTTGCCCTCTTACGTAGTGCCAATAAGTAGTCAATCACCTATAACCGTAGAAATATACTGGTAACGTTGTGACACGGCAGCCTCGGTGAACATCGAAGGGTCCTCTAACTCTGCCTGAGACTGCAAATCAGTCGGAAATGAAGTTAACGGCTTGCCATAGAGCAAATGTGATGGTGTTAGTGGCAGTGGTTCTTGCAGGTCGGTATATACATAAGTGAGAGGACGATCGTTAACAACCGCCTCGACTTCGGTGAGCACCGTTACTAGTTCTCTCCTTTTTAACAAGGCGCATCTCGCAACCGCCCGTAAGCCTGACTTCACGATGCCTACACACCGTTCCCACATTCCATCAAACCATGGCGCTTTGACTGGTATAAACTTCCATTCGCATCTCCGCTCTCCCAATTAAGCAACAACTGATGGACCATCGCTCATATCTATCAAGTACTTGGAAGCTTGAAGAAAGGTGGGAGCATTGTCGGTAAGAATCAAAAGAGGGAAGGAACGACGTGCAGAAAATCTTCTTAATGCCAGCATAAACTCTTCACATGACATATTGTCACAGAGTTCTAAATGTATTGCACGTGAAGTGGCACAAGTAAATAGCAACACATAAACCTTGTCCAGTTCCCTAGTTCTCAGCGCGCCGGTATAGTCTAGTCCTGTAACTCTAAAGGGTTCTAGATGATTAATGCAGTACTCTGGCAAGGGTGGAGCAGGTTCAGTCGTAAATGGTCTTCCTTTTAGTCTACGGCACACCTCACACCTTTTGACTAGTCGTCGAACTATCTGTCGAACTCTGGGTATCCACCAGTTGAGACACAATTTAGAAATAACGTGGTGGACCCCGTAGTGCATTACTTCCTCATGTGTGCGTTGTACCAGTAGATCGGTGAGACATGGTGTGTTGCAGGCATCAGGATAGGATTGTTGGCACAGTCGCCCACACCTGACCACTTTAGACGTCCCTCACATCTAATAATGTCATTCTTCAGGTGTAGCCTTAGTTGATGCACAATGTTAGGTATTTTAATCTTACCAGAACATCTCATGGACTCTCATTCCTGACTAAAGGATTCCCTTTGAACCCATCTAATTAGTGTTGCCTCAGCTGCTTCTATTTCTTTTGCATTTAAGCTTTGACCCAGATTGCAGAGTCGTCCTTGTAGCCTGGCCTTTATGTTGGTGATATAACGCAACACCCAAGCTACGACCCCGACTAATTTATTGTACCCACCGATCCTTACCCACTCTAACACAGGATTCGGTGTTGATGTCGGTTGAATGACAGCTGTCACCGTTTCTAAAGGCAAAGCTAACTCAACCTCGGCATTCCATACAGCCCAATCCCCTTCGTGAAGCAGCCATTTTGGGCCTTGCCACCACAGATTGGACTTAATCAATTTGGATGTCGTTACTCCCCTACTTATTAGGTCACTGGGGTTGTCTTTGGTTGGTACATAGTGATAGAAGGCGTTTGGTAGTAGGGATTGTACATCCACCCTATTGCGCACATAGATGGGCAGTGTCCTTTAACTATGCACCCAGCTTAGTGCTATCGCACCATACGTGTACCGCCCTTAGTTGCAGTTCCTTATTGTTTGAAGTGCGTACATGGTTAACCAAATGTCCCAATAGCAGCATGGCAGTTAGTTCCAATTTGGGAATTGTGACCCCCTTTACCGGTGCAACCTTAGCCAGGGCGGTGAGTAAATTAATCCCAAACGAGGTAACACAATAAATAGCTACTCCATACGCTGTGGCACTCGCATCAGAGTATGCATGTAAAGACATGGGTCCAAATGCGGCCACTTGGCGCGGTAACTCTAATGTACATAGGGTGTTATAATCTTCTAGTAAGGACCTACCCTGTTCAATAAGATCATCGGGTAAATTTTTGTCCCACCCCACGTTGCGTCTCCATATTTCTTGTATTAGAATCCTAGCTCTGATGGTAACAGGTAATGCTAAACCTAAAGGATAAAAAAATTACGCGACTTTACTTAACAGACTACGTTTTGTGTGCGTCCCTGTCTGTTTAGTATAATATCTGTTCCGGTACATCCGGTACACCAGTACCCTGGTTGCCATATCATCCCCAAGATTCTGGCATATTCTTGGTTATCAGAAGCTACCCCATCTATTATTAGACCATCCCGAAGCAACACAGAATTTGAAACCCACTCGGGGAGAAACAGATGAGCCTCAGTGAACAACCTACTAGCCTGCCTATAGTTTGCGACTAGTTCCTTTTCACTATCACTAGACCCCTGCAAATTGTCTATGTATAATCCGCGAGGGAGTACAGTCGTGTCTTCTTCAGAATCATCAAGATGTTTCTTAACTCCTTGCGACATATATGACGCGATCGCGTCATATGGAACTTATAACCAAAAACTCATATGACACCATCGCGTCATATGAACTTATCTCCATGCCTCTCCAATAAGTTTATGACGCGATTTTGCGTCATATGAGCTAGTAAGTCCGATAAGTTAGCTTACGATAAAACCGTTGGTGGCAACCTCAGCCTCCTCCGATAATTCTAACGGCCGCAGTGTTGTTGTGAGTGTAGTGCGAGGCAGTGGCAATGATCCTGGGGCTCGCACCTCCTCGGACTTATTGGAACATAATATGTCTGAAGGAGTTAATGGTTGCGTTTAATAGAAATTGCAAACACATAGCGCCAAACAAGACTACCCTAAACCGATAGGTCACTATGGGAATCTCAGGGTCGTCGATGTTTTTGAACCAAAGGAACCGCGTGACGTCTCGATCCCCCTTCTGCAATTTCACCATCAAGAAGACCTTTTCTATATCGCTGGTCCCAGTCTAAAGCGGAGTAATTGCTGCGATAGGTCCGACACCATGGAAGGGCTGGTCATTAGACAATCATTTAGACTGGGACTATGGCCTAGGTGGGCTGAGCAGTCGTATACCACTTGGATGGGAGTGGTAACACTGTCCTTCTTCACCCCATGATGTGCGAGGTATTGGACTTTCCCAGTACTCCCTGGATCATCCACATAGACGACCTCGATAAACCCTCGGTTGAGATAATTTTTAAAAACCTCGTCATAAGCCTTGTAGGTGCTAGGTTCTTGGGTTAGTTTCCGCTGCAAGGCGCGTAACTTACCCAACGCTAAACCATAATTGGTTGGCAAGCTGATATTCTCATGTTTCCAGGGTAGACAAACTTCGTATTGTTTTTCCGTGGTCAAGTAACGCACAGATGCCGAGAACTTCTCTATCGCGAATTTTGATTCCTGGTAATTCTCCACAGGTTTAATTCCTATGTGGTCTAGTTTCCACAGTCTTTCTAGATTGAACTCGGCAGCTAACTTTGGGTCCTCAATGTGAGTATCATCTTCGGTGAACTCTTCTGCCGCGGTCGTGCTCATCCTCAACACGGATATCGTGTCAACCAGAACATTTGACTGGGTAGTTTGGACTGTACCACTCATGCAGTAGCCAAACTTAGTGGGGATCAAGATCACTCCAACTCTCTCTTTTAAAACCAGGGTGTACTACATCATAATAATAATCTGCTCCTAACAGTATGTGTACCTCCTTCAAGTCACCTACGGGATCAGACAGGTAAATACCTTTCCTACGAAGTGCAAGCTCTACTTTGTTAATTCCTACAGATTGATAGTCTGGGAGTTCATCTACCACTACACACTGTAAGAAGTGTTTCTTCTTACGGTAGATGTAAGCAACTTCAACAACTTCGTAGTCTCTACTGTCGGTCACTCCTGTAAAACCTTGCAACCTAAAGGGGGTATCCCACTGTGCGATTTTTCGATGGCGAACGCCCAGCGACAGAGGGCGACAGGATTTTTTTGTCTATGTTCCAAAAATAGCTATATTTGCTCGAACATTCTCCAATTGTCGCGAAAATCGCACAACGGTCGCCCTAGCTTCGCCCATGTTCGCCCAGATTCACCCAAATTTGCCGTTAAATTTTGAGCATACCCAAAAAAACGGCGACGAACTGAAAATGTTGGCGTATGTTGGCGAATGTTGGCGAATGTTCGCCCTTCGTCTCACTTCATTCGCCCTTGGTCGCACTATAGTCGCACAATTCGCACCAATTCGACAATTTGCATATTCCAATTATTGGCAATGCTGCTTTTTGAGCGAATAGGGCGCCAGTAGCGCGAATGCAGCGAATATGTCGACGAATTATTGCCAATGCCATACAAATGACATGCGACATGTGGCGAACTGAGGTAATTGGTGGGTTTTTATGTGACTGTTGATGTGTCTCTCACTATAGTTTGTTTCTTTTCAACTGACGGTAACAAAATGCAAAGTTCCCATCAGGATTTCTCAGTTATTTTGAAGATTTTGTAGTGAAATGTGGTGCTAATTATATAAACTTGGACTTAACCCCTTCACCCCCATAACTTTCATTCTGGCTAAAGATAGACGATTTTATACAGTTCCAAGACAACCTATGTTATTCAGAGGGTTTATTGAGATTGTATTTAGCCATATGAGTCCTAGAGGTAGATTTTATACTAAAGAAAATCGTATATTGGAAACCAGAATATGATGAAAATTACGTCATGGTGGTGAAGGGGTTAATATGATGCAGAGACATGATATCATATTTTTCCATTAAGTATCGAGAAATGGGATTCAATACCGTCAGATGAAATGAAACTGAGTATACCGTATATACCGGCGTATAAAGAAACATTTCTAAGACTTAAATAAACCCTGCAAAACAATGGGTGGTTTTGTACAAAGAATATAATTTCAATGAAAGTGAATTTGGAGCGCCCAGATTCATCAGCTGATTTTCCGAGTGACCCAAATCGCCGAAATACGACAATTTAATCATAAGTACTATACACATAACAGTAGGTTATGTATACTTACCTAATTAATACTTCATCTTTTTTTTTTTTTTTTTTTTTTTTTTTAAGAGACAATGAACGGAGGAAGGAAAAACACAGATAAAACAAAAAGGTCCATGTGCCTAAAGGCATCCTCCATTCATAAAATGTTTGTAACAACTGGATTTAAACATTTGTTGATTGTAAATTTGTGGAAAGCAATTCGAGGGAAGTGAATTCCCAAGAGTAGTAGCTCTGGGGATAAATGAATTCTGATAAGCAGAAGTTCTGCATTGTGGAGGAGAAAGTGTAAATTCATGTTTGCTCTCAGCTGCCCTAGTTCTACGGGGAAAGATGTGGAGAGGCGGCACAATTGAAGCAAGTTCCTCGGAACAATTGCTGTGAAAATATCTGTAGAATAATGCAAGGGATGCAACGTTTCTTCGTATGGCTAATGTAGGAAGGTCCTGTGTGATTGCAGGGTTATTGATTAATCTAATAGCTTTATTTTGAATTTTGTCCAACTGCCTCAATGCAACCACTCCACTTCCACCCCACAGAGGTGAACAGTAATCCATCTGAGAGCGCACATGACTTTTATATATTACGGCCAACTGCTCGTCAGTGAAGAATTCTCGAACTCTGTACAGGAGTCCCAGTTTTTTAGAGGCATTCTTAGCAATGCTTCTAACATAATGTGTCCAGCTCAAGTTAGTAGTTAATGTTACACCGAGAATGTCAATACTAGGGGAAGTGGGAATATTTACATCATTAAAAAATATATGGGAGTCAGTGAGATTCTGTCGGTTAGAAAATTGAATGTACTTGGTTTTCTGTGCATTAAAGGAAACTAGATTATCTTGTCCCCATTCATTAATTCTAGAAAGGTCCCGGTTCAGAGAAATTGCAGTGTTTATTTTTGAATTTATAAGATCGGGTTGGGTGAAAGAATTGGTAAATGTGAAGGAACTGTGGAGTGTTGAGTCATCTGCGTAGGAATGTATTGGATTATGAGTGGTAGATATGAGATCATTGATATGAATGAGGAACAGAGTTGGGGCCAAAACTGATCCCTGGGGAACACCAGCATTTATTGAGTGAAATTGAGAATAAAGGCCATCTACCATTACACGTATTTTTCTGTTATGAAGATAAGAAGAAATGCCTGACGCCGTGCTCCCCGAAGTGGTGGCCCCGCCCCCATGCACCTCTGTCCCCGGTCAGTTGACGCCCCTCCCCCCAACCAGCACCGCCTTCATTCATATACTTCCTCACTCCATCCTTCCACCTCTCTTTCGGTCTTCTTTTCCCTCTCTGTCCCTCCGCCTCGCTCTCGTACACCCTCTTAGTCATTCTCTCGCTTTCCATACGTTCCATATGGCCGAACCATCTCAAGTTGTTCCTTTTCACACTTTCCAGCACATCTACCTCCACACCACACCTCCTTCTTACTTCCTCATTAGTCTGTCTATCCCTCCATGTAACTCCGCAGGCACTTCTTAGGTAATTAATTTCCACTGCTCTCACTCTTGGTCTGAGTCTCTCAACTAATGTCCATGCTTCGCTTCCGTAAGTCAGTGTCGGGATTACCACACTGTCATGCAAGGACTTCTTCACTTCCATACTGACCACCCTATTTCTTGTTACTGCTTTCAGCGTTCCTACAACCATCTTCCCCTGTTGTACCCTCTCCCACACTTCTTCATCCATAGTCCCATCTTTACTCAACACACTGCCCAGATACTGAAAAGAGTTGACGATCTCCATAGCCTGACCGTTCAGCTTCACCTCACACTCTGTGACTTCATCCCTTTTGAAGACAATAACCTTGCTCTTCCCCGCATTTACCTTCAAATTCCGTTTTTCGCACACTGTTCCAAACTCATTTACCAGACCCTGCAACTCCCATTCATTATCACTCATCAGAACTGTAACATCCGCAAACAGCAGTATAGGTAGCTTCCACTCAATTCCCTCCCTTTTCAGCGATACACGAACATCCACTGCTCTTGATAGTATTTCTTTCATGACTCCATCCATATATACAGTAAACAACCACGGGGACATCACACACCCCTGTTTCAAACCAACATTCAGGTCAAAGAACTCGCTCTGCTCACTCTCCACACGTACTGCCGCCTATGCACCCTAATACATGCGCTTCACTGCTTTCAGCAACTTGCCATCTACTCCGTATATTCTAAGTACTTTCCACAAACCTTCTCTATCCACTCTGTCATAGGCCTTCTCCAAGTCCATAAAGGCAACATATACCCTTTGTTTCTTCTCCAAATATTTCTCCACAACACAATTCAGGGTAAAAATCTGATCTACACTTCCTCTTCCCTTCCTAAAACCTCCCTGCTCGTCGCCTATCCATATCTCCATTCTCACTCTCACTCTCTCAATCACTACCCTACTGTATACCTTCCCTACTACGCTTAGAAGACATATTCCTCGGTGGTTACCACACACTCCTCTTCCCCTTTGCCCTTATATAGGGGGACTATTATGCCGGTCTTCCAGGCATCGGGTGCACTCCCCTCTCCCATGCTAGTTTGCACATAAATTTCCATACCCATTCGATCACTATCTAACCACCATACCTCAACATTTCCCCACACACTCCATCTGTTCCTGGTGCTTTCCCCAACATCACTCTTTTCAAGGCTTCCCACACTTCTGACCTCCTGATCCCCACCTCCTCCTCCACTACTTCTCTTCTTCTCCCTCCCATACCATATCCAGCTATGTTTGCTGGCTCTTCATTCCTTACATTTAGCAACTCATTGAAGTACTCCCTCCATCTTTCGACTCTCTCTTGCTTCTCGGCTAGCATTCTCCCATTCTTATCTTTCACACCCTTACTGTTTCCCTTGATACCTTCCCTAACTTTCTTGACTTCTTTCCAGAACAGTTTCTTACTCTCCCTCCATTTTACACTCAGATTCCTTCCATAATAAACTTATATAACACGAGTTATAAGTTCAAACTATGATTCAAATTAAAAGTCAGTGTACCGGAACCATTACCGAAACACGTGTTATGTGTGTTATTGTTGTGTGGCTATGTCGAGTGTGTATGTGAGGCATAGTTATTTCAAAAAGGCCCTGTCTAAGCTGTATTTTAGGGAGCGTTCGAATGGGGCAAACGTCTTAAAATTTCTAAAGGAATGGTGCTAAACATGACGGAGAAAGGGGTTTAGAATAAAATCCTTCAAGTGGAAATCTCCCCTTAAATCGGCAAATGATAACTCGAATTAGAGGAAACAAATTATCATAATAGTGACAGTGTTAATTTAATAGTTACTTCTACTTAACCCTCTGAAGATTAGGACGCATTTTGACAGTATATTCTGACTACCTTTAGAAGATTTTATCCAGCTTTGGAATGATGTGTGGAACTAGAAGGGTAAAGAGTATCTCAATTAACCCTCTGACCTCCATCTACACTTCCTAATCTGAATACAACAGTCTTATAATTGCAAGGAAACAAAAAATAAATCCATAATTGTATCTCGAGTGGGAATACACCTATTCCATAGATGCACAGACACTCCGACATACCCACACAATTATATTTACATTTTGATTCCAGGGCATATGTTTTTGTAATAGTCCATGTAAACGAGATTGTGAACTTCGAACAAAAATATAAAACAAAGTTAATGTTCTCTATGGGACTGTTAACTGTTCAGAATAATTCGTCAGTGAATCATTGTTGTTCTCCCAAGTATTGTTCAGATATTCCGGGATAAGGCTTGTACACATTGATCCATAGATACACACACGCAATGTACAGCTTTTCCACATTTCGCCTTTTCACACACACACACACACACACACACTCACTACAGCACACATACATGCACAGTTACACACACACACTCTACAACACACACACAAAGAATGTCCAGATTTTCCATATTTCTCCTTTTTACACACACACACACACACACTTACTACAGCACGCATACATGCACAGTTGCACACACACACTCTATAACACACACACACACACACAGAATGTCCAGCTTTTCCACATTTCGCCTTTTCACACACACAAACACACACACACACTACAATACACACACACACACACACATGGCATTCGCCATATTCGCCATAAGTCGCACAACCTCCGCGGTTTTATCTCATTACATCGTCCAACAATCGCCGTGCATTCGCTATTTTCGCCATCATCGTTCGCCACATTCGCCATGAATCGTCCTTAATTGTCGCACACCATTCGTCATTTTCGCCAACAAATTTGCCATATTCGCACTTTGGTCGTACTTCCGTCGCACTGCAATCGAGGAAATTCGCCTTTTTCGATTTCATTCGCTTTTGAAAAAACCCTATTCGCCGCAAATTTTGGAACATAGAAAAAAAAAACACGGTTGCACGGCATTCGCCATCGAAAAGTTGCACAGTGGGATACCCCCTTAAGGGTCTCACTACCTACTACACAGTGTTATAGACCGTCCAGCACCGATCTCTTTATAAAGGATTGTTGTGAGAGTAGCCGACAGACTTGTGTCCTGCCATAACCCTCTATGGGTATCTTGATTGTGGGAAAAATGGTGGTGTGCTTCCTACTGCCTAGCATTAGTGTTGCAGTACCCCCTACTTTTTCCTCCTTGACTAGACTACCTGTGGGGCATAACTTGTCAAAGTGATGACCCTCACAGTTGCGACAGGGCCTCAAATAAGAAGCAGTACATTTACGCTGCATACCATGGTCCTTACTCAGACAACCCTTGCACAATTTTAGCGTCCTTGCTCGAGCTAATTTGGCTTCATTGGTTTGATATTTGGTACAGCTTAGCCATTTATGCTTGGGATTGTTGCATAGCCTACATGACATTTGTTGTTTCTTTCGTGACTCTTCAACCTTCCCTTTAGAACCTACCATCATATTAATTGAACCCCTTGCTGTTGTCCCTTCTGACCCACCCACCGTCCTACCATTGTTCAATTGTATGTTGCTAACCTCCTTGCTAAATGCCTCTTTGAACTCCTCTAAGTTAAAGGTACGAACCTTATCTAGAAGAGCTAGAGGTAGTTTCTGTCTTAAAATTATGACCATCATTTCTTGTGAAGTTACCCCAATGCATCTAATGATCTTGTATGACACTCCATATCTGCCCTGAACTTTGTCAGTTCATCGACCCTGTACCTAGGCTGTGCTAGGTTCAACAGGGCGTTCACATGGGCTACCTTGAGCTGGTCAGTATCTCCATACGTCGCCTGTAATAACCTCACAACACTATCATCATTTTCACTTACGATGGAAAAACCTTCTACCAAATGTAAAGCTTCATCCTCGAGTTGGCGTTTAAGATAATGGAACTTTCGTACATCGTCAAGTTTTGATTCATGCACTGTTGATTAAAAGAAGTTCCAAAATGCTAACCACTCGGTCAAGTTTCCCCTGAACTTCAGTAAATTTAATTTGGGCAAGTTGACTTCACGACAGGGATCTGTCTGCTTGGCAGCGCTGCTAGTCTAGGTTATCTCTATTTTCTTCACCGCCCTTCGCAGTAAATGGGTTGCCTCTAAATTGGCGATATCATGGACAGCGCGCTGCCTGTACTCCGCATGAATATCTGACTCTTCCTCTAACCCTGATACTATACTTTCATTCAGGGTAACTATACGATCATAGGTAGTTTGTAGGCATTCTAACCTAGCCTCTAGCTGTTCAGGAGTTGCACTACCTACAAAGTCTTCCAAAACGGACGTTAGCCTAGTGATGAGACCCCTCAAACCCCCTTTCTGATTTTTCAAGACTGTTATAGACATAATTATGTTTGTTTTATCTTCTGGTTTACTAGCCATTACATGATTCACACGAATTAGCTTAACCCTTCGTCGGCCAATACGGACCTCTATAATGTCTCCATCGTGAAATATAGGCCTACCATTTTGTTAATTGTCATATGAAATTAGATTTTAGTCCTCATATGCAACATTGTTTCACAGTAGCCTACCCTTCATAGATTAATGTAATTAAAGTAAAGAGGTAGAAATTACTATATAAACCGCTTACCTTACACAATACAGTACCATGAGAGATTGGGATATGATGATTAAACAATGAAGGAAATATGAGATGGTAGGTCAGTCTTAAAAGTCAAAGAAAAATAGTAAATAATAATGAAATTAGGGAAACAACTATAGGGTATGATGGTGATTGCCGAGACCTACCCCTACCCCTACTAGGATCCTTTGATCTACAACCTCCATCAATATAGCCCTTGTTCATAATACCTAACTATAGAAAATCTAACTGTGGGTCAAAGTCCCGAGGTCTGGGCACCAATATGGCGGATTTAACCCTTCCGACCCGGGCTGCCTTAGGTAAGGACAACGCGGCTGACGGGCCGCTACCCGGTATGCCTTACCTAAGGCATTTGCTTTAAAGCGTGCTTTAAATTTCGCGCGGGCAAATTTTACTTTGCGTGAGCGATCGTAGCGCCGCCAAGCCTCAACTACCATGCTTACCAGTTCCTACGTTGCCGCCATTGAGAGCTACAGCAAAAAAATGAATTCCGACGCGTCCGATACTGTGCAATCTCCCGCGCGTCCCAGTGCTACCCCGCTTGCAACATCTACGCCTCTGCCAACCGAGAAGAAAAAGAAACTAATGAAAGTGAAACGTTTGCTAAGTGAGAGTGCAATACACCGTGAACTTTTCAACCCGGATTTGAGCAGTGGTGAAAGCTCTGTGGATAAAAACCTCTATATTCAGAGTAGAAGTGGGAGCAAAATTGACGATTTTGTGGGATTTGGTGCTGATGACAATGTTGATTTATTTGAGGTGGGTGATAGTAGTGATGATCCTGATGTGGAAGTGGTGGAGGAAGGTGCTATTGAAGTACCAAGTGTGCTAGAGCCAACCCCTTCGCCTAGTTTCGTAGGTCAGGGTAGGCCTAGGCCTAGCCCTAGCCCTATGCCAGGACTTTCCCCTTTGCCTGCCCGTACGCCCTTGAAAGTGGGTAAATACTTCTATAAATAGTCTTTAGTGAAAAGTGCAGCCAAGAAAGCACGCAGGGAAGCAGAAAAAATTAGGGAACGCGTAGATAGTGAGAGTGACGCCGACCCAGGCCTAGCAACCACCCGCATTCCTTTGTCCCGACGGCTTGACCCGGGACACCGGGAGGGCCACCCACAGCCCTCGGCTTCATCTGTCCCTGAGGATGACCAAAGGGCCTCTACAAGTGCGTCATTGGCCTCCCACAGTGTGCCACCACAGGCACCGCATCGTAGGTCATTATCTCCGGCGGAAAAGTCCACGGCTAGCCGCAAAAAGAGCCCAACTCCCGAGGCCGAGGCTCCCATTTCTCAACCTCCCGCAGACCCATGCCGCCAACGCCCGGTCTATTCTTCGCCAGAGTTGTCTCCTGAAGAGGCTGCTGACGACCCCAACATTGCCGCAGATGACCTGACGTCGCCTGAGGAAGAGGAAAACGAAGAAGAAGAGGAAGAGGAAGAGGAAGTCCCGACAAGGAGAGTCAAAGGGCGAGGTCGTGGACGTGGTCAGCCTGCCGACGCCGCTGCCCCTGGGCCTGGGCCTGGGCGTGGGCTTGCAGGGCGTCCGCCTGGGCGTCCGCGTGGCCAAGGGCGTGTGCCAGGGCGTCCAGGGCGTGTGCCTGCTGCAGCTGCACGTCCTCGTCCTCGAGCTGCTGAAATGTTTGTGTGGTCAGATGGGGCGGATTTTGTGCCAGATTGTCCTGCCTTTGACGAGGTACAACAGCGTTCCGGGGTGTCACCAGCATATCCCTGTGGCCCAAATGCCACCCCCAGTGAACT
Source organism: Paralithodes platypus (assembly GCA_032716605.1). Classification (NCBI taxonomy): domain Eukaryota; kingdom Metazoa; phylum Arthropoda; class Malacostraca; order Decapoda; family Lithodidae; genus Paralithodes; species Paralithodes platypus. Next base: position 26,070,905 of record CM064570.1, on the reverse strand, counting down.
TTTCTGTGGCTTCTACGACAATGAAGTCATGGAATACCTTGTCAAAGAGACAAATAACCACCAGGCTACCTGTTCAAACTTTCTTGGGAGGAAGACCAGTGCCAAGATGGTGGCATGGAGAGCTCTCACTGTGGCAGAATTATATGTGTTCTTGGCACTCACAATGCTGATGACACACATAAAGAAGCACGTTCTGGCCGACTACTGGATAACTGGCGACCTCACAACGACTCCAGCATTTGGCAAATTCATGTCAAGGGATAGGTACTTCGACATCCTCTCATATTTCCACCTGACAAATAACATGCACGTCCACGAGCCCGACACACTCTGGAAGATCAGGCAACTGCATGACATGATACGTCATCGGTTTTCCACCTACCTGACTCCATTTCAGAAGCTGTGCATCGACGAGTCTCTGGTCCTGTTTCGTGGTAGGCTGCTCTTCAGACAGTATATCCCGTCAAAGAGACACCGCTTCGGCATCAAGCTCTTCGTCCTCTGCGACTGCAAGACGGGATATGTGCTCGACTTTATAGTCTACAGCGGCAAGGGTGGTGAGGTGCAGATTGACCCCCTCATTGGTTTTGGCGGCGCTGTGGTAAAGAGGATGATGGAGAGGTACTTCCATGACAACCACGTCCTCTATACCGACAATTATTACACGTCGCCTATCCTCGCCAATTCCTCCATGACCGCAAGACCGGAACTGTCGGCACAGTGAAGGGGAAGAGGAAGGGCATGCCAGCCTACCCAACCAAAACTAAGAAGACGGACATCTTCCATAAGAAGAGTGGCCCCATCCTCTCCATCCACTGGCATGACCAGCGCAAGGTCAACCTCCTCACCACATGCCACAAAGCAGAGATGGTCCCCACAGGGAAAGTGGACCGAAAAACGAAGAACCCTATCACAAAACCAGCTGCTGTTCTGGACTATAACCTGAACATGCGCCTCGTCGACAAGTCCGACATGCAGATGGGCTTCATAGACTGCCTGCGAACATCTTGCAGGTGGTACAAGAAGTTTGTCCTGCATACAGTAGATATGTCTGTCCTCAACGCGTACAACATCTACCGTTTGAGGAGTCCAGTCATCAAGTACAAGAGCCTGCAGACCTTCCAAAAGCAGCTGATACATGAGCTCCTGGTAAAACATGCGGGTACACCAGGGAGGCCACTACAAGGACCAGGCATGATGGACAGAACAGGGTGTGCCGAGTTCTTCAGAAAGCACCAGCTCGTCGCCCTTCCTTTCCAGGATCCTAACAGCAGAATAAGAATGCAGAAAAGGTGCTATGTGTGCACCCGCACAACTCGACGACCAAGCAAACCCACAAAAACCACTTGGCAATGCCTCGAGTGTCAGGTGGGACTGTGTGCTGGCATCTGCTTCAATGATTTCCACACTCTGGCAAACTATTGAAGTGTAAGTGACAGTGATAGTGACACTCAATAATAATAATAATAATATAACTAAGTATAAGTGAAAGAGACACATAAGTAATAATAAGTGCCTTCAGAACAATATGAACAAGTGAAAGTGACACTAAAATATATATTCCTAACAATAAAGAAGTGAAAATGACACTATCAATTACCATAGTCCAGTATAAATAATCATAACTACTATAATAATGACTATAAAACTAAGCCTAAGTGAAAGAGACACACATAAGTAATAATAAGTGCCTTCAGAACAATATGAACAAGTGAAAGTGACACTAAAATATATATTCCAAACAATAAAGAAGTGAAAATGACACTATCAATTACCATAGTCCAGTATAAATAATCATAACTACTATAATAATAACAATAAAACTAAGTATAAGTGACAGAGACACAAATTACTTCAGAAAAATATATTTATTGAGTGAAAATAACATAATAACAATAATATATGGCATAATAAACAATAAAACACTAAGAAATCGCTTCCCGCCATAATTCAAGGTAGAGCGACGAGTCAAAACGTTCGTCGTTGCCTGGGCCGCGGTTGAGCGTTCGGACGCGGCGAGGTAATTACGCGGCAAAAGTTACCTCCACTTCCATCACCATAACTCCGGAACTACTAGAGCTAGAAAGCTCTACTCAACGCCATTCTACGCGGCAAGGTAAGGCGCCCATTTTGACATATGTTTGATTAATGTAGGTAGTATATTAAGCGAAATTAGCCTTAGTTTACTTTTGTTGTGTTTTCAGACAAATCGCCCGGATACAGCCTCCGTCCTTAAGAAAGGCTGCCCGGGTAGGAAGGCTTAAGGAAGATAAGTTTACTCTAGGCTACCTAAGACTGAAAAGGTCCGCTCATATAAAATGTAAATTAATAATAATACCGGGAGTCTAACTCACTATTACATTCACCATAGAATATTGCAGTTAGGCAAGGTGGAAATGCTGATGGATAGTAGGCAAATGGCTACTATTCGAACACCATTGGATGTTTACCTCAAGATGACCACATGGGTGCACCTGAACTAATGAAGAAAACATAAGGTTGAAGAAAGCTAAATCATGAGAATAAGGCGTAGCTGTCAGTCGGTTTGTCTGTAGGATGAAGTTGAGTTTAAGTTAATGATGAGAGCTGGATGAAACCGGAACCAGGATCGCGGCGAACTAAGGAGAGGAGTTGTTGCTAGAACAATGTAAAAAAGTGCTCTGACGCGGTGCGCCACAATCCGAAAAGTCATCGTGTTACGCTACGAATCTAGCGGCTACTGCTAAGTTTGTAGCGCCTATCTAGCGGTAAATATCGCACCGCTTTCATAATATTATAGTCAACCTCAACTGAAATGAGCTCCAAGGAGGTCAAGGTCGCCCTGTGTGGTGTTGCCACATTTCTACCAAAACAAACCTTTTAGAAAACGGGAAACCAAACAACGTTCTCTTATAATCACATTTAGAAGGGAAACTTGAAATAAATGTACAAGACGTTTTTATGTCTGGAAGGGTTATTGGTATTCTTGTATAAAAGTTACAGAAACGAAATAATAGGTAGGCTATATTTTTATATAATTACATGAATTGTACAGCATCACCCTTGCCTGGCTATGAAGATGAGAGTAACTTTTGCGAGTTTTTCCTTCCATGGTGGTCGCGCTATGAATGAGGGTTAGTGACCGTCTGACCTGGGTGATGTTGTTGTCATTGTTTGAGGCCATTTAACACCTTAAGAGCGGCCTATGCGGTTTATTTATATGTACCGCCCAGCGGGGTGTTTTTAGCCAAAATAGGGCTGTTTACGTGATCATTTTCATGCCTAAATAAGACCCAGAACGTAAAACAAGTACCTATCCCTGAAAGGGCATAAACAGAGCTTTCGAATGACACCATAACGATCCTTTTATGATGGCTAGTTTTCTTGCAATAACCGTGCAACGCGAGTGCAAAAAGCATGTAATTCGGTACTTTCCCCATATAATTCAGTATGTAGCGAGTGAGAGAGGGAGGAGGGAGCTGAGATTCGTGTCAGTAGGTTCGCCGCGGTGGTCTGGAGCAGTCATACGCTCGCTAGTCTCCTGCCACCACTTGTCTCTCTCTCTCAGCAACATTACGTGCTGAAATTGCCACTCGACCTATGTCGAGCGCCGCCACATAGTCCAGCTTTATTAAATACGACTTAAGTGGTGAGCCGCTTTTTAAGGGTTAAAGGGTTGCCATTACTTGTATCCAGCTCTCTCTCTCTCTCTCTTTTGATGGGATTACATTGTGCTATATTGCATTTTGGAGATTGTGTATGTATGTGTGTGTTTGTGTGTGTATCTGTAGGGGTGTGTGTGAGTGCGTGCGTAGCCAACAGAACCGCATTGACATTACTTGGCATCGTCGCATATCCTACCACTCCTTAAATCTATTTATAGCTGTCCCCAGAAAAATGGCAGCATGTTCTAAATAGCGTGCCATATGTTGTATAAATTCCATCTATATATCCTTAAAATTATATGTGTCTTAACACCACATAACCTTTAACAAATGTAATATAATATATATAGTCATAAAAGCTAAAATTAATTTGTTAATAGCCTGAAAAACTAACATTTGTTGTTAAAGCATTGAATATTTGACAACACCGCACAGGGCGAGGGAAACCACCTTGTAGCTCATTTCATAGGAGGATGACTATAAGGCATGATTTATATGATAAATCATATATGCATTCCTAAAGACACCTAAATACTATACTATCACTATAATAGGCCTTATTTAACTTATTAAGCTTACATACTGAGGCAACCGAGGACCACCAGCGATAAGGACCGAAGACAGCGAGGACCGAGGATAGCCATGAACATAAATGTAGATCCGACAAGAACCAAAAATATTATTAAAGAGCGTTCCGTGAGTTCTAAAATAACAAATTTAAAGGTTTTCTATGCAAACGCTCGTAGCATACGCAATACATTTTCAGATTTAGAGGAGCTAGTGTTTACAGAAAATTATGATGTGATTGGCATAACAGAATCTTGGCTTAATACAGAAGATAGAGACTTTTTAGCAGAGTATTCACTTCCCGGTTATGTAATGTTTGAGAAAAGCCGAATAAATCGAAATGGAGGTGGCGTTTTACTTTATATCAAAGAAAGTCTTAACCCTACCCTCTTGTCAAAACCTCAAATTGTGAACGTCGACACATCTTTTGTGCTAATAAAGAATAATAAAGGTACAAAAATAATACTTGCGTTAATATACAGACCTCCAGCTCAATCAGTGCAAACTGACCGAGAAATTTACGAACAAATTGCAGATGTAAGTAACTCACAAGATACCGTTAATTTTGGCAACTTTAATTTACCTGTGACCAAGTGGGGCGATACTCTTACTTCACACTCTGGACATGACTTGTATACGAACTTGCAAGAGAGTTCGATTTATCAATTTGTTCGAACGCCGACCCGTGGTAATAACGTTCTTGACATTGTACTTGCAACAAAAGAAGAATTGATAGAGAATTTGAATGTTGGTGATGAATTCAGTAACAGCGACCATCGTACGATAACTTTTACTTTAAAGTTTACTAGTAACGAACCAAATAGTAGCATCGAAAAAGTCCCTAATTTCAAGAAAGCAAACTTCCATAAACTTAGAGCTATGTTTAAAGAAACTGACTGGAGCTTTTTAATTAACAATAACGACATAAATACATCTTGGAAGTTATTCGAAACCACTTACCTAAAAGCAGTGGAACACTGCATACCATCGAAAATACGGCGTCCAGGCCATAATAATAAGCCCAAAATGGTGGAATAAAGATATTTCAAACTGTCTGCTTGCTAAAAAAATTGCTAATGATAGATTAAAATCTTCACAAAATGACGAAGAACGGGTGAAATTTGTAGAGCTACGACGCAAAGCCAAAAAGTTAATTAAGCAAAGTAAAAAGACCTTAGAGTTACATATTGCGAATCAAAGTAAAACAAATCCGAAAGAATTCTATAGTTATATCAGAAAGAAAAAAGTAGTTACTTCAACTGTTGGACCGTTAGTCGATGAAAATGGAGAATACACCAATGACGAAGTACAAATGAGTAATGCCCTCAATACCTTCTTTGCATCAGTTTTTACAACAGAAGACCTCAGTGATATCCCTACACCATCGCCGATTCAGATTGATAATTCAGATGTTCTAAGCAATATCACCGTTACAGAGAGGGAAGTATTGAATTGTTTAGATAAACTCAAGGTAAATAAAACGCCTGGACCTGATACAATCTCGCCTAGAGTTCTAAAGGAAGCTAAGGATGAGCTCTCCAAACCACTGACATTACTATTCAATAAATCCTTGCAGTCTGGAACTATGCCTGATCAGTGGAAGCTAGCCAAGGTAACACCGATATTCAAAAAAGGCAGCAAATCCCTACCCAGTAACTATCGTCCAATTAGCTTAACCTCAGTTGTATGTAAAATGCTAGAAACGGTCATACGAGACAGACTCGTAAATCACTTAGAGGAAAATAACATACTTAAAGATACTCAACACGGCTTTCGTAAAAAACGTTCCTGTTTAACAAACCTCTTAGACTTCTTCCACGATATCCTCAACCTCTACGATGAGAGTAAAGCTGTAGATATTATATACCTTGATTTTCAAAAGGCCTTTGACAAAGTTCCCCACAAACGTTTACTGCTAAAACTAAAAGCGCATGGAATACAAGACGGTGTGTTGAAATGGATAGAAAATTGGCTCCGCAACAGAAAGCAAAGAGTAGTCATAAACGGTAAGGCATCTAAATGGACCAATGTAAGTAGCGGGGTACCCCAGGGATCGGTACTAGGACCAATTCTCTTTCTAATTTACATCAACGACATAGATGAGGGTCTCACCTGTACAATCTCAAAATTTGCTGACGATACAAAAATTGCAAATAGCGTACTCTCAAAAGAACAAGTTGACGATATGCAACACAATCTAGATAAGTTGTCATGTTGGGCCCAAATTTGGCAAATGAGTTTCAATGCGGATAAATGTAAAGTACTACATATCGGATACCTAAATGAGAAAGCAAACTATTCGATGAATGGCACTCAGCTTAAGAATGTAAACAGAGAAACCGATCTGGGAGTAACAATATCGAGTAACCTAATACCGAGTCAACAATGTTCAGAAGTTGTTAAGAAGGCAAACAAAATAATTGGCTTCATAGGCAGGTCATTTGAGCATAAATCCAAAGAAGTTATCCTAACCCTTTACAATTCCTTAGTCCGCCCTCTTCTGGAATACTGCGTTCAATCCTGGTGCCCTTATTACCAAAAAGATATAAACAAGCTAGAACGAGTTCAACGTAGAGTTACCAAAATGATACCTAGCCTAAAGAACAAACCATACGAAGAGCGTCTTAGAGAATTAAATCCATTTCCTTTAACCCAGCGCAGATTAAGAGGTGACTTAATTCAAGTGTTCAAAATCATCAAAGGCATCGACAATATGAACTGTAGTAAGTACTTCACTATCGACCAATCTAATTACACGCGGGGAAACGGTTGCAAAATTATTGGTAAATCTTTTAACTCGCACGAATCTAAGAATTTCTTCTTCAATCGAGTTGTCAACTTGTGGAATGGGCTTCCCCGAAACATTATAGACTGCATCACCGTTGATTCATTTAAACTCCGCCTAGACAAATATCTCGCATCAAATCCGCGACTGACTGCGTTTGTAAATGAATAACTTTATTTTATCCCCCCCTCAGTTTCTAACCCATCTGTCCTCTACTAACTTCCTAATCCTGCCACGGACATTAGTTCCCGGGCAGTAATTCCCTTTCCAATGTTCCCTTACCCACTCTAAACCACTGTTTGGACAATTGATCCTCAGTGTTTTGGAGGACAAGCAACCAAGAATGGTCACTATATATGTTGTTGCTTGATTTCCTTTGTACTCCTTTGTACTACTGCACAAACTGTATTTAGGGTATGATACATAGAAAATGTAGGTTATACCTAAAGACCGGATTTTGCCATAAGTGCCTTTTTGTGCCTTTTTTGGTGATTTCATCACTATAAAGCCTTTTCTACCGATGTAGTGCCTATTATGCCTTTTTTGTGGTTTTCAGATCCTTTTTGTGCCTTTTTTTTGTGATTTTATCACTATAATTCACGTTTTACCCTTTTGGATCTGGAAAAAATGAAAAACACAGCTCAGGTTCTGGAAGGCACTAGCAAAGCAAAATGTATGGACATGAAATTAGAGGACATTATGTGTTCAAGTATGCATCAGTCACCTCAGTTGAGGTAGAAAGAACATTGTTTTCAACTGAAATATGTACTCTCCGACCGACGGCACAATTTAGCGCCTGACAAATTGAAGAAATTGCTTGTAATTATGTGCAATCAGGGAAAAATGTTGAAAGTGTATAAATGACAGTTACTTTGGTCATTTTTTCCCTATTATAGGTTGATTTTAGCATTTTCACCATATTTTGATACAGAAAATATGTCTTTTTAATGCCTTTTTTATCAATAAATGCCCTTTTTTGTGCCTATTTTATAATATATAAATGCCTTTTTGCCTGCCTATTTTAGTGTTTTATAGTGCCATAACTTCTGGTCTTTAGTTATACCAATGACTATCGTGAATCCACGATAGTGTGACTTGTTCGCCTACCTGGGCATTTGTTTACTTACCTCAATTCTCCACATCAACTTGATTTAGTATATTCTTTATTCTATCTTCTTATTTATTATTCACGGAAGACGCTCGACCCTCACTTAATTATTGTGTTGAGGGCCTGTATTTATTTTATGCTTTTTATCATTGTTGTATATTTGCCAGTTAACCAAGTTATTTTGGACGCTCTTTATTGAGTAGTTCCTGGATATATGTACCCAAATCTCATCATTGTATTATTATTATTAGTATAATTTAGAAGACATCCAAGGTTACTCAGCTATATTCGTAACCTAGAGATTGGTACTATTATGATTTGACGACCCACTTCGTCCCCATTTCTGCGCTTATAATAATAAAAGTAATTGTATGTTCATGTTGTGTTGTTATTGAGTTGTGTATGGTCCTATTGAATACCCTGTTCATTGATGAAGATTATGTTCGGTATGACCCTGTCAAGTTTTATCAAGGTCTATCAATCCACAATTGGATCGGTATAGAGACTATCTCACGGCTTATCTAATATTATAACCCGACATTACAATATACACAGTGTTTGATGATGCAAAAGTTGGAAGCAAAATGCGAAAACAGAAACATATTTTACAAACCGTTAATTAATTAAGAACAGCACTCCCATTATGATTGAAAAGGATAGAGTAACTAATAATGGTGGTGTAAGACGGCAATTTCTACTGAAACTTGCATTTGCCTGTTCTGTACATAAAATCCAAGGATGTACTTTAAGCAAGTGTGTTGTGTCCTTGGATAAAGTATTTACAGCAGGTCAAGCCTATGTTGCACTAAGTCGTGCCACTTCACTGGAAGGACTTATTATCCAGGACTTTGAAGAGTCCTACATTTATTGTAGTGAGAAGGTAGAAACAGCCCTATCTAGTATGCCTCGTTTTATTAGCTATGCAAACAATCAAGTAAATGAACATCAAGAGGGGTTGCAAATAATTGTACACAACATTGAAGGCTTAAAATCCCATATTAAAGATATAGGATCAGACATACGGTTCTTAATAGCTAATGTAATTTGTGTGACAGAAACTTGGCTGACTAGGAATGACTCTCAAGGAAAGCCAGAGCTTAATGGATTTACCTGTTTTCATAAAACAAGAGAGGAATGTTATAACTCATCAGACAAAGCTTGTGCTCATTTAAAACTAGAATCTCATGGAGGTGTTGGTATATATTACCGTAAAGATTTTAAGTGTGATATAATAATTTTTTCAGTGGCTAACTTAGAATATCTGGCCTGCTTTTCTATTGAATGGAATATAATAATTGTTGTAATACACAGACCTATTTCATATAGACTTAATTATTTTAGAGAAAATTAAAGTAATTTTCTAAATGAACTAGACAAATACCAAATTGGTTGCATTGTGATGGGGGACTTCAATGAAAACATCCAAACTAACTCTTCTTTTGCAAATTTAATAGAAAAGCGTGGATACTCTCAACATGTAACACAACCAACAACTGAAAATTGTACACTAATTGATCATGTTTATGCTAAGAGATTAGGAAATATGAAGGTGAAAGTTATTCCCACATATTACAGCTATCATGAGGGAATTTCCATTGAAATTTCAATTGACCCTCCTGTAATTGTGGACCTAATCCCTATAGTAATCTGCCCTTACCCCACTATTGCTATTTTGAAATTGCAAGGAAGAAAGTGGGAAACATGTGAATATATAGGGAAAAAGAGAGAGAATCATAATATCTACAGTACTGTAAATATTGCAATGTTTTTCGTTACCCGTTACTTTTATATGTACAGTGCATTATTGAACATTCAGATTTCTTCTTTAGCCTTTGTGGTGTTGTCCTTGTATAATAAGGTGATTACTTGAGCAATACTAAATACTATATATACCGTACTCTACTATAGTTTATGTTTTGAGCATCAATTGTTTACTTTAGTAATCTAGATATTGTAATACCGGGTACTTTATGTAAGAATTCCCCCCTAATATTATGCTCCCTGGAACAGTTGGGGTGGCTTTGGGGCCGGCGACTGGAGATCAATGGTGGAGGGTTATGCTTATTTCCCTCCCTCTCCCATTGAGCTTTCATCGTCGGCTTGACTAATTTTGCGTAGCTTTTCATTCCCCTTTCTATGTTTTTCTCTTTCTGTTCTTATTCTGTATTCGGTTGTCATCCGGACGGCCTATATCATATGCCACCCTGGCCTGGCTAGGTTATTGGCTCCTGACTTGATTTGTGTCTATGGTCGCTGGTGCGGTCAAGCTAACTCAATTCCCCTCAGTGGTGTATTTTTTGTGCATCTCGGTGTGATTATTTCTTCCTTAGACCTGATCTCTCATTCTTCGCCCTTGATCACTTCTTAATTGGTGCTGCAGTTCTTGACTCACCCTTCGGCCCTACTCTATAAGAGTTCTGCTCTGGAACTCATGTGGTGAGGCTGAATTGTTGAAATGGCGAGAAATGTCTGCCTATAAGATTTTTTGGGGGGAACTCAGTTGTCTGGTTAAACTATTTTAATATATATATATTTAAATATGTAAGATATGCAATCAATTATGTAAAATATATAGTTTTTTGCTTTATAGACATGATTGTCATTTTGAAGTTAAATTGGTTTCACAGGGAAAATATTGTGCAATACAGTAGAATGTAAAGTACAATATCATCATTGATAGCAATAATGTCACACATTAGGCTATTCTTTGACAACCAACACACAAATAATAACTAATAGGCCTAAATTGTAAATAGGTAAAGGAACTTCCTTGAACGCAGCCTTATTGTCGCCACTAACAAGTCTGTGACAAAAGTAAGATCCCCCCAAGCATAAGACTTCCTGGTGGTGGAATGATGAGGTTAAGAATACAATAAAGAAGAAAACAAGATTTTTTAAAGCATGTAAGAAAGGAGGCAGTGTTACGTCGTGGGATATATAAACACTGGGCTCTTTCTATTGGACTAGGTAGGCGGCAACAAGCAACAACGGAAAACGCTAGATCCAACCCTTATCTATAAACCCAGGCAACAAACCACCCTAAACCGTCAAGTGTCCTGCCTGGACAACGAGGTATCCTATGACTCGGTTACAGGGTGCACGCACTATAGACTGCTGATAGTCAAGCAGGCTATATAAAAGATCACACAATTAAGTTGACTTAAAGCTTCAAGGAAAAGATAGATAACAGAATTAAATTGCAGAAACAATTTAATAACAAACTAGAAGAAAGTGCATTTAACGTTACGGTAATTAATACAACTAATCACCCCTGCGTGAAAGAAGGTGAAAGCAAACAGTCCTCAAAACATCGTACAGGTAGGCAAGATGCGGGTTTCTAAACTGCATGCGGCTACTGTAGGATCTGATGCTTAGCAAAGAAAGTACGTTACGGATTTAGAGAACTCTTAACTCATAAGCAGGAATAAATACTAGTGATAGGCCATACAGTGTATAATGGCATAGGTATAATTAAATAAAGGCAGCAACTCGCAACATAACCACATACAGGTGTGCTTCTCACACTTAGTCAGGCAAGCCTGCTCGGACAGAGTCTCTAAGCCACACCCTGACTCACAATGCTCACAAAAACGGTAAACTGTGGCACAATAACAAGCATACAGAGATGATAAACCCCTACCTGTTAATCTGCCAGGTGGCAGAGGTCTAGCCGGAAGGATATAGGCTTCGGATACCCTGGCTGAGCCACCTGCTCTAGCCTAGGGACGTTCCCAGGTCTGTGCGCCAAATTTCTTTAATTGAAAGGGTGCTCTCTTGAGAGACTCAGATCGCAAGTATCTGACTCTCTCCTGGCGACCCTAAAACAAAAGCAAGACGTGCTAGCGCAGTGCTGAGTGGACTAGGCAAGGGCCCTCACACAACACAACACTAGACACACAGGGACACAGACAAGAAAATGCCCCCAGACTCCCACGGGTATCCTAGTAAAGTCGTGCGGGTCCACATGACTCGCACCAGCAGACTTTACTTAAAGGATCGCAAAAAGCCTCCCCTCCGGTCTAGCCCCTGCTAACCTGACACAAGAACACACTAGCAAGCATGAAACCACCAAATATGAGACAACAAAAAAGCTTCCTAGGTCTCATTAACAATTACGTCTCTGCATAAGGCCCAAAATCCTATCTAATTATCTGAGAGCTCGTCGTTAATACAATAATAGATATAAGGTCTATCAAGGGGATGGGATAATTAAATAGATTGGTGAAGTAGTGGAAAGAAGGTATACAAAGTAAGAGAGAAAGTTTCTAAGTGGGGTTGAGAGGGATAGATATCAAGGGGGTCCGAAGGGTACGACAGTGAGGTGAGCTCTGAGTCTTGAATCTGTCTGGACCCCGCCCTAGGCATGCAGAATACATCCCATGCTTGGCAACACTCAACACAGTTGTCGGGTCAAAATCGTCTACCCCGTGCGTGAGTCTAAACTAAGCCTAATTTTGCAATAAAATGCATGTGGCAACATCAGGCTCGTCCCAAGCTGGACTCTCCGTGCGAAGCAACGTCCCCCAGCCGGTCTCTCTCTCTCCCGCTCGTCTCCTCCCACTCTCACTAGACTTACATCTTATATATTATAATGAAACAATCAACTATCGAGAATAAAATATACTAAGATGCGTTGGTTAAGAATAAGGGCAGTTACAAGCTGTGAAACAACATAAGAATATCCCAGACATTAGTTACATTGTCGTAGGATTTATACTAAGGAAAAGCCGGCCGGCCGGCTGCCACCAGCCGGTTTCTAAACGGCTGGGCAGCCGACGCGCGCGCATGCCCGCACGTGGCTACTATGCAGAAGCGTCACACCTCCCCCAAGATATAAGACCCTTGACTAAGTTCTTCATATCTAACAGAAAGCTTCTCATAGTACAACACACTGTTGCGACACAAGGCACTATATATAAAAAAAATAAAGACTGTTGCGCTCCACCGAGCAAGTTCAACTAACTTAGCGACAATAAGCGAAAACATTCAACTTAGATACTGCTACAACATCTTATACAAAATTCTATACGTTATAAAAATAAAGAGTTTTTATAAGGTTTTTGCTTTTTTTTTGCTTTTTTTTTCGGCTGAACTACAGTGACAGCCTATATTCCTCCACACTCAACCCTCAATCCTGTGGCAGTCTAACCAACATCATCCACCCTTGATAGACAATCCGCTATCACGTTATCAGAACCGGCAATATGGCGTATGTCCAGATTATACTCCTGAAGCATGAGTGACCACCTGGTCAGCCTCATATTCCGGTTATGAAACTGATTCAAGAATTTCAGAGGGTGATGATCGGTATAAACCACTACGACTGGTCTGAAAGCAGGAACATATACATCGAAGTGCCTGAGCGCCAGCACTATCGCCAGGAGTTCTTTTTCAATTACAGAGTAATTCCTTTGTGCACTATTGAATTTTTTACTGTAAAAACTCACTGGATGTTCGATACCTTCATCATCTGTCTGTAACAAGACAGCCCCAGCCCCTATGCCACTGGCATCAGTCGCCAGCTGAAAAGGTCTGCTGAAGTCCGGGGCCCTGAGTATGGGGTGGGTACATAACAGGTGTTTCACCAAGGAAAACGCCTCTGCACACTCAGGAGACCACCGGAACTTCTTGTCCTTAGATAATAAGTCAGTTAAAGGTGCAAGTACAGTCGAATAGCCTTTGATGAAGCGACGATAATAGCCTATCATACCTAGAAACCGCATGATTTGTTTCTTAGTCGTAGGCTGGGGAAACTGATCTATGGCTTTGATCTTTGTCTGTGGAGGGCACACCTGACCCATCCCCACCTCGAACCCCAGGTACAAAACTGTGGCTTTGACAAAATCGCACTTACCCAGGTTTACCACCAAACCTGCTTCATTCAGTTTATTAAAAAGCTGTCCGATGTGAGCACAGTGACTGTTAAAATCCTCGTCGTATATTATGACATCATCTAGGTACACCGTACAGTTGGGAATGTCGTCTACAATGTCGTTCATTAATTTCTGAAACGTTGCAGGGTCATTTTTCAGCCCGTATGGCATAACATGGCAACGATATGTGGCACCGTCCACCACAAACCCACACACCTCTCGCGCTCGCTCAGACAAGGGCACTTGCCAATAACCCTAAACAAGGTCTATCTTAGTGAGGAACTTGGCTTTTCCTATCTTTTCCACACTGTCGTCCACGCGAGGGAGAGGGTAGGCATTTGTGGGGGTTAAACCATTCAACCTGCGGAAATCTATACAAAACCGCACCTTGCCATCTGGTTTGGGCTGCAGTGTGACTGGGGAAGTCCACCTTACTGCACCCTCAGAAATCAGCCCACGTTTCAGCATATAATCCAGCTCTTCCCAAAGTGCTGGTAATTTAATAGGGGGAACACGGTATGGCACTGATTTAAAGGGCGGGTGGTCCCCAACATCGACATCGTGTACCGCTTGAGTAGTGAGGCCAGGATGCTCCGCGAAAACAGCTGGGTTTGAATCAAACAAGTGCTGCACAGCTACACGCTGTTGCTCAGGCAGGTGCAATATCAACTCGTGAGCCACTTGTCTAGAATTCCCCGCCCACTGATCCGCGGAAACAGGACAATCCCAATTATCCTCCCCCGCAGCTTGACTGTCCCTTCCTCCTTCTCCACCACGATCGCTGCAGATCAACACCGGGACAGTGAGAGGCTCGGAGGGGCGCCTCACATACTCTTTCATCAGATTTACATGGCAAAGTTGGTTCTTTTTCTTACGATCAGGAGTAGCTACTAAATAGTCGAGATCAGAAACCTTCCTTACAACCCGATACGGACCAGAATACTTGGCAGATAAGGGGTGTCCCACCAGAGGCAGTAGTATCAGTACCTCCTGATCTACTTCAAACTCCCTCAGCTACACCTTCTGGTCGTATCTGTCCTTCATCTGAGCTTGTGAACTCTTAAGGTTCCGACCTGCTACCTCCAAGCTCTTTAGCATTCTCTCACGGTTTTCAACTACATACTTTAGAAGCGAGCATGGCTTTGTGACTCCCTCCCAGATCTCCTTGACTATGTGGAGGGGCCCCCTGACCCTGTGTCCAAAAACCAACTCGTTCGGGCTAAATCCCAAGCTCTCCCCAGGTACTTCTCTCGCAGCAAATAAAACGTATGGGAGACCTAGATCCCAGTCCTTCCCATTTTCCATGCAATAACACCGCAACATACTCTTGAGAGTCGAGTGCCACCTTTCCAAAACTCCCTGACTCTCGGGATGGTAGGCAGATGACACCACAGACACTATCCCATGTTGCTGCATGGTCTGCTTAAACAGAGCAGAAGTAAAATTGGATCCCTGATCAGACTGGATCTCCTGAGGGTAGCCATAATGAGAGAAATAGACAAGTAGGTTTTTGACAACAGTCTTAGCCATCCCGTTGCGCATGGGGTAAGCATCTGGATACCGTGTTGCTACATCCATTACAGTTAGTAAACATTTATTGCCGGCACTAGTGGGGGGCAATGGGCCAACCATATCGATAACTACTTTGCTGAAGGGCGGCCCAATGACAGGGATGGGTTGTAACGGGGCTCTCGGGATGACCTGATTGGGTTTCCCAACAACTTGACAAGTGTGACACTTTGACACCCATGACACGACACTCGCTTTTAACCCAGGCTACCAAAAAAGCTTGCTCAGAGCTGCCTCCGTCTTACGTGCCCCCAGGTGCCCTGCCAAAGGCACATCTTGAGCTAATCTCAATAAGCTCTCACGGCACACCCTCGGTACTACTAACTGGTCCACTAATCCTGACCCGCCATCCCACTTTTTCTTGGGATCCTGATGTCTCCGATACAAGATCCCCTCGGACAAGAAAAAATCACCAGGCTGCGCATCCCCATCGCTCTCCAGTTCGATAGCACCATTACCACACGACCTGACTTCAGGATCTTCCAGCTGCAAGGAACATATATCAGCAGGTGCGAGATTATCCAAGTTCATCTTAAATAATTTATTTCCACCTCCAATGTCCCGCTGAGCCATCCTTTCCTCACGCTGCGCATAACGATGCTGTCGCAGAGTCTCTTCCTGCCCTGCACCTGCACTAGCGGTGACAGGCCCCGGGGCCTCTCCAGACTCTAACATAGGTGCCAATAATGAGTCACCAAGAAACACTGCCGGCTCAAAACTCTCCAATTGACCAACACTTCCCGTTTTCTTGTGACCTTTCCTCCACGGTTTGATAGACTGAGGTGGTGGCTGCAAGGCTCCGGATGTCTGAGAACGCGTCACAACACACGCCATGGTTTGTACGCTACACTTCTCAACCCACTCCTGTTCCTCCCTACTAACGTCGGCCGCCTTCTCGGCAACGACCAAGGGTGAAACCTTAGAAGCAGGCACCACAAAGTCGTTGCTGAGGAGGAGGTCGACGCCCCCAACAGGCAAGTTCTCTACAATTCCGACATCCAGCTCCTTTGCCACACCATCCACCTCCAGCTCCATCCGCACCAGCGGGTAGGACTTCGTAGCATTGATCCCCTGACTACCACCACCCGAGCAGCGTTAATCGGTCTACCAGTAAAGTTCCTTAACAAGGTCTGAGAAGCCCCAGTATCACGCAATAGCTTAACTCCTCGCCTTTCGCCAGCCACCTCACAAAACCATGCTCTCTATGACCCCCAAAGACGTCGCGGACAGGGTTCGAGCCTTCCGGACTCTTGAACACAGGCTGTGTCCAACCCTCTGACGAACTACCCTTGGCAAACTCAGAAGATATAGGCGACACCCCTATGCTGCGGGCCAATGACACAACCTTGTTTGGTGGCTTGTTCGGACAAGCATTTGCAAAGTGACCCTCCTTGTGACATGCAAAGCACTCTTTACTCTTTGGTTTCCCTTGGGAGTGGGAGGTACCATTAGACTTCTTATACGGGACGGTATTTGGTTTATGTTCAGTGTTATTGTCAGTGCTAGATGGTTTTGTGTATTTATGTGTATCAAACTTCTTGGGAGGGGGAGGGGTACGATCCTTTGCATCCGACTCACTCCTAGCTGCTGCTCCGCACCCTCGAATTAATGACAGTCGGAGGTCAGCCATTTCTGCTGCCTCCTGGAGAGTTCTAGGATTTTTTTCCTTTATATTTAATGTCAATTCCCCGCCTGTGCACTTGAAGAACTGCTCCAAGAGAACCAGCTCACTCAACTCCTCAAAAGTAGCTGCCCTCTCAGAATGCAGCCAATGTCGTAGTGCATCAGACAAGTCCCGGGCGTGTTCCAGGAAGGTACTATCCTTGCCCTTAGTAACACCCCGAAACTTCAAGCGGTAAGTTTCTGGTTGTAACTCATAGGCCCATAGCACAGCCTTCTTTAGCTCATCATAAACTACACAGGACTCTAAAGGTAGTGCATCATACGGTTTTAGCCCCTTTCCTAGGAGTCTTGATGAAACTAATGCTGCCCACTTTTCCTGAGGCCACTGGTGTTCCTGACACTTCTTCTCAAATTGCATAAAAAACTCAGCCACACCTAATTCATCGAACACAGGAACTAGTTTAAGCAGGTGCGACAATGATTGGTCCCGATGTCTGTTACCTCCCCCAATATTTCGCCCGGTTACCTCCACTCGAGATCTCTCCAGCTCCCTGTCAGCCCGATACCTGGTAGACTCTGCCTGCAGTTCAGCCTTTCGTATAGCTGTTCTCTCTGCAGCCTCAGCCTGCACACTAGCCTGTCTCTCGGCAGCCTCAGCCTGAGCTCTAGCCTGTCTTTCGGCGGCCTCAACCTTGGCCATCTCAAGCCGAAACAACAAATCTGGAGTCAACCCTTGAGGAAGGGAAGGTGCATTTAATGGAGAGGGTCCCTGTGATTGAATTCCACGCTGCCATTGAGCATCAACTTGGGGGTATGTACTAAATTCAGGCACCCTGACGTTTGATATGGGGGTAGAGTGGAGTGGGGGCTGGGGACCGGGGCCCCCAATCGCCTCTCCACCCAGGTCTCTCCCTTCTAAACCCAATATCAAAGTCCTCAGCTGATCTTTCCTCATGCCACTTAAACCCTGGTGACCCTGAAGACCTGCCACACATTTTAAGCCATACTTATTCAGCTTCAACACCCTGGCAGCGGTAAGGGGCACCTCTAAAAATCTTCTAGCACCCTCCTCGCTATCGACTAGCCACTCCACAGGTCTTCTCCCTCCGAGCCCGTATCGTGACCTGACCCATCACTGTGTTCTGATGTATTAGACATGTTTGTGTACTGCAGTAATTATCACGGTTATAGAATGTGCCTTATCTCCTATGCAAGTATGTATATACTAATGGTATTTAACACCTTACGAGCGGCCTATGCGGTTTATTTATATGTACCGCCCAGCGGGGTGTTTTTAGCCAAAATAGGGCTGTTTACGTGATCATTTTCATGCCTAAATAAGACCCAGAACGTAAAACAAGTACCTATCCCTGAAAGGGCATAAACAGAGCTTTCGAATGACACCATAACGATCCTTTTATGATGGCTAGTTTTCTTGCAATAACCGTGCAACGCGAGTGCAAAAAGCATGTAATTCGGTACTTTCCCCATATAATTCAGTATGTAGCGAGTGAGAGAGGGAGGAGGGAGCTGAGATTCGTGTCAGTAGGTTCGCCGCGGTGGTCTGGAGCAGTCATACGCTCGCTAGTCTCCTGCCACCACTTGTCTCTCTCTCTCAGCAACATTACGTGCTGAAATTGCCACTCGACCTATGTCGAGCGCCGCCACATAGTCCAGCTTTATTTAACTCGACTTATGTGGTGAGCCGCTAATTAAGGGTTAAAGTCTTTAATGTGTTATATTGGTTGCTCCAAAAAAAAAACTCTATGTCCACTGTATTCCTCTAATCATAAGGAATCTCAAAACAAATGACCACTATATTCCTCTGTTCAGTAAATCCTATGCAAGGTCGCCATTTGTTACGTCCTGGGATATATAAACACTGGGCTCTTTCTATTGGACTAGGTAGGCGGCAACAAGCAACAACGGAAAACGCTAGATCCAACCCTTATCTATAAACCCAGGCAACAAACCACCCTAAACCGTCAAGAGTCCTGCCTGGACAACGAGGTATCTTATGACTCGGTTACAGGGTGCACGCACTATAGACTGCTGATAGTCAAGCAGGCTATATAAAAGATCACACAATTAAGATGACTTTAAGCTTCAAGGAAAAGATAGATAACGGAATTAAATTGCAGAAACAATTTAATAACAAACTAGAAGAAAGTACATTTAACGTTACGTTAATTAATACAACTAATCACCCCTGCGTGAAAGAAGGTGAAAGCAAACATTCCTCAAAACATCGTACAGGTAGACAAGATGCGGGTTTCTAAACTGCATGCGGCTAATGTAGGATCTGATGCTTAGCAAAGAAAGTACGTTACGGATTTAGAGAACTCTTAACTCATAAGCAGGAATAAATACTAGTGATAGGCCATACAGTGTATAATGGCATAGAAATAATTAAATAAAGGCAGCAACTCGCAACATAACCACATACAGGTGTGCTTCTCACTCTTAGTCAGGCAAGCCTGCTCGGACAGAGTCTCTAAGCCACACCCTGACTCACAATGCTCACAAAAACGGTAAACTGTGGCACAATAACAAGCATACAGAAAGGGTGCTCTCTTGAGAGACTCAGATCGCAAGTATCTGACTCTCTCCTGGCGACCCTAAAACAAAAGCAAGACGTGCTAGCGCACTGCTGAGTGGACTAGGCAAGGGCCCTCACACAACACAACACTAGACACACAGGGACACAGACAAGAAAATGCCCCCAGACTCCCACGGGTATCCTAGTAAAGTCGTGCGGGTCCACAGGACTCGCACCAGCAGACTTTACTTAAAGGATCGCAAAAAGCCTCCCCTCCGGTCTAGCCCCTGCTAACCTGACACAAGAACACACTAGCAAGCATGAAACCACCAAATATGAGACAACAAAAAAGCTTCCTAGGTCTCATTAACAATTACGTCTCTGCATAAGGCCCAAAATCCTATCTAATTATCTGAGAGCTCGTCGTTAATACAATAATAGATATAAGGTCTATCAAGGAGATGGGATAATTAAATAGATTGGTGAAGTAGTGAAAAGAAGGTATACAAAGTAAGAGAGAAAGTTTCTAAGTGGGGTTGAGAGGGATAGATATCAAGGGGGTCCGAAGGGTACGACAGTGAGGTGAGCTCTGAGTCTTGAATCTGTCTGGACCCCGCCCTAGGCATGCAGAATACATCCCATGCTTGGCAACACTCAACACAGTTGCCGGGTCAAAATCGTCTACCCCGTGCGTGAGTCGAAACTAAGCCTAATGTTGCAATAAAATGCATGTGGCAACATCAGGCTCGTCCCAAGCTGGACTCTCCGCGCGAAGCAACGTCCCCCAGCCGGTCTCTCTCTCCCGCTCGTCTCCTCCCACTCTCACTAGACTTACATCTTATATATTATAATGAAACAATCAACTATCGAGAATAAAATATACTAAGATGCGTTGGTTAAGAATAAGGGCAGTTACAAGCTGTGAAACAACATAAGAATATCCCAGACATTAGTTACATTGTCGTAGGATATATACTAAGGAAAAGCCGGCCGGCCGGCTGCCACCAGCCGGTTTCTAAACGGCTGGGCAGCCGACGCGCGCGCATGCCCGCAGGTGGCTACTATGCAGAAGCGTCACAGCAGTAGAGAGGAATATCTGGTGGCTAAGCAAATTGACAAAAAAGAGATCTACAAGGCAAAGAGAATCATACAGGACCTGGTCATAGAGCAAGTAACACAGAAAATCCCAATCAGATTTTCAATTTAGCTAGGCGAGTTAAGGATGACAGTAGAGATGTATGAGATTACTGTGTCTGGAATTATACTTGAACAATTGTTTCCGCTGACAAAAAAATTATAGATGTTTGGAAGGTACCGTACACTACGAAAGATTATTCAACATGGAATTTGAATGGAATAGAGCAGCTTAGCAATGAAAAGCCAATACTCCCCCCTCCCTGTGATTGAGCCAGATGTTGTAACCAGTGCAATAACTAAAATGAAGACGGAAAAGCTGCAGGATGCTCTGGCATTGTAGCCAAAATGATTAAAGCCTCAGGTGAGAAAGGAGTAAGTGTGGTCACTGAGCTAATTAACTTCATGATTAGGGAGGAAGTCATTCCTAATGAATGGCACAAAAGTACATTATATACTGTATAAGGGCAAAGGTGACTCATTAGATACGGGAAATTATAAGGGCCTGAAAATACTTGAACAAGTCATGAAGGTCTGTGAGAGAGTCATTGAAGGTATGATGTTGACGATATGCAGTTTGGTTTCATGGCAGGACATGGCACAATGCAAGTCATGAAAGTTTTTGTGTGATAATGAAGATGTATGAGGACTCACGAACGGCAGTGAGGGTGAAAGGTGAACAAGATTTTTAAAAGCATGGAAGAAAGGAGGAAGCAGAGATGAATATCTGATGGCTAAGCAAATTGATAAAAAAGAGATCTACAAGGCAAAGAGAATCATACAGGACCTGGTCATAGAGCAAGTAACAGAAAATCCCAATCAGATTTTCAATTTAGCTTGGCGAGTTAAGGATGACAGTAGATATATTGTATGGAAATACTGCTAAACAAACAAAAAAACAAACTCGGGAAGCGGCATTTATCAATGTTCTGCACATATTTTGATGTATATAGCTTTTACTTAACCCATACAGTACCAACGCCATCTCTTTAACTTTGTTCTGGCTACTATTAAACGATTGTATTCAGTGTTAACAGGGCCTCCAGTACTCAACAGGCTTCAAACTATCTCACTTCACCCTTTTTACTATCGCAGATCCTTATTAAGCTGCATACAATCGTCTAAATATATATTATGTTCTATCCAACAACCAACTCTACTCCTAAAATCGATTAATGAAATATTACAAACACATGTGGCAGACCGTGGATTCGAAACCAGGACGCTCACACCGAATATCAACACCTTATGCATTACACCACGAAGGCAGTTAATTAAAATAGAATAGAATGAATAGAATTAATACGAATAGAAGATAATTAAAAAGACGTCGCTGGTAATGAACGGGTTAATAAACCCCTCTTGTCATCTCTGTTTTATTTCCTCCCACCTTGGCCTGAGCTGCAAAACAAACAAACAATAAAACTCGGGAAGCAGCATTTACCAATGTTCTGCACATATCATGATATATATAGGCTACCTCTTACTTAACCCGCTGAGTACCAGCTAAATATTTATAAATGTACCACCCAGGACAGGCTGACTGTGGGGGATAATATGGCCAAAGGTTATCTCTTACCACACCAATCGAAATCTAAAATTAATTAACATAAATAAAAATAAAGTCTGAGATCGCCTACCTTATGGTATGAACTATGGTAGCCTATCTCTCAGGATGCCCTAACTAAACATTGTATAAATGGCCATATATATCAATGACTTAGCTATAACTAGGGTCCTGGTTTAGTTCAGAGGATTCCGGCTTCGGTAGATGAGGGTTATAGGTCAGGACTCCGGGCCGGGCGTGGAAATTGTGGTGGAGGAGATCACGGGACACGTCTCTACCGTTCAGATGTTTACTAGCGTCTGATCGGAACTTCAATTTCCGACTCTTAAATAAATTATATTAATTCGTTACCAAGGGTTCATTCCCTCTTCACGAAATCATATAAATAATTATCAGCATTTAAATTATATAATTATAAAGGTGAACATCGTTTCACAACGATTTAGTGAACATAATATCAAGATATTAACGACCCTAAAGCAAACGGTGGATCGCGTATGCGGTCGCGGGAATATTTAAACTGATCCTCTTTACAGTTCTTCTATACTTATTTCTACAAGGTTTTATAACTAAATTAACTTGATCAAGGTAATCTTATACAGTACTAAATTACCTAACATTAATTAATCTCTACAATATATACAATCACCGGGTTCGGGTAGGAAATTGTTCACTCTAGTGAGGTTACCCTATCGGAAGGTTGTTGCTAACATTCCCCAGATACCGGTGTAGTCAATTTATTTCTCACAGATTGGGGCCCGGCGAAGTATGATGTGTCGCATCATGTTATATCACCTGCGGCTAACAAATCACGCCAATTTCTTCTAGACCCCGCAGCAGCTGCTCGTGGTGGTCTTGGGCTCCCTATTACTATGGGTTGCTGTTCTTCTTCCGGTGGAATGGCGAGTTCCATAGGTATGAGACGATCTACAGTTCGGAGAGTGGTTTGTCCTCGAGATACAACCTTAACGGTTCTGATAACTCCTTCGGTATCAGGATAGACTTCTTGGATCCTTGCTAAGGGCCATTTAGAGTGAGGTTGGTCCATTTTCAACAAGACTATGTCTCCCACTATCGGTTTGTGACGGTTACTAGCAGAATTCGCACCATAAAGGTACTCCCGTAAGCTCAAGATATACTCAGATGCCCAATGTTTGTTCCAGGCGTCCAGTATTTTGCAGAGTTTATGGTAGCTTCGTCGCAAGTGTGCATCTGCTTCATTAACGGAGGGATCCACTAATTCCTCGGTCACGTCCAAACGGGGGACTGGGTCCAATCGTCTACCATATAATAAATGAGCCGGTGTTAAGGCCTCAATTTCCAGATTGGAGTCATCTTGATACGTTAGTGGTCGATTATTTACTCTGGTTTCTATTTCGGTGACAACAGTTCTTAACTCATCCAAGGTGCCCTTGGACTTGTGAAGAACCCTTTTCAGGCACGATTTTACAATACCTATCATTCTCTCTGTAAATCCATTTTGCCAAGGGGCTCTGGGAGTTGTGAATGACCAATAACAATTTCTAGAATCTAGCATTTGCTGTACTGCGTTGCTCTTTAACCCTTAATTAGCGGCGAGCAACATAAGTCGAGTTAAAAAAAGCTGGACTATGTGGCGGCGCTCGACATAGGTCGAGTGGCAATTTCAGCACGTAATGTGGCTGAGAGAGAGAGACAAGTGGTGGCAGGAGACTAGCGAGCGTATGACTGCTCCAGACCACCGCGGCGAACCTACTGACACAAATCTCAGCTCCCTCCTCCCTCTCTCACTCGCTACATACTCAATTATGTACCGAAACTACCGAATTACCTGCTTTTTGCACTCGCGTTGCACGGTTATTGCAAGAAAACTATCCATCATACAAGGATCGTTATGGTGTCATTCGAAAGCTCTGTTTATGCCCTTTCAGGGATAGGTACTTGTTTTACGTTCTGGGTCTTATTTAGGCATGAAAATGATCACGTAAACAGCCCTATTTTGGCTAAAAACACCCCGCTGTGCGGTACATATAATAAACCGCATAGGCCGCTCGTAAGGTGTTAATAGTTCAGAAACCAACGGTGATGCGCCCACAAAATTTGTCCCATTGTCACTAATCAAACGTCTGGGACAACTTCGCCGAGCGGCAAATCTTCTAAATAAATTAATAAAGGTTTCCGAGCTCATGTCCTACGCTATTTCCAAATTGGATAGCCCGAGTGCTGGTACAGGTGAATAGACATATGTAAACCTTCTTGGGTGGACCATCATCTCCTGTGAGAGTGATGGCACCAGTATAATCTATACCTGTTACCTCAAACGGTGTCCTTTGGTGAATGCGGTCTGGCGGAAGAGCTGGTGGTCCAGGGTAAGGAATAGCGATAGCTGTATACCTCTTGCAAATAATGCAATTCTTGATACAGCGTTTAACAGCTTGT
The DNA here is from genome assembly GCA_032716605.1 of Paralithodes platypus. NCBI lineage: Eukaryota > Metazoa > Arthropoda > Malacostraca > Decapoda > Lithodidae > Paralithodes > Paralithodes platypus. The sequence continues at coordinate 26,046,078 of CM064570.1, read as the reverse complement.
CGTCCCTGGGGTATCCAATATGTTTGTCGCATATAGGCTAGAGTGTCTGCTACCCCACCGTGTTTAGTGGTTTCATGCGCTTTTAAAACCATCAATTTGGTGAGGTCGCAATCCTTGGGCAATAGGATCGGATGCCGAGTTTTGAGGGGTAGATCAGCTTTACCAATACGACCTCGACAACATATTAATTCTTGATTGTCTAGATACAGCCCAAGGTCCTTCATTCTTTTGGTTGGCTTGGGATTGGGTTTACGTAGCTGTGGTAATTCCTCATCATACTTTTCAGCTTGTATCCTTCTGATCCAGTAGGTAAGTCTAATTCATCCATCTTTACCTTCTTGCTCAGGAACTTAAACACAAATTTAGTTACAGTTAATAGTTTGTCCAAATTGGAGAACTTGGTGATGTCAATCACTGAAGGCTCTGGGATAATTATTGGGTCCATATGAACTTTATCATCATTAACCTTCTGGTATGATTTTTGTTCTGGCCAATCACTCTGACGTAGCCAAACCGGACCCTGAAACCACAGAGTTTCGTTAATCAGTTTCTTGACACCAACACCTCGGCTCACCAAGTCAGCCGGATTATCCTTGGACTTAACATGCATGAATGTATAGTTCATTTGCAGTTCCTTTATTTTGTGTACTCTGTTACGCACATAAACTATGTGACTATCATCCTTAGCTATCCAGTGCAAACATATCTCACTATCTGTCCATATATATGTGTCACCTAAAAAGGGAAACATACCATTACAATAAGTAGCTAACCTAGTTCCCAATTCAACAGCGGTCAGCTCCAACTGTGGAAGGGTACGTTGTTTTAATGGCGCTACTCGGGATTTGGACATAATCGTAGTAGATCGGACTTCAGTGACACAATAAGCTACTGCACCATACGCCTTAGATGAGGCATCACAAAATATGTGCAATTGAGCACACTCATTATCAGAGGTAGGATCACATCTTCTAGGAAACTTGACTGAGGATACCTTCTCATATTCCACCTGCAATTTGTTCCACTCTTCTGTATATTTTTCAGGTAATGGAGTATCCCAACTCAGTGCTTCTCTCCAGGCCTCCTGAACTAAAATCTTCCCTTTAATTGATATGGGACTAAATATGCCCAATGGGTCGAACATCATAGAGACCTGACTTAAGAGAGTACGTTTTGTGAGTTTTACATCGGGAAACTTGAGGGGCTTTAGAGACATCTCATCAGTAGTTGTTTTCCACAGTAATCCGAGTACTGGTTGATATTCTGGTATTTGATAGTCAGGATAGTCTCTTCTTATCTGGTCCAAAAGAATATGAGAGTTTGAATTCCAACTTTGTAGTGGCATATTGGCTTTATTACATTCTTGCCTTGCCAAATTGTAGATTTCAAACACCTCTTCTCCACTGTTGGCAACGCCCTGAAGATTATCCATGTAAAACAGTTGACCCATTTCCGGTTTCTCTGTCTTCTGGAAATGATATCTCAAAGTGCTGCACAACAAGAAAGGACTAGAGCAGGAACCAAACAACACTGACCGAAAGTGGTATTCTTTTATCCGCCCACCAGGCTGAAAAGGATCTTCAGGCCAAAGGAACTTTGTGAATTTGCGGTCCTGCTCCTTTTACCCTATTCTCAAAAAGGCTTTGGAGATATCTGCCACAAACCCAAATCTCTTCGTCCTGAATTTTAATAGTACATCACCCAGTATTTCAGTCAGATTTGGTCCTACATAGAGACAATCGTTTAGACTTGCTTCATTCTTCGCTGCTCGAGAACTGCAGTTAAATACCACTCTGATGGGGGTAGTACTGGAGTCCTTACTTACAGCATGATGAGGAAGGTAATGACCCTCTTTATGGTTTATTTCACCTGGGACCTCCTCAATAAAGTCATTTTCCAACTGCTCTTGAATTATTTTATGATAAATGTCCAGTCGTTCAGGATGTTGACGCAATCTCTCCACCATTTTATTTAATTGACATCTTGAACTCTGGTAGTTAGTTGGTAATTCAGGGGCATTTATCATCCATGGAAGTCCCACCCAGTACTGGCCATCCTTATACTCAACTGTGTCTAGGTAGTGGTTATATGTTAAGATGTCTTCAGGGGTGGGAAGATCTGCTTCTATTCCCACAGTGTCCAGTTCCCAAAGTTTGTGAACAGGTTCTTGTTGCTCTTCTAGAATGTCTCCTAGTTGTGATGGTATTAATTCTGCACCAATTCTAGCCACCACCAGAGATTGTGCCGGAGTCACAAAGACTGGATCCATCCGGTTGTCTGATTCACTTGGGCCACATGTGGGTAGAGATCCCATGATTATATATCCACCTGATGAAGAAATTAACTGGATACCGTGTTTCCGAGTCATTTTTCGCAAGAAGCGACCACAATAGTCGGAGCCGATGATCAGTTGAATTGGACCTACTACGTTAGACTCTATAGTTCGGTCTGCTAGTTGAACACCCTTCTTTGTTAATAAGTTAGATGCTTCCTTTAAACCCTTATTTACCACAGAAGTGTTCATGTCTTCCTTAACCACCGCAGTCACCTTACATTTATATTTGCCCAATTTAATCAGGGGTTTAACCACGTCAAATGTTTGTGTTTCCTTATTTGACAAAAATCCAGTTATTGCCATGTTCACTCTTCCTACTGTTGGCAAATTCATGGCTCTGACAACATTTCCGGCAATGAAGGTCTTTTGCGCTCCAGTATCAAAGAGTGCTTTGACCGGCATAACCTCTTTTCCTCTGATCAGTTGAATCTCGGCTGTAGGAGTAGCTGCCGGTGTATGCATTGGGTTCCCAGTGGTCAGGGTCATATTTACACTTGTCGGTTTGGGTTGTACTTCACTGATCTTGGGACACAACGCGGTATGATGTACACCAGTCTTGCACCGAAAACATAAATTTAATTTAGTGGCACATTCCTCAGTAGAATGTCTGGTGCTAAGGCAAACAAGACACTTACCTAGTTCGATGAGTCGTGGAAGTCTAGCCTTAAGATTGGGATAAGTCCTACAATACACTGTGGAATGTTGTTCTGAACATAACATACACACCTTCCGGTTTTCTTGGTTTATCCCTGGTGTGGGGTTAATATTTCTGGTTACTTCCTGGGTCACTGGAGAATTGAGACTGGAATTTTTTCTCTCCCAAACACCTTTTGTTTTAGATACTGTATTAGTTTGATTATTCTGCTGGACGGATGTCACATAGGTACCAACCTCTTCCTTCTTGAACAGTTTTGCTTTTTCCTTAGTCCCTGTTGTAGACACTTTTGTGTATTTAACCTTGTTGTCTCCTTCCTTGATACCGCTATCCTTCTTGGAAACCTGCATGTGTTTGCACAGCTCTCTTAAACCCTCTTCTATCTCTTGATACGTGAAGTAGTTCTTCTTATACCTGTGGTACAATTCATCACAGGTTTTCTGAGAGAGCTTTTGTTGTACAATATGGTTCAAGAGCCAAGAAGCTGAATCAAGATCTTTCTGGGTACTAAGTGATTTCAAAACACAATTCAAGCTGATCCGGAATGACTGAAGATCCTGGTACGTATGCTTTGGTCCTGATAACTCCAGCAATTTGTAAACTAGGCGCTGTAGAGTCAACTCCGTATCTTCAAAATTCTCCTTGAGTACGTCTAGAGCTGCTGAATAATTGGCATCTGTTATGGGAAGTTCCTTGATAAAGTCCAATGCAAAACCCTTAAGTTGACCCAACAAGTATGAAAATTTATTTGCTGCAGAAATATCTAACCTGTCATGAACTAAACCTTTAAATTTGTCCCAAAAGGTATTCCAATCAGATTGCCCATCAAATTCAGGTAAGGTTATTGGTGGCAACTTAAAGCTTTGTTGTCCCGGAGCCGCTGTACCATTACTGGTACCATTACTTCCTCTTTCGGTAACTGTCTCTGTCGCCAAGGATTCGAACCCAGCTAGTTGATCCAAATAATTTTCACGGGCATTTGCATAGGCTTGCTGTAATTCCTCAAACCTTTCAGATTGTTCTTGTTTAATGGAAAAGTCCTCCAATTTATTGCAAGACTCTTCATAATTAGCCCACCGGGTTTTAAGATCTTGGATTTGAGATTTTAACAGCTCCCTTGGACAGGGGTCGCGTCTTTTTACCTCCTGGAAATTATTTAATGCTCTAGTTACCCAGCCTAATTTCCCCACCATACATTTTCTCAAGAGTGTATCAGTCATTTTGGAAAATGGGTAATTATTTTCTGGACTATTATTAATGTTTATACTGAAGACTAATTTTCAACAATCAAAATTATATTTAGATATAGCCTAACACCTACTCAATTTAGCTGTTATCTTTAGCATTATATGCGTACCATTATTTGCTACAAATTCAGATGAATAATTAGTTGAAAACATTAAGTCCACAATATAATTTACCTAATACGTGGGAACGCACGCTAGTAGGGGGAGGGAATATATTTATTATTGAATTAAATGTCATATATGCTCCGTCCCGAGCATTTAGCTAGTCTACTTGGTCTTTCAGACGCAGGTGACATTAAAGGACAGAAACATAAAAATGGCTTAAATTATCAAGTAATAGGGAGCATTTAGGTACAAGAATGAAGCTAAAGCTGTAAATATTTAGTTAATCATAGTTTTCTTATCCCAGATGTTAGTGGGTACCTGTGGTAGTAGCATTTTTCTAAAAGGGGGGGGGGGGGAGGGAACACATTTATTATTTATTAAATTTGGTATATGCTCCGTCCCGAGCAGTTAGCTGGTCGACCTAGTCTGCCAGACGCGGGCGACATTAAAGACAGAGACATAAAATGGTCTAAATAAGAAAAATATGGGGGAAATTTAGGGACTGCAACGAAGCTCAAGCTCCGAGTTTCACAAACGCCAGAGAACGCAACGTTGCAGACCCTCCTACCAGTCCTCTACCACAGGATTTAAACGCCATGCGATTTTATCTTATTATTAATTGAAATGCCACTCACCCAAGCCCATCGCCTCACAGTTAGGGACCTCATAACGGCGGGGGATCAATCTATGTCCCACAAAAACGACCTTAAACATTAGCCTGCCGCTGCAGCATAGCAGGGACCCTAACTGTTGAAAACTGGCCCTAACTCGACCCCTAGTCTACACACCGATCGGAATCCTCACTCGGGGCACCAAAATGTGGGGGATAATATGGCCAAAGGTTATCTCTTACCACACCAATCGAAATCTAAAATTAATTAACATAAATAAAAATAAAGTCTGAGATCGCCTACCTTATGGTATGAACTATGGTAGCCTATCTCTCAGGATGCCCTAACTAAACATTGTATAAATGGCCATATATATCAATGACTTAGCTATAACTAGGGTCCTGGTTTAGTTCAGAGGATTCCGGCTTCGGTAGATGAGGGTTATAGGTCAGGACTCCGGGCCGGGCGTGGAAATTGTGGTGGAGGAGATCACGGGACACGTCTCTACCGTTCAGATGTTTACTAGCGTCTGATCGGAACTTCAATTTCCGATTCTTAAATAAATTATATTAATTCGTTACCAAGGGTTCATTCCCTCTTCACGAAATCATATAAATAATTATCAGCATTTAAATTATATAATTATAAAGGTGAACATCGTTTCACAACGATTTAGTGAACATAATATCAAGATATTAACGACCCTAAAGCAAACGGTGGATCGCGTATGCGGTCGCGGGAATATTTAAACTGATCCTCTTACAGTTCTTCTAAACTTATTTCTACAAGGTTTTATAACTAAATTAACTTGATCAAGGTAATCTTATACAGTACTAAATTACCTAACATTAATTAATCTCTACAATATATACAATCACCGGGTTCTGGTAGGAAATTGTTCACTCTAGTGAGGTTACCCTATCGGAAGGTTGTTGCCAACATTCCCCAGACACCGGTGTAGTCAATTTATTTCTCACACTGACTCTGATTTTTTTTTTCCAGAAACAATAGCGAATGGGTTAGGAATGAAGGGAAAACCACGAAAAACCGATCAAAAAGCTCAAACAATGGTCCTACGGAGCCCCCGAAAACGGATTTTACAAGAGTATAAAATTGAAGGCAATTTCCCCAAAAAAACATGTTTTTGCGCGCTCACGCACACGCGGTTGGACTCTGAGAGTTTTCAACCACCGGCATCGGTGCGTGGGATACTTACACAGTTCCATACAATTCTGAGCCCTCTAGGTGCCATAGGACCGGAGTCATTGGGACCGGAGTGACACTGACGCAGACGTCTGCGTCGCTGGGGTTTAGGGTTACATACATTGCCGACGCACTGTTTGCGTCGCTGGGGCTCAGGGGGTTAATAAAGGCAATCAATTAATGAACTATCAACAATCAAACTGCTAAATTCGTACCTAGCCAAAGCCTAGGCTAGGCCTGGGCCTATATTTTTCGTGATTGGTATGGACGATGGTTTAACACTCAAAGAGCGGGTGGTAAGGTATTTTACACCGTGCCGCTCAGCGGGCATAATCCCGAAATATTAGCTCAATTTCACTCGCCCTAGCGCCGTTACTATGGCTCCAATGCGAACGAAACAGTCGTTTTTGGAAAGAGCAACTCTTCGTCTCCCCATATAAGTCTATTCTGGATGTTATGAGCGAGTGTGGAGGGTGGGAAGAGGTGAGGAAGAGGAGATACTTTTTGGTCTATTTCCAGGGGGCGTTCGGATGCGTTCGCTTTGCCCTGACTTCGGCCTCCCGCACGTCTACTATTCCTTCGGTAATCGGTCTTATTTTTATCTTATTTCTCCTTATTTCTGTATTCTCTGTATTCTCTCTCTCTCTCTCTCTCTCTCTCTTTCTCTCTCTCTCACTCCTCCTGTCTGTCTGTCTATCTCTCTCTCTGGCTCGCTCGCTTTCCCTCTCGCGCGCTCTGTCTCTCTCTCTCTCTCCCTTTCTCTCTTCCTCTTCCGTATATGTAATTCTCATTATTATTTTCTCTAATCTCTCTCACTCCTCCTGTCTGTCTGTCTCTCTCTGTCTCTCTCTCTCTCTCTCTGGCTCGCTCCTTTCCCTCTCTCGCTCGCTCTGTCTCTCTCTCTCTCCCTTTCTCTCTTCCTCATCCGAACTATGCCTGATCAGTGGAAGATAGCCAACGTAACACCGATATTCAAAAAAGGCAGCAAATCCCTACCAAGTAACTATCGTCCAATTAGCTTAACCTCAGTTGTATGTAAAATGCTAGAAACGGTCATAAGAGACAGACTCGTAAATCACTTAGAGGAAAATAACATACTTAAAGATACTCAACACGGCTTTCGTAAAAAACGTTCCTTGTTTAACAAACCTCTTAGACTTCTTCCACGATATCCTCAACCTCTACGATGAGAGTAAAGCTGTAGATATTATATACCTTGATTTTCAAAAGGCCTTTGACAAAGTTCCCCACAAACGTTTACTGCTAAAACTAAAAGCGCATGGAATACAAGACGGTGTGTTGAAATGGATAGAAAATTGGCTCAGCGACAGAAAGCAAAGAGTAGTCATAAACGGTAAGGCATCTAAATGGACCAATGTAAGTAGCGGGGTACCCCAGGGATCGGTACTAGGACCAATTCTCTTTCTAATTTACATCAACGACATAGATGAGGGTCTCACCTGTACAATCTCAAAATTTGCTGACGATACAAAAATTGCAAATAGTGTACTCTCAAAAGATCAAGTTGACGATATGCAACACAATCTAGATAAATTGTCACATTGGGCCCAAATTTGGCAAATGAGTTTCAATGCGGATAAATGTAAAGTACTACATATCGGATACCTAAATGAGAAAGCAAACTATTCGATGAATGGCACTCAGCTTAAGAATGTAAACAGAGAAACCGATCTGGACTAACAATATCGAGTAACCTAAAACCGAGTCAACAATATTCAGAAGTTGTTAAGAAGGCAAACAAAATAAATGGCTTTATAGGCAGATCATTTGAGCATAAATCCAAAGACGTAATCCTAACCCTTTACAATTCCTTAGTCCGCCCTCTTCTGGAATACTGCGTTCAATGCTGGTGCCCTTATTACCAAAAAGACATAAACAAGCTAGAACGAGTTCAACGTAGAGTTACCAAAATGATACCTAGCCTAAAGAAGAAACCATACGAAGAGCGTCTTAGAGAATTAAATCTATTTCCTTTAACCCAGCGCAGATTAAGAGGTGACTTAATTCAAGTGTTCAAAATCATCAAAGGCATCGACAATATGAGCTGTAGTAAGTACTTCACTATCGACCAATCTAATTACACGCGTGGAAACGGTTTCAAAATTATTGGTAAATCTTTTAACTCACACGAATCTAAGAATTTCTTCTTCAATCGAGTTGTCAACTTGTGGAATGGGCTTCCCCGAGACGTTATAGACTGCAGCACCGTTGATTCATTTAAATTCCGCCTAGACAAATATCTCGCATCAAACCCGCGACTGACTGCATTTGTAAATTAATAACTTTATTTTATCCTCCCCTCAGTTACTAACCCATATGTCCCCTACTAACTTCCTAGTCCTGCCACGTTAGTGGCAGGGCAGTAGTTCCCTTTCCAATGTTCCCTTACCCACTCTAAACCACTGTTTGGATACTTGATCCTCAGTGTTTTGGAGGACAAGCAGCCTAGAAGGGTCACAATATATGTTGTTGCTTGATTTCCTTTGTACTCCTTTGTACTCCTTTGTACTCCTTTGTATATGTAATTCTAATTATTATTTTCTCTAACTAATCTCTCTACAATCAAACTCTCAAGCAAATTCAAGGTCACATGCAATTATAAATGTATAGGTAGACCCAGAGAGGAAGAGACAGAGAGAGAGAGAGAGAGAGAGAGAGAGAGAGAGAGAGAGAGAGAGAGAGAGAGAGAGTGTCGTGATAATATAACTATTTTACATATGTATCATATATTTGATAAAATAATATATACAGTACATATGTTCCCCACAATCATATAATGCCAAGCACAAATATTCAGTCTTTTGTTGTTTGTATTACCGTAAGAAATATACCGAACGCCTGAAATAATACGCAAATAAAATGCTTGCAATCAAACTCTCAAGCAATTTCAAGGTCACATGCAATTATAAAAAGGTATATTGTAGACCACAATCTTCGCCAAGCTTCGTTGTTGCTTGTATTATCGTGAGAAATGTACCGTACACCCTGGTTATCGTGAGAAATGTACCGTACACCCTGGTTAGCGTGAGAAATGTACCGAACGCCTGAAATAATACGCTATAAAATGTTTGCAATCAAACTTTCAAGCAATTACAAGGTCACATGCAATTATAAAAAGGTATATTGTAGACCACAATCTTCGCCAAGCTTCGTTGTTGCTTGTATTATCGTGCGAAATGTACCGTACACCGTGGTTATCGTGAGAAATGAACCGAACGCCTGAAAATAATACGCTATAAAATGGTTGCAATCAAACTTTCAAGCAATTACAAGGTCACATGCAATTATAAAAAGGTTTATTGTAGACCACAATCTTCGCCAAGCTTCGTTGTTGCTTGTATTACCGTGAGAAATGTACCGTACACCCTGGTTATCGTGCAAAATTTAACGAACGCCTGAAAATAATACGCTATAAAATGCTTGCAATCAAACTTTCAAGCAATTACAAGGTCACATGCAATTATAAAAAGGTATATTGTAGACCACAATCTTCGCCAAGCTTCGTTGTTGCTTGTATTATCGTGAGAAATGTACCGTACACCCTGGTTATGGTGAGAAATTTACCGAACGCCTGAAATAATAAGCTATAAAATGCTTGCAATCAAACTTTCAAGCAATTATAAAATTTAAATTGTACTTACCAACACCCACACCAGTATCTTCTTCATCAGGAACGTCTCCATTTTGCTCAACGTCCTGTGCAACATCAACTACAACATTTGCGACACGCAAATTATGCTTGGGGTGAAAGCCTATGATCAGCATATTTTCGTCTTCCGAGTCATCCACACTATCAAAACTCTCACCCAGACCTTCCATGGTGTCATTCAACAGCCTATTGGAAAGTTCTGAAGAGTTCATCATGATATCTAAGTCCTGGGTGGTGAGCGGGGCGTGATGAGCAGGGTGACGCGACGCACTAGTGGCCGCCACGGCCACCGAATCGGACACGGGCAAATCTTGACCTTCCATTACGGCTGCTTGAGGGATACTGAGTCATGGTCACGCAGTGGGGATGTGTGGGTGGGACCTTGTAGTACACCGCCTGACCACCAGGTTTCGCTTTCCACCTAAATTAGGGCGGGAATACGCCCACGGACTTAAGTCGGGCCCCACCACATAGTCCAATTTTTTCGATACGGACTTAAGTCGGGCCCCGCTAAATAAAGGTTAAAGGAACGACCAGGCCTAGGCCTCTACCCATCTTGTCATATCTCTGTTTTATTTCCTCCCACCTTGGCCTGAGCTGCTAAAAAAAAAAGAAAAAAAAAACTAGGGAAGCAGATTTACCAATGTTCTGCACATATATCATGATGTATATAGCTCTTACTTAATAAAGGCAACCAATTAATGAACTATCAACAATCGACACTGCTAAATTCAACCTAGCCTAAGCCTAGGCCTATATTTTTTGTGATTGGTATGGACGATGGTTTAAAGGAACGACCGTCTATGGTCCTATATCATGTTTAACCCGGCAGCTACGGGAAGACTCTTAAGAGGGCCTACTGGGCAGCTGAGGGAAGACTCTTAACCCTTAATTAGCGGCGAGCAACATAAGTCGAGTTAAATAAAGCTGGACTATGTGGCGGCGCTCGACATAGGTCGAGTGGCAATTTCAGCACGTAATGTTGCTGAGAGAGAGAGACAAGTGGTGGCAGGAGAGTAGCGAGCGTATGACTGCTCCAGACCACCGCGGCGAACATACTGACACGAATCCCAGCTCCCTCCTCCCTCTCTCACTCGCTATATAAGGAATTGTATCGGGAAAGTGGCTAATTACATGCTTTTTGCACTCGCGTTGCACGGTTATTGCAAGAAAACTAGCCATCATAAAAGGATCGTTATGGTGTCATTCGAAAGCTCTGTTTATGCCCTTTCAGGGATAGATACTTGTTTTACGTTCTGGGTCTTATTTAGGCATGAAAATGATCACGTAAACAGCCCTATTTTAGCTAAAAACACCCCGCTGGGCGGTACATATAAATAAACCGCATAGGCCGCTCTTAAGGTGTTAAGATCCTATGCCTAAAACAAAAACATTTAATACACCCCAGTGGCACTAAAAAAAAAAAAAAATGTGCTTAGGGAGATAATTTCCCTCCATTACTTGCTACTACTCCTACACATGTGTCCCCCCTCCTTTTTTCCCCCTCCTCAATTATCAGGTATTTTCTCTATTATTCCCGATAATTATCGAGTATTTTCGTAGGAGAACGGGTGGGAGAGAAGGAGAGTGGATGAGTATACTGTAACTCTGACCCTCCAAGCCAGTCTGAAACCTCCCCTGGCCTCTCAGTCCCACGCGAGACAAGAGAGAGTGAGGTAGTAAGTCTCTCACTGCTCAAGGCCAGCTTACGACCCCGGGGCTAAAATATACAATTTTCACCAGCCAATTGCTGTTACCAATTGTTTTATTGCTTTCCCATGTTCATATGTTCATAATAAAAGTAAAATAGGCGAATATGGATAAGTATTAATTATATATATGGCAAATTAACGATATTAGTGAGGAATGGATCAGAATAACTTCACACCGCGGGCACATTTAATTACCATAGCTGCGCAGGTAAGAGGTTAAATAATATGTAATAACACTGCCAATATTGCCGCTACCCCTCTTGTCATCTCTCTGTTTTATTTCCTCGATGAAGTCGGGGGCAACACCTGTCCCACCTTGGCCTGAGCTGGTAAACAAACAAAAACAAAAACTCAGAAAGCCGCACAGGTTCAATTACGTATTTTCAAAAAATAGCATATACAGTATATAGGTTTGTATTATTATGTTCTCTCCACCAACCAACTTTACTCCTAAACTCGATTAATGAAATTAACAAACATATGTGGCAGTCCGGGGATTCGAACCTAGGATGCTCACATCGAAAATCAACACACTTATGCATTGCACCACGAAGACAAATACATACATCATATTTGGATATACTTCGAATGTGGAGTCTCTGAGTTTAACCCTTCCCGCCCGGGCAGCATTTTAAAATGAAACTGCGGCAGATGGGCAGGAGCCCGGGTGTCATTTTAAAATCCCTATGCTTGAAAGCGTGCTTTAAAATGAGCGCAGCAAAAATTTCCTTTGCAGGGGCGATCGCAGCACAACCAAGCCTCAACTACTACCGTTATCAGTTCTTACGTGCCCACCATAGCGAGTTACAGCAAAAAAAAATCTTCCTACGCGTCCGATTCTGTGCAACCTCCTGTGCGCCCGACTGCTACCCCGCTCGCTACGTCTACGCCCGTTGCAAGCGAGAAAAAGCCACAACGTAAGAAACCAAAGGTATTATTGAGTGATAGTGCGATTGAGAGAGAATTATTTGCCATCGAAGAAAGCAGTGGCGAAAGCTTGATCGATAAAGAACAATTTTTTAGTACGAGTGAAGATGATGATTTTGTGGGGTTTGAGAGTGAAGACAATGTTGATGTGTTTGAGGGAGGAGACAGTAGTGATGATCCTGATGTGGAAGTGGTGAATGAAGGTGAAGTTGAACTTCCCAGTGTGCTTGAGCCTAGGCCTACCCCGCCGCCATTGATTGGTCAGCCTAGGCCTACCCCGGGAACTTCCCCTTCCCCTTTGCCTGCCTGTACGCCCTTGAAAGTGGGCAAATGCTTTTATAAGCAAACATTGGTGAAAAGTGCAGCCAAGATAGCACACAGGGCAGCAGAAAAAGCTAGGGAAGGCGATGATAGTGATAGTGATAGTGATGCCGACCCTGGTCTAGCAACCACCCACATTCCTTTGTCCCGACCCCTTGACCCGGGACACCGCGCGGGTCACCCACAGCCCTCGGCTTCATCTCGCCCTCAGGTTGACCAAAGGGCCTCTTCAAGTGGTACTAGTGGTGTGGCATTGTCCTCCCACAGTGTGCCACAGCCCTCATCACATCGGAGAGCATTATTTGGAAGATGTTGACGACCCCAACATTGCCCCAGATGACCTGACATCACCTGTGGAGGAGAAGGAAGATGAAGAAGATGTGGAAGCAGAGGAAATCCCAACACGACGAGTTCGAGGGCAAGGTCGTGGGCGTGCGGCTCAGCCTGCCGACGTCGCTGCTGTTGCCCCTGGGCGTGGGCATGGGGGGCATCCGCATGGGCAAGGGCATGTGGGCATGTGCCTGGGCGTGTGCCTGCGCGTGCGCTCTCATCTGACTTGTTTGTCTGGACAGATGGGGCAGATTTTGAGCCAGATTGTCCTGCCTATGACGAGCAGCAGATTGGTTCAGGGGTGACAGCAGCATATCCCTGTGACCCAGATGCTACCCCCAGTGAACTTTTTTGTGGCTTCTACGACAACGAAGTCATGGAATACCTCGTCGAGGAGACTAATAATCACCATGAGATCTGTGCTTACTTTCTTGGCAGGAAGACCAGTGCCAAGATGGTGGCATGGCGAGCTGTCAATGGGGCAGAATTGTATGTGTTTTTGGCACTAAATATGCTGATGACACACATCAGGAAGCACACACTGGCTGATTATTGGATAACTGGCGACCTCATCACAATTCCAGCATTCGGGAAGTACATGTCCAGGGACAGGTATTTTGATATCCTCTCGTATCTCCACCTGACCAACAACATGCATGTCCACCTTCCCGACGCACTATGGAAAATCAGGAAGCTGTATGACATGATACGTCATTGGTTTACCACCTACCTGATTCCATTTCAGAAGGTGTGCCTCGATGAGTCTCTGGTCCTGTTCCGCGGTAGGCTGCATTTCAGACAGTATATCTCGTCGAAGAGACACCGCTTTGGCATCAAGCTCTTCGTCCTCTGCGACTGTAAGACGGGGTATGTGCTGGCCTATGTGGTCTACAGCGGCAGTGGTGGCGAAATTGTGACTGACCCCGACATTGGATTTGGCGGCGCTGGGGTACAAAAGATGATGGAGAAACACTTCCACAAGAACCACATCCTGTACACAGACAACTACTATACGTCGCCAATCCTCACCAAGTACCTCCATGACCGCAAGACCGAAACTGTCAGGACAGTCAAGACCAAGAGGAAGGGCATGCCAACATACCCAACCAAGACCAAGAAGACTGATATCTTCCACAAGAAGAGTGACCCCATCCTCTCTATCTACTGGCATGACCAGCGGAAGGTCAACCTCCTCACCACATGCCACAAGGCAGAGATGGTCGCCACAGGGAAGGTAGACAGGAAGACCAAAAACCCTGTCCAGAAACCAGCTGCTGTCCTGGATTACAACCTGAATATGTGTCTCATCGATAAGTCCGACATGCAGATGGGCTTCATCGATTGCCTGCGAACATCTTGCAGGTGGTACAAGAAGTTTATTCTGCATACGGTAGATATGTCTGAGGACTCCCGGAGCCAAGAAGTACAAGTCCCTGCGCAAGTTCCACAAGCAGGTGATACTTGAGCTCCTGGACAAACATGCTACAGCCGGGAGACCACTACAAGGACCAGGCCGGCTGGACTGCACAGCATGTGCAGACTATTTCAGGAGGCACCAGCTCAACTCCCTTCCTCCCAAAGTACCAGGTGGTGCTGCCAAGAAGCAGAAGAGGTGCCATGTCTGTAGCCACACAACCCGCAGACCCCATAAAGTAAAACAAAACACATGAGAATGCCTAGAGTGTAAAGTGGCACTGTGCGCTGGCCGGTGCTTCAACAACTTTCACAATCTAGTCCAATATTGAAGTGCCCGTGACAATGACAGTGAAAGTGACATCTAAAATGTATGCTAATAATAATATAAAATAATGAGTAAAAGTGAAAGAGACACAAATAACTAATAATAAGTGCCTTCATAACAATATGAACAAGTGAAAGTGACACTCTAAAATATATATTATAGCTTACCTAACAATAAATAAGTGAAAATGACACTATCGATTATCCTAGTCCAGTGAAAGTGACACTATACTACTAATAAAACTGAGTAAAAGTGAAAGAGACACAAATAACTAATAATACTATAAGTGCCTTCATAACACTATGAACAAGTGAAAGTGACACTAAAATTTATATTATAGCTTACCTAGTATATACATAAAAGTGAAAATGACACTATCAATTACCATAGTCCAGTGGAAGTGACACTATAATAACAATACAACTGAGTAAAAGTGAAAGAGACACAAATAACTAATAATAAGTGCCTTCATAACAATATGAACAAGTGAAAGTGACACTAAAATATATAATATAGCTTACCTAGCAATACATAAAAGTTAAAATTACACTATCAATCATCATAGTCCAGTGAAAGTGACACTATAATAACATAAACAACTGAGTAAAAGTGAAAGAGACACACATAACTTCATAAAAATAACTTTATTAAGTGAAAATAACATAATAATTATAATGAATGGCAGAATAAACAATAAAAACACTCAAATCGCTTCCCGGCATAATTGCGGGTGGGGCTACGAGTGCAACAGTGCATCGTAGACGGGGCTGCAGTTGAGTGTTCGGACACGTCAAGGTATATACGCGCCAAAAGTTACCTTCCACTTACATCGCCATAAATCCGGAATCAGTTGAGCTAGAGAGCTCTACTCAACGTCAGTCTACAAGGCAAGATGAGGAGTACATTTTGCCGTTTGTTTGATCAGTCAATCTATTGTATTAACTTGTTAACCCTCCCGCATTCGGTAACTTAAATATGTAACTTAAGGTAAGACCTTCTCTAAATTTGCCGGGAAATACCAGGCTGGGCGAGTTTTCGAAGCCTTGTGTTTTTCTGTATTTTCATCCACCAGAATGCTGTTTATTGTGATGTATCATATGTCAATGGAATGAGGAATATTTATAGTACATGATAAAAAAAAAAAAAAAATAAATAAATCGAAATATGAAAGTGTAAATGAGTCCGGAATACAATTATTTCCCATGCAATTGTCTTCACACCGTCCTAGCTCTAAATTGTGAGTGATGACCATATATTTTGTTTTGCTCAAATAATAGTATTTTTTCTCCTCTTTCCAAATCTGAAAACAGAAATTGTTTATCTTCAATAGTTCTCAAGCAGTGACCCAACAAATAAAAACTATGATTTTGATTTATATGGTTTATAACATTTTCGATTTATTTCGTTGCTACGAAGTGTATGGTTTTAAATTTAGGCTGTATGAATACGGCAAATAATGCTGATGAGTATAAAACAAACTAGAAGTTCCTAGGACAAATACTTTTTGCGCTATGAATATTTGAAATGAAGAGCCAAAATGTGAATATTTACGCTTCACCCACCTCTGTTCCGGCGATGCTAGCCGGGTTCCGAGCTGTTCCCCACCTCGTGGTTGCGTTATTTGCTAGGATACGTATATAACTATTTATATCACCGTCATCGGAACATTATGCTCTTTCTAATGGTGAAAACTAAAATAATATAGCGTAATTGGTTCGCCAGCTATGCACAATTGTTTCCATGCAGTGACCGAAAAAAACAAAAATATGATTTTGATTGATATGGTTTATAACATTTTCGATTTATTTCGTTGCTACGAAGTGTATGGTATTAAATTTAGACTATATGAATACGGCAAATAATGCTGATGACTATAAAACAAACTAGAAGTTCCTACGACAAATACTTTTTGCGCTATGAATATTTGAAATGAAGAGCCAAAATGCGAATATTTACGCTTCACCCGTCTCAGTTCCGCCGATGCTAGCCGGGTTCCGAGCTGTTCCCCACCTCGGCGTTGGTTTATTTGCTCGGATACGTATATAACTGTTTATATCACCGTCATCGGAAAATTATGCTCTTTCTAATGGTGGAAACAAAAATAATATAGCGTAATTGGTTCGCGAGCTATGCGCAATTGTGTCCATGCATTGTTATTGTTATGTAAATATATGATAATGTTTTTTCAGTTATATATCTTTGCCACAATGTACAACACTTATATAAATATATCTATCTATCTATCTATTGCCTAACGCCGCGATCCCCGAAGGGGTGGCCACGAACGAACCGCCCCCATGCACCTCTGTCCCCAGTCAGTCGACGCCCCTCCCCCCAACCAGCACCGCCTTCGTTAGTGTACTTCCTCACTCCATCCTTCCACCTCATATTCGGTCTACCTCTCCCCCTCTGTCCCTCCACCTCGCTCTCATACACCCTCTTAGTCATTCTCTCGCTTTCCATACGTTCCATATGGCCGAACCATCTCAAGTTGTTCCTTTTCACACTTTCCAGCACATCTACCTCCACACACCTCCTTCTTACTTCCTCATTAGTCTGTCTATCCCTCCATGTAACTCCGCACGCACTCCTTAAGTAATTCATTTCCACTGCTCTCACTCTTGGTCTGAGTCTCTCAACCAACGTCCATGCTTCGCTTCCGTAAGTCAGTGTCGGGATTACCACACTGTCATGCAAGGACTTCTTCACTTCCATACTGACCACCCTATTTCTTGTTACTGCTTTTAGCGTTCCTACAACCCTCTTCCCCTGTTGTACCCTCTCCCGCACCTCTTCATCCATAGTCCCATCTTTACTCAACACACTGCCCAGATACTTAAAAGAGTTGACGATCTCCATAGCCTGACCGTTCAGCTTCACCTCACACTCTGTGACTTCACCCCTTTCGAAGACCTTGCTCTTCCCCGTATTTACCTTCAAATTCCGTTTTTCGCACACTGTTCCAAACTCATTTACCAGACCCTGCAACTCCCATTCATTATCACTCATCAGAACTGTATCATCCACAAAGAGCAGTATAGGTAGCTTCCACTCAATTCCCTCCCTTTTCAGCGATACACCAACATCCACTGCTCTTGATAGTATTTCTTTCATAACTCCATCCATATATACAGTAAACAACCACGGGGACATCACACACCCCTGTTTCAAACCAACATTCAGGTCAAAGAACTCGCTCTGCTCATATATATATATATATATATACAAGGTGTCAAACAAAATATAATGATTGGTAATAAAAATATGTGTATGTGTGTGTGGGTCTCTATATATATATATATATATATATATATATATATATATATATATATATATATATATATTAATATATACCTGGTATATATATATATAAATATATATACAGTATACATACAAGGTGTCATAAATATATATATATTTATATTTATGTGGTGTATATACTGTATATAAAATAAATAAAATAAAAATATAAATAAAATGAAATAAATAAAATAAAATAAATAACAACAGTAATAAATAAAATAAATACATACCGGTATATATATAAAATATAAATATATTAATAATATAAATACTCGATTATGGGCCTTGGGCTTGCTCGGGACCTTGGGGCTGGTCCGCTAAATACCCTGGGCAACAGGAATACAAAACAATATATATAATATATATATATATATATATATATATTATATTTATATATATATGTATATATATATATATATACTGTATATTTATATATGTATATATATATATATATATATATATATATATATATATATAAAGTATATATATATATATATATATATTATATATATATACATATATATATATATATATATATATATATATACTGTATACATATATATACCGGTATAAATATATATATATATATATATACTGTATATATATATATGTATATATATATATATATACTGTATATTTATATATATATATATATATATATATATATTTCAAGGTGTTTGTTGATGGTGTGGGCGATGTCCGAGTTACTGTACCCATTGTTTACAAGCACCTGGGTGAGCCTCTCGAGTTCCTTGTGAGTGTCTCGCCAGGAGGTTTATCACCTTCTAACTTCACTTCTCCCTGATAATGATGGCTGCGCCCATTGAAACGTCGGAACCATTTGCAAACCTCCTTTACCAACTTCCTGAAAATACCAGAAAAACTATACGAAAAATTGAGAGTATCAATAAAAAACTCAATAATGCAAACTGTGCCTATTATTTTATTCTCACCTGCCTGAAAGAAAATATCCTCCCTGGCTACACTAATATATATATATATATATATATATATATATACAGTAAATATATATATATATATATATATATATATATATATATATATATATATATATATATATATATATATATATATATATAAAATAAATGAAATACAAATATAAATAAAATGAAATAATTCAAATCAAATAAATAAATATATAAATAAAATTAAAATGTAATAATAATATAAATACTCGATTATGGGCCTTGGGCTTGCTCGGGACCTTGGGGCTGATCCGCTAGACACCTTGGGGAACAGGAATAAAAAAGAAAAAAAAAATATATATATATATCGGGTATATATATATATATATATATATATATATATATATATATATTATATATATATAATATATAAATAAAATAAATAAAATACAAAATATAATAATAATATAAATACTCGATTATGGGCCTTGGGCTTGCTCGGGACCTTGGGGCTGATCCGCTAGACACCCTGGGGAACAGGAATAACAAAACTAATGTATACGGTATGTACAGTATATAAATATAAAATAAATAAAATAAACATAAATAAAATGAAATAAATAAAATAAAATAAATAAAAACAATAATAAATATAATTAATAAATATTTAAGTAAAATACAAAATATAATAATAATATAAATACTTGATTATGGGCCTTGGGCTTGCTCGGGACCTTGGGGCTGTTATATACTGTATATAGGCTATATATAATATATATATATATATAATATATACTGTAATATAACTAAAATTCCATAGAGTACTTACCATACTTCCTGTAAGCATTCCTGTGACATCTTCGTGATTATAATGTATTTATTTTGTAGGCAGTATTTATTGATAAATATATTTGTCCTTCAAGCAAAAAATAGTGTAAAGTCATCAATGATACCTAGACAAAACTGCATCAATACTCAAGGGGTTAACCAAGATTCACTCCCCTCAGTCACCAAAAGTCACAAGTAACATCTTATATACATATATAGTTCGAATTATTCACTAAACACTTTCACTGGGTAGATGAAATAATCCATAATTGCCTGCCTATAGCTAGGCATGGTGGGCCAGAGGGAGGGAGCCCAGAATTTAAAGGGCCGGGACCCTGCCTCACAGTCTGGGGGTCGAGAAACTACTGACTTTACAAAGGCCCGGGCTCCTCAGAGAGGGACGCTATGGGGTTGGTAGATACTTCCTTTTGTAACTTACTAATGCCTAACTTACCAGTCCAAATTGCGTCAAAATCGAGTCATAAACTTATTTTTGGCGAATATTTCTAACTTACAGGTGGCATTATGACGCGATTTCGTCATACGAGCATTCTTCGAGGGGTGGCGTTATGACGCGATCGCGTCCTAAAGATGCGGGAGGGTTAACCCTTGTCTATCGGGGCCCGACTTAAGTCCGTATCGACAAATTTGGACTATGTGGCGGGGCCCGACTTAAGTCTGTGTGCAATTTTGGCGCAATATTGGCTCTGAGAGAGAGACGAGTGATGGGAGGAGCCTGGGTTACCTCATGACCGCTCGCCACGGCCGCCGTGGACCGACTGAGATGTACTCCACTTATATCCACCCTCACTCCCTCGCTACATACGTAATTATATAAAGAAATTACCGTATTTTAGCGATTTTGCCCTTTGGTTGCACGATCGTTGCAAGACAACCAGTGATCGTAGAAGGATGGTTCGGGTGTCATTGGAAAGCTCAATTTACGCTCTTTCAGGGATACATACTTGTATTACGCTTTAGGTTTTGTTTATGCATGAAAAAGAGCACGGAAACAACCCCATTTATGGTAAAAAACAAAACGCTGGGCGGCACAGTGAAATATACTCCACCACCCACTCTTAAGGTGTTAAGGGAGATAGGCCTTTGTTTACATGTGTCATTTTTCAGCCAGATCACCCGGATACGAGCTCCGTCATTTAGAAAGGCAGCCCGGGTGGGAAGGGTTAATAATATAAGCTCTATAGCTCTATGTGTACGATTACATCCAATAGTGAAGTATATACGAAATATTCAAAGACACGAAAACGATAAATATGTGCTTATCGTCTAAGTCAGTGTTGCCAATAGAGCTACTTTAACACTACATCTTAAAACGCTACATACTTCAATTTAGCTAACATTTTCCCATAACTCCCAGGGATACTCTATAAATATCTAGAACCATAATAAATTGTAAAACATGTAAAAACAAACCAACAAAAACCATTCCAGAGTTGTCGCACCATTCTAGAGATGGTTTGCCTTCATTTAACATCGAAACGATATTCTAGCGGCTATTGAGAATGGATCTAGCGATACACTCACTCGCTGTCTCTCTTACTGCGCAGGTTCGAAGTCAAACTTGTTATATATTAAATAATTTAGCTACAATTGTCCAAACTGGTTATATGAAGTTTTGGCAGTGAGCTAAGTGTGGGATGGAGTATGACTGAAAGTCAAAATCATAATTATTATGGGCATATAAGGTCTATGTCCGCATAAATTTCGTAATAACAGGGTTAAGGCAAGCAAAGGAGCATAGGGAAAGGATTCTCCACTTCAATATGCTTGGTGGATCTTGCCGACACCCAGCGCCCCCAAGCGGCTGATAGTTATAAACAAAATATGCCAGGCATTAACTGAATGGGGAGGAGGCGTTTTATTCTTTAAAATTCCATATTGTTTGTGCATTCACACGCTGTATACATACAAGTGGTCTTCAGAGTATCATCGAAGTTTGTAGAACAATATCAAGAGGGAAACAAGTGGGTTGATCAACATGTTATCACCTATTGGCCTCTACAGGCACCACCGTCACCGGTAGGAGCAGAATTATTACATTGAGTGGGCTCTCCTCTTATACACGTACCAGATTCCTTGGGTGAAGGCTGTCACACGGGCAATTGTCAAACTTTAAAGGTCCATATCATTGTTATTAAAATAAGCATTTGGCAAAGGGAGGAACTGTTAAAAACCTTAGCCAATACTCTGCTATTCACCAAAAATAAATTTTAATTATCATTATTATTTGGTAGGGTAGGTATGTATAGGTAGGTTGGCTACATAATTGGTGGAATTCGTAGAGACTCGAACTATTTTGAGAGAGTTAAATTTAAAAAAAATTATGGATCTGAATGGTTAATCCAATATTTTATTAAGCAAAACTAGGGGATGAGTGGAAGCCTATAGAATGAAGACTGAAAACGTTGTGTGGGTACCGAATAAATTAAAGTAATTTAAGAATACACAGTTTTCAATGCTGTGGCCAATCTATTCCACCAATTTCTATTCTTTTGCTATCAAAACGTTTGGAATTGCGAGCCTCACTCAACTACGCAAAAATTGATTTGATCATCGGCGTAGTTTTAAAGATGTAGATTTTTAAGTGGAATTTAAGTATTTTCAAGATTGCCGGAAAAAACCCCATTTGAAAAATCAAAACCTTTTCTATAACATTTGCTGACCATTAGTAGTGGAGTCCATATACCAAAGCCCAATAATGTTCTTTGAGTGGGAGAGACGGTATTCAAGTTTTACATTTTTAGGGAAAACGGGTGCCACGGACCTGTTTGGCCATTATTTTGGATGTTTAACATATCAAAAGTTGCCCAATACAAAAACGCACCTTGTGTGAAAGTTTGGTCCAGATTCGAAAAGCGGTTCTGTAGTTATTGCGTATAAACCGGCGTGGAAAAATAATTTTGAAGAATAAGAAGATTTAATGATTACAATAGGGGTTCCCCGCAGGGCTCGAACCCCTACTAATGAAATATAACTGAAAACGAATTTCCTACGGTAACACTACACTTTAAAATATTACAAGATAAAATCATAAAACCATTCTTTTCTTGGCTCCGAAACTATTCTGTCCAGATAACAACAACCAATTTTCTTGTAACCCACATATATAATTTATCTGCTGTGAACGACTCAGGAAATGCATTATTGTGTGCCTAAATTAGGACAGACCAGTGATTATCAATAAATATTGGCCGAGGATCTAGAGTGAATACCATTTACCTCATGATTAAAAGAGCTGTTGACAGATGAACGAAATATTGAGCAAATTATCAGCAATGCGCAAGATAAATCATTCTATTATGATACGCCGAAATAGGTTTGCATCAAAGGATATACTTTATGTCCAATGTTTTAGTAAACATTACAAATTTGTTCAGTACTGAAGAGTATACACCATACACTTATATTACCGGGTAATGACGTTATTATCTTACAACAATAGAGTTGTTGGATAAAAAACACCATCTGAGGAAGAGCACTTTATTGACAACGTTTCGCAGATAGCTTCATCAGGTCACTGATCAGTGACTGATCAGTGTATACTTTTTAAATAAGCGTTCATTAAATAAAATTAATGTTAAGTATTTTGTCGGTTGATTAGATAACACACTAATAGTAATTATGTTTTGAACGACATTATCACTTGCTTCAATTTGGAAGCGAATTGAGATCACAAGAAAATTATACTATTGACTAAATAAACAAAATAAGTGTGCATAAAATGAACGTAATGTTAAGTATTGTTTCAGTTAATTAAATAACACACATATAATAATGGTTTTCTAACAGATACTATCACTTGCTTAATTTTGGAAGCGATCACAGCCCATTTCAGGGATAATTATCAACTAAATGGTTACATATTTGTTTCAATATAATTTACAAGAACAAAACTGTTTACATATATTATGTTGGCACTTGTTTATTTATTGTCTTCATTGTAGTTAGTGTTCATGGGGGAGGGGGGGGGGGTGCTAACACTTCCGTCAGGCGTTTAAATGGGGTTAGCGTTTGGGGCGGGTGGTGGGGATACGATCCCATATTCGTGCAACAACGAATGTGCAGGGGTGGGTGGGGTTATGTCGGGCGAGTTGGGGGCAGCCATCATTGTGTAGGGTGCCGATTGCACATTGGCCGGGTAGTACTGAGTGGTCGTTGGGAAGGTGCCTAGTGGCGAGGTTGATCACGGAACCGATGAATTAGACGGCTGTTGCTCAGGTCTGATAGAGTGTGTCCTCTGGAGATTGTGCTGTTGTCCTTATTATTGCTGCTGGGGGTGCCACGGCACCTGCAGGTGCGTCTGCTGTCCTACCTGTACCTGTACAGGTAGCTGAGCAGGTGCGGACACCTGGGTGGGTGGAGGAGGAGGAGGAGACACTTACGAACCTAAGGCGATGGCCAGGCTAGCCTTCCTGCTCTCCCCTAGCAGGTCCAGGGCATCGCTGAAGATCTTCTGCATTATTGCAAGTTCCAGGTGCCTCAGCGTGCCCAACATAAAGGCGGCGAAACTCTCCTCTTCCTCCAGGGGTGTTTTCTGCTGCCTTAAACGGGTTACCTGCAACTCCAGGTCCAGCACCCGTGACACCCAACTTTTCAGGACCTGTGTGAAAAGAGAGAGAGAGATTGGACTTTCATTAAAATTGAATTACCTAATCACATACTTATAACACCCCAAGCCTAGTCGCAGGAACTGTGTGTGTCCTTTGACCTACATTCCCTGTTCGTGTTTGTGTTCACTTATCTCGCCCCCTTATCTCCGTGTCATCTGACACTTGCGCGCCAACCGTGGTCCCTCGCTGACAGACGTGTATAGTGAATGAAATATATACTGTATATATATATATATATATATATATATATATATATATATATTAATTAATTTGTTTTTTTTGTACATTAATTGCTCACCTTGACATATTCATCATCAGAGTCGGGGCTGGGCAGGGTCTGCTTGCTCTTTCCTTTCCCCTTCCCCTTGTAGGTTGCTGGCTTGGGCAGCCGATCTCCGGCAGGGAGCATGTTGAGATCTTGGGTCACGGTCGCTCCCGCCGAAGTTGACTGTGTCATCACTCATGTGACCACCCACCCCACCACCATCCACCCCCGATGGCCCTGGTTGTGGATCATCAAACTGTACAATAAACAATGCAATAGAACAGTATTAAATTATCGTGCCTTGTTTCTTTACAGGTGTGGTCGTCCTATGTTGGTGTGGGAATGTCGTTGAGTCCAGCGTTCGACGACGAAACAAATCTAAATATATATAAATACAGTTTGAAATGTATAACTTGTTTTAATATCCCATTCTTATTAAAATTACTGAAATAATGCAACTAGATTTGATTTACAGTAATACTATTTTGTATATATCAAATAATAATAATTATTAATAACATATTTTTATAAAATAATAAATAATTATCATACTGTGAGAGATAAATTAAACATAAAAGGTATAATTGTCGTGTCTAATGACCAAAAATAAACTCAAATTGTATTGATCGTCACTTAACTTATTAGTGCAAGAAATTATATAAATACTAGAACTAACTAATGTTGAAAATAAACAGTGCCGTAATTTAAGTTCATAGAATTATGTAAATTACCACCTCGTTCTGCCTTCCTTTATTAGTCCGGATGATGTGTCGGTAGAGGTAATGGAAGTTGGCCAGAATCCATTTGTCGTGGTCAGTGGGCTACTTGCAAGCATTCTGCCCGGACTTGGTGGCGGTCAACTTCCCGTACCTCATCTTCATCCCCTTTAGCCAGTGCCGCAGTTGTCCCACTGCGAATAAAATTAAGAGAAAGCAATGTATAAATAGGAAAGTAAAAAAATATTTGTTTCGAACTGTTGGACATCGGAACATCAGCATGTGATGAGCACAAGCATATTTCCTAGTCTCTTTGCATATGTTGCATAGTACAATATGAGAGCAAAGTATGTCACAAATATCACCGTTTGTACGTTTCTTGTGTGTGTGCATGATTGTGCAATCAAAAATTAATAATTGAAAAATTAAATGCAATTGGATATACTGGGGGTTGTTATATATACAGTATAGTAAGTTTGACTACATAATTGCACACACACTAGAAGGTTTTTAATGTTAACCCCCTCCGCCATATATGATGCGATTGCATCATATGGCGGTTTTGCCCAAAAGTATCATATGACGTGATCGCGTCATATGTACTTGGTGAAATATCTCAATAAAAAGTTTATGACGCGATTTGCGTCATATTGAGCTCAGTAAGTTAGGTAAGTTACTGTAGATCATAATCTGTCAGTTGGTGGCAACCCCAAATTTCTCCGAATTCTAACGGTCCCTCAGTGTGAGAAAGAGTGTTGTGGGGGAAATACCGGGCGCTCGGGCAACCCCTAACTTTCGTAAGTTAATATGTCTAGAGGGAGGGGGGGGGGGGGGGGATTCTGTTTACTCATCGGTGTAACCAAGTTCTTTTGCCTTGTCAGCAAGTGCCACGTCCCTCTTCTCCCTATTTCGGTAGTTTTTGTTCCCTTTGTCGTACAGTTGTATCTGCCCTTGGAGGCACGTCCTTTTCCTGTTTTTCTGTGATGACCACAAACTGTCTTGCTTTCTTGGCGGCTGGCTGCTGACTTTCGTCGACGCTTGATGTGGATGTTGATTATTGATGTCTCTGCTTTGTCTTCCTTCTCATCCTCTCTGCTATTATCTGGTGAATTTGATCGAGATTTGGTCTGTTGACAGGCTTCTGACGGGGTCGTTGCAGTGGGTAGCGGGGATGAAAGTGTTGTGGATCTCTCCTGCTCCTTGAGCTGTTTCTTGGCCACAGGTTGGGGCTATTTCCTTTGGTGTTTATTCTTTGGTGGTACCATTGTGAGGAGCGTTGAGCGTGGAGACGGGTGCGTGGACAGGAGCTACTTGTGGACGTGAGCAAGGACAGTGGAATACTGTGACACCTTGACCACACGAGTCCATATATATGGGGTCGGGTATCGCGGGCGACCTGAGATCTATCTATCTATCTATTGCCTGACGCCGTGATCCCCGAAGGGGTGGCCACGAACGAACCGCCCCCCTGCACCTCTGTCCCCAGTCAGTCGACGCCCCTCCCCCCAACCAGCACCGCCTTCGTTCATGTACTTCCTCACTCCATCCTTCCACCTCTCATTCGGTCTACATCTCCCTCTCTGTCCCTCCACCTCGCTCTCATACACCCTCTTAGTCATTCTCTCGCTTTCCATAGGTTCCATATGGCCGAACCATCTCAAGTTGTTCCTTTTCACACTTTCCAGCACATCTACCTCCACACCACACCTCCTTCTTACTTCCTCATTAGTCTGTCTATCCCTCCATGTAACTCCGCATGCACTCCTTAAGTAATTCATTTCCACTGCTCTCACTCATGGTCTGAGTCTCCCAACCAACGTCCTTGCTTCGCTTCCGTAAGTCAGTGTCGGGATTACCACACTGTCATGCAAGGACTTCTTCACTTCCATACTGACCACCCTATTTCTTGTTACTGCTTTTAGCGTTCCTACAACCCTCTTCCCCTGTTGTACCCTCTCCTGCACTTCTTCATCCATAGTCCCATCTTTACTCAACACACTGCCCAGATACTTAAAAGAGTTGACGATCTCCATAGCCTGACCGTTCAGCTTCACCTCACACTCTGTGACTTCACCCCTTTCGAAGACCATAACCTTGCTCTTCCCCGCATTTACCTTCAAATTCCGTTTTTCGCACACTGTTCCAAACTCATTTACCAGACCCTGCAACTCCCATTCATTATCACTCATCAGAACTGTATCATCCGCAAACAGCAATATAGGTAGCTTCCACTCAATTCCCTCCCTTTTCAGCGATACACCAACATCCACTTCTCTTGATAGTATTTCTTTCATGACTCCATCCATATATACAGTAAACAACCACGGGGACATCACACACCCCTGTTACAAACCAACATTCAGGTCAAAGAACTCGCTCTGCTCACTCCCCACACATACTGCCGCCTTTGCACCCTCATATATGCTCTGCACTGCTTTCAGCAACTTGCCCTCTACTCCGTATATTCTAAGTACTTTCCACAAACCTTCTCTATCCACTCAGTCATAGGCCTTCTCCAAGTCCATAAAGGCAACATACACCTCTTGTTTCTTCTCCAGATACTTCTCCACAACACAATTCAGGGTAAAAATCTGATCTACACATCCTCTTCCCTTCCTAAAACCTCCCTGCTCGTCGCCTATCCATTCCTCCGTTCTCACTCTCACTCTCTCAATCACTACCCTACTGTATACCTTCCCTACTACGCTTAGAAGACATATTCCTCGGTGGTTACCACACACACTCCTCTTTCCCCTTTGCCCTTATATAGGGGGACTATTATGCCAGTCTTCCAGTCATCGGGTGCACTCCCCTTCTCCCATGCTAGTTTGCACATTTTCCATACCCATTCTATCACTATCTCACCACCATACCTCAACATTTCCCCACACACTCCATCTGTTCCTGGTGCTTTCCCCAACTTCACTCTTTTCATGGCTTCCCACACTTCTGACCTCCTGATCCCCACCTCCTCCTCCACTACTTCTCTTCTTCTCCCTCCCATACCATATCCAGCTATGTTTGCTGGCTCTTCATTCCTTACATTTAGCAACTCACTGAAGTACTCCCTCCATCTTTCGACTCTCTCTTGCTTCTCGGCTAGCATTCTCCCATTCTTATCTTTCACACCCTTACTGTTTCCCTTGCTACCTTCCCTAACTTTTTTTACTTCTTTCCAGAACAGTTTCTTACTCTCCCTCCATTTTACACTCAGATTCCTTCCAAATTCCTCATCTACTCTTCTCTTACTTTCCTTCACTACTCTCTTCACCACCCTCTTACTCTCCACGTACCTCGCTCGTTTCTGCCTCTCGGAATCTTCATTCCCTCTACTACCCAACCACTCTCTATATGCTTTCTTCTTTTCTTCCACAGATATTCTTACCTCTTCTGTCCACCATGCTGTACCTTTCACTCCCCTCCCTATTCTCCACACTCCACACACCTCCTCACATGCTGCACAGATCTCATCCTTAAACACCTTGCTCATCTCCTCCACTTCCTCCATAACTTCCAGGTCGAACCCACCTAGTCGTCTATCCACTGCTCTCCTGTACTCCTCCCTGACTTCCTCCTCCTGCAACCTCTCCACCCTCCTCACCATTCCACCCTCCTCTCGCCTCCCTCCAGCTCTCCTCACCCACTTCTTTTGTATCCTAACCTTAGCTACCACTACATAATGATCAGACAGACCCCCTCCAATACCCCTATACACCCTAGCATCCATCACAGATTTCTTCATTCGTTCATCCACACATACATAATCAATCAATGACTTTCGTTCCACCACTGTCTTATCCTTCATCGTCAACATCCGTTCCCACATGTACCTGTGGATCATTCTGTGTCGGAAGAAGGTGTTGGCTATCCACAGCCTCCTCCCCACACATACGTCCACAAGTGCACTACCATTCTCATTCACCTCTGATGGTACCCCCTACCCTCCCACCACTCCCTCAACTTTCCTATCACCCACCTTACCATTCATATCCCCAATCAGAACTATTCTTTCGTTCTTGTCAAACTTCTCCAGGCACGCCTCCACATTCATCCAGAACTCCTCTTTCTTTCTTTCAAGTATATCCTCTGTCGGGGCATACACGCATACAATCACCCACGTTTGTATTCCTACTTTCATTCTCACCCACATAATCCTTGAACCCACAGACCCATACTCTCTTACACATTCCTTCCATTTGCTACTTACACCTGGCACCTTCTCTCGCTGTTCCTTCACTCACTCCAGCACACACACCCATTCCACACTCCCACTCTCTCACATCTGAACCTTTTCATTTGGTCTCTGTCATTCCACATACATCCAGCCTGGCATTCACTAACACTTCCAGAACCTCTCTCTCTTTTGTGCCATCATTCATGCCACTAACATTCCACATAGCCATTCTTAGAATGTCCGAAGGCATGTCCTTAGTCGGTCGTGGTTCGTCAACTTTGGTTCCGTCCGCATCCGAGGCTGTTCGTTCATTTTTCTTTGCTTAGATATTTTTTCCGGGTGGGGGTCGCAAGCCCACCGACCCAACCTCTTTAGTCGCCTCTTACGACACGCAGAAGGCACGTGGGGCATATTCTATTCCCTAACCCCCAGGGGGAACTGAGATAAGAATGGCAAAAGGGTCAAATCTCGCCGAAATTGCCCTCCATCGCCTACTATCGCCCTCAGTCGCAACATATCGCCTGGTAATATCAGTAATCATCGACAGATTCACCGTAATTGTGCTACTGTTGTACGTAAATCTTTCAGTTCGCTCAAAACCAGTGTTGCCAATATTGAGAAATCGCTCAATTCGCAACAAACATCGCATAAGAATCGTCGATATTCGATATCTTCGTACGGTAATCGCACAGTAGTCGCACATCATTTGCCAAATTTTATTCTTTGGTGGTACCATTGTGAGGAGCGTTGAGCGTGGAGACGGGTGCGCGGACAGAAGCTACTTGTGGACGTGAGCAAGGAGACTGGAATAGTGTGACACCTTGACCTCACGAGTTCATATATATGGGGTCGGGTATCGCGGGCAAACTGAGATAAGAATGGCAAAAGGGTCAAATCTCGCCGAAATTGCCCTCCATCGCCTACTATCGCCTTCAGTCGCAACATATCGCCTGGTAATATCAGTAATCGTCAACAGATTCACCTTAATTGTGCTACTGTCGTACGTAAATCTTTCAGTTCGCTCAAAAACAGTGTTGCCAATATTGAGAAATCGCCCAATTCGCGACAAACATCGCATAAGAATTGTCGATATTCGATATCGTCGTACGGTAATCGCACAGTAGTCGCACATCATTTGCCAAATTCATCTGAACATTGCCTAATTCGTCCACATTCGCCAACAGTGACAATTCAGAAGACAATGATACGAACTGTGCGATTCCAGTGAGAGCAAAGTCGAATGCCGTAAGACAATGGGCGATTTTCGCACAATTGCCACCACAATTTTCAATTCGCCGCCGGGTTTTAAACATTTAAAAATTTAACGGCGATCTTGGGCGACTCCAGGGTATTTGTAGCGGGGTTTGTACGACTGTTGTGCGCATTCTGCGATGAGGGTCGATTCTTGGTGACGATTTAGACGAATACTGGACATAGACAAAAATAGGCAATCGCCGGGCATGCGCCTTCGCCAATTCGCCTAGTGGGATTCCCGCTTTAAGCATTTCTCTTCTCATAATCTGCTCTCAGATCGCCAGTATGGCTTCCTTAAAGGTCGCTCTACTGGTGGTCTTCTTTCATATCTTACTAACTCCTTGTCATCCTTCTTTCGGGACTTCGGTGAGACCTTTTCTATTGTACTAGACATATCGAAGGCCTTCGATAGAGTCTAGCACAAATCTTTAATTTCTAAACTGCCCTCCTTCGGTTTCTATCCATCTATCTGTACCTTTGTCTCTAATTTCCTTTCCGGCCGTTCCATAGCTGCGGTTGTGGATGGCCATCGCTCAGTTCTTCATCCTATCAACTCCGGTGTTCCTCAGGGCTCATTCCTGACTCCTATTCTTTCTATTTCTAATTTTCATAAACGATCTTCTGAACTGTATCTCCAGTCCCATCCATTCATATGCAGACGACTCTACCTTCCACTACTCGATTAGAACGCCCCAGCCAGCAATCCCTCAAAGACATACCGGTACATAATGAAGCCATAGAACAATTATCTTCTGATCTAACTACTATTTCCAATTGGGGCAGAGAAAACCTTGTTACCGTTAATGTTTCCAAAATTAAATTTTTCCATCTATCTACCCATCCGGAACTCCCAGTGGACTATCCCTTATACTTCAACAATGGAAATATCAATCTTTCATCTTCTCTCAATATTCTTGATGTCTCTTTTTCTTCTGCTCTCACTTGGAAGGACCATAGTACCAGTCTTGCTAAGGCAACCTCCCAGAAGCTGGGTGTGCTCAATCACCTCAAGGGGTTCTTTACCCCTGCACAGCTTCTTGCTCTGTACAGGGACACAATGCGTCCTTGTATTGAGTATTGTTCACATTTGTGGGGAGGGTCCTCTCACACCGCACTTTTAGACAAAGTAGAAAGGAAGGCCTGCCGTATCATTAATTCCCGCCCACTCACCAACTCTCTACAAACTCTCTCTCTTTACCTCAATGTTGCATCTCTCTCGCTATTCTATCGCTACTGCAATAATCAGTGCTCCTCAGAGCTCTCCCAGTGTATACCACTTCCTATATGTAGGGTACGTGTACCTGTCTTGCAACACAATCCCACCCCTACTCTGTGCAACTCTCGAACCCAAGAGTGAAACGTTACTGTCTTTCTTCTATTCAACAGCTGAGCTCTGGAACTCTCTCCCATCTAGATTTAATTTTCCAGGTTATCAACTGCTCCAAAATTTCAGACCTAAAGGTGGTGTATGTTGCTTCGCAAAATCTGAAATTGCCCTGGAGGAGGTTACTAGTTTCAATTGTCCCTATTTTGATTATTCTATATACAAATTAATTTCTGCTGGTAAATTTAAATACATATGTTGCATCTACCGTTCCCCAAATACTCCTCCAGAGCAAAATCTTTTTGATTCTCTGTCCTCACAACTCAGTGTCCTCAACTTAAATGCTTCTTCTGAAATCACTGTGTTGGGTGATTTTAATGTCCATAATGTTGAATGGCTCACTCATTCAGCCAGGACTGATGATGCTGGTCTTGAATGTGAGCTATTTGCAGACTCATTTAATCTCATTCAACTAGTCAACCAACCCACCCGTGTACCAGATAATCCTAATCATAATTCCCACCTACTGGACTTATTTTTAACAACCAATTCAGAAAATTATGATGTTACAGTGAGGTCCCCACTTGGATCTTCTGATCACTGTCTGATACAGGCCACCTGTCTATCACCTACCACACCTTCCCACTCTGAACCTGTTTTGGTGACTAAATGGCATTACGATAGGGCAGACTGGGAGGGTCTTCAAGGTTTCTTTATTGATATTCCCTGGACCTCTTTCTTTTCTAATGATGCACACTCTACCTTGAGCCACATACAAGATTTTGTAAAAATTGGAATGGAAACTTTTATTCCTCATCAAAAGTACAGTAAAAGATCTAATTCACCTAAATGGTTTGACCATAATTGTGCTAGAGTAACTGAACAAAAAGCAATAGCCTACAATGCATACACAAGATCAAAAACACATGAAGCCTTTAATTACTTTAGAAACATCAGAAATCATGCCAAAACTGTATTAAACCTAACTAAATCAAACTTTCTCCATAAGCAGGCAAATAAACTTCTAAATAATCCAAATGATAACAAAATATTTTGGTCTACTCTTAACTCATTCAAATCCAACTTCACTACTGCTTCATCCATTCCACCATTAAAATCTCCGACTGGCAATCTTGTAAGTGACCCACGAGGTAAAGCTAACCTTCTTGCAGATATTTTCTCCACCAACTCAACCTTAGATGAAATAAATCAAGATGTCCCTGTACTTAATTTTAATTCACCTGAAATTCCCTCACTTAAGATCCACACCAGACATGTCAAAACTATTTTGCAGAATCTCTCAGTAGATAAGGCTCCTGGTCCAGATGAAATTCCTCCAATAGTACTTAAGAATTGCTCCTTGGTGCTCGCTCCTGTATTGGCAAAATTTTTCCGTCTGTGTACTCATACCTCATGCTTCCCAGTACCCTGGAAAGAAGCAAACATCCATCCAGTTCCTAAAAAAGGTGCCTCTTCAGATCCATCAAACTACAGACCAATAGCTATAACTTCCACTCTTGGCAAAGTTTTTGAAATTATATTAAATAATCACATAATTAAGCATCTGGAGAATAATAAATTAATCAGTGATAGGCAATATGGTTTTAGACGATGTCGATCAACTGCAGACATTCTTTGCCTTCTTACGCATCAAATCAACCAAGCTACAGACCAACATGGTGAAACACATACAATAGCACTGGATATATCTAAGGCATTTGATAGAGTCTGGCATCAATCCTTATTGTCGAAGATGTCACACTACGGCCTTGCATCATTAGTTCCACTAATTTCTTCTTATCTTCATAACAGAAAAATACGTGTAATGGTAGATGGCCTTTATTCTCAATTTCACTCAATAAATGCTGGTGTTCCCCAGGGATCAGTTTTGGCCCCAACTCTGTTCCTCATTCATATCAATGATCTCATATCTACCACTCATAATCCAATACATTCCTACGCAGATGACTCAACACTCCACAGTTCCTTCACATTTACCAATTCTTTCACCCAACCCGATCTTATAAATTCAAAAATAAACACTGCAATTTCTCTGAACCAGGACCTTTCTAGAATTAATGAATGGGGACAAGAGAATCTAGTTTCCTTTAATGCACAGAAAACCAAGTACATTCAATTTTCTAACCGACAGAATCTCACTGACTCCCATATATTTTTTAATGATGTAAATATTCCCACTTCCCCTAGTATTGACATTCTCGGTGTAACATTAACTACTAACTTGAGCTGGACACATTATGTTAGAAGCATTGCTATGAATGCCTCTAAAAAACTGGGACTCCTGTACAGAGTTCGAGAATTCTTCACTGACGAGCAGTTGGCCGTAATATATAAAAGTCATGTGCGCTCTCAGATGGATTACTGTTCACCTCTGTGGGGTGGAAGTGGAGTGGTTGCATTGAGGCAGTTGGACAAAATTCAAAATAAAGCTATTAGATTAATCAATAACCCTGCAATCACACAGGACCTTCCTACATTAGCCATACGAAGAAACGTTGCATCCCTTGCATTATTCTACAGATATTTTCACAGCAATTGTTCCGAGGAACTTGCTTCAATTGTGCCGCCTCTCCACATCTTTCCCCGTAGAACTAGGGCAGCTGAGAGCGCCCATGAATTTACACTTTCTCCTCCACAATGCAGAACTTCTGCTTATCAGAATTCATTTATCCCCAGAGCTACTACTCTTTGGAATTCACTTCCCTCGAATTGCTTTCCACAAACTTACAATCAACAAATGTTTAAATCCAGTTGTTACAAACATTTTATGAATGGAGGATGCCTTTAGGCACATGGACCTTTTTGTTTTATCTGTGTTTTTCCTTCCTCCGTTCATTGTCTCTTAAAAAAAAAAAAAAAAAAAAAAATAATATGTGTTTCCCTCCTCCTATGACTTAAATTGCTTCAAACTCTGTGTGTCCAGGCATTTTGGCTCGAACTTCCCTTGATTTTAGCCCTTCCACTCTTTCATTTTTTATTGGGGAGGTACTCGCTACAGGCAGTTCTGCCTTTTATCTCCCTCACTCACATAGAACAAAAATAATATATATACTGTATAAAAAAAAAATATATATATAATTATATATATATATTGATTTACACTGTATAGTGACAATCATGATGTGAATATTACTTTTAACTGCTGATTTTAATTGTATGAAATACTTTTATCCCAGTAGTCGATCTCCACATTTTAATCCTGATACTATTGAGTTTCACATTCTTTCGTATTATTTGATTTCCTCTCACGCAATGAGAAACATATGGCAACAATACGTACTAATACATTTTTGTTGGTATGATTTCCTTAAATATAGTGTATAATATAGGTATAATAACAAAGCCTCAATTGTTGCCAGATAGCAGTTTGTGAAGGAATGGTACATGGATTTGGGTCATCACATAGTAGCGAGACTGTATGTATGCATTTGATGTGTGTGGGTATGAGTAGCGTATGAATGTGTATGGCCGAGTGTGCGTGCGTGTGTAAAAAGAGGGCAGAGGGTATTTGCATTTCAGAGAGAGAGAGAGAGAGAGACTGAGAGAGGACTGGTACTTACATAATATTATGTGATAGCGCCACGACAATTTAGAAAATGGTTTAACTTGTGTTAATCAAATATGGCATATTATATAAATACTTACATCGTCACCAATTCATAGCATAGAAGATGCCTGATCATATTCGAAGATACTGTGAACGACCGTATAGCTGCTCTCTCCAAATCAAGTGGCGTGTATGAATAAGTATCGTCATCTAGTGTGGCAGAAAGGAAGCAACCAACACCTTGAAGCTCCACTGAGACCCTCTAGTGCGACACATATGAAGCACCCAACATCTCGAAGCTTCAATTAATAATCTCGGAGCTTCGTAAGAGTTACAGGCCACTGCATAGCCTACAGTCGCAAGGTTGAGACATACAGTAGAAACAATAAGTAGTAATTATTTATCTAATATGTCATGAATCGCTTTCACACAAACACGCACACACACACACACACACAGGCCCATAAGCACATTTTACTCCACAGACATTATACAACATACTCGTCTAAACCATATCACACACACACCAACATCCTGTGAATTATTACACACAAAAATATATTTCCACATACAAATTATCGCCAGCCTTGTTTACGTAAACACGCATATCTTCCCAAAATATTTTCATAATTTAATTATACAAATGTATGCACAAATAAATTCAATTTTGTATTGGCTTCGTTCTGGGATACATTTGTGTGAGTCAATGAGAGATTGTTGGTATGGCTAATTATATGGCTAATTTAAATAAAGTGGACTGCATGTTATTGATATTAAGGAAACATTAACCATATAGAATATTAAGGAAACATTAACCATATAGAATATTAAGGAAACATTAACCATATAGAATATTAAGGAAACATTAACCATATAGAATATTAAGGAAACATTAACCATATAGAATATTAAGGAAACATTAACCATATAGAATATTTACCCTTTGATGAACTCAGCTGGTGATTGGAGGATGGCGGAAAATAGGCTAGATGACTCGAAGTGGTTAGTAAGGTAAACAGC
This sequence comes from Paralithodes platypus, assembly GCA_032716605.1. Lineage (NCBI taxonomy): Eukaryota > Metazoa > Arthropoda > Malacostraca > Decapoda > Lithodidae > Paralithodes > Paralithodes platypus. Next base: position 26,009,212 of record CM064570.1, on the reverse strand, counting down.
GTATGAAAAGAGGCTACAATAGGCTAGGATAGGCTAGATATTTACGTTAAGTTTGTGCTAATTAACAAAGATGATGATGTAAATGACTATATGGAATATGAGATGAAAGTGAAGCGAAAACACCTGGTGAAGTAAAGGAACTATAGGAAGAAGGCTTAGCGTGTGTAGCTGGGACAGAGGTTGGTTGGAGAGTGAGCGAGCGCGTTATGTTTGTCTCTGTCGTGACATACCGCGCACGCGCATAACATATGGAAAATGTATCCCATCTTCTTTACAATGAGATACTTATAAACAATCTTAAATAATACAAATATATATATATATATATGGGAATTATAATCCAGCAATACTTTCCCATATACAACTATAGAATAATATATTCTACCCAATCATGGAACGTTCGACCAAGGTTATGGAAGCGTTCAACTTAAGACTACGGAACGATACGTAACGCTACATCAACCCAGATTACGTAACATCGAGACTGTTCATACTAGTTTGATTACACTAAGTATGGACATATTCCCACCAACAGAAAATATACAAAATTTACATGATTAGATTTGCCCGGAGGCAATCTTATCCCGCCAAGCTTGGGAGGGTATCTGGGCTGCCTGTCGATGTGGGCGTCCGTCGGATGCGTCAACAGGCTGCGCCGAAGTAGAAGCCAGAGAGGGGACTTCAATGGATAACTGATCCGAGGGGGTATCCTTGCGATCGAGGTCACCCTCAAGAGGATATAGTCGTACTGTTGGCCGTGTGATTACTCTAGTCCTGGTGTGAACCTTTGCTACCCAAACCTCACCATCACGACCTGGTAACTCCTCTATCCGACCCAATTTCCAAAATGCGCGCGGGCCCTCCTCATAGATGGTTACCACGTCCCCTACCCTAGGCCAATGACCTTTTAATGGTGTTAGTTTATTCTTTTGCGCTTCCCTTAAAGTCACCAGATATTCTGTTGACCAGCGATGCCAAATATCTCGCGATAATTTACGAATATATTTGTAGCGGGCCGATATCACGTCCTTACTTATGTAGTCTGGATCTTCCATAGTATCCTCGTCATGCTCTTCAGGAAGATCCCGCAGTCTGTATCCACGTACCAGTATTGAGGGTGTGATTGGGGTAAGGTCTTCCAAATCACCAGAAGCATAGTATACAGGGCGATCATTTATGGTGGCTTCAATCTCCAAGAGTATGGTGTTGAGTTCCTCAATCGAGATGAGAGCTCTACCCAACACCTTCTTCAGACCCGCCTTCACGATGCCTATGGCTCTCTCCCATGTGGCGACTAACCAAAGCGCTCTGGCGGGAATGAAACGCCATTCGCATTTTACATCCGCTAGGCAGGTCTGAATCTTAGGATTGTTGCTCACTTCTTTGAGATATGTAGATGCCCCTATGAAAGTCTTTGCATTGTCACTCAGCATGATACGCGGATATCCCTGTCGACTGCAGAATCTTCGGAAGACATGTAGGAAGCTATCGCAAGTGAGGTTGGTGACCAGTTCCAGGTGAATTGCCCTGGTAACAGCACAAGTGAAAAGTATCATATACACCTTAAGATTGGGTGAATCTTTCACAGGGATTGCTCCACTGTAGTCAACCCCGGTAACTTTGTAAGGGTCACCTGGGGTGGTTCGCAGGTTTGGTAAGGGAGGAATTCCGACGGGATCATAATGTGTTCCCTGTACTCTTCTACACTTTAAGCATTTGCGAAGGACTTTCTTGATAACCTGCCTGATTCTAGGCACCCACCATCGTTGTCTTACATAGGTGACTATATGACCAACCCCATAATGACAACAGAGTCGGAGACACCAATCGATGATAAGATGGGTGAAGGGATAATTGGGGGGCAGTAGTATTGGATACTTACTTGCCTCAGAGAGGGCTGCCAATCGTAATCTGCCTCCGCAATGTATCAAGTCCCCCTTCAAGTGTAAGCCCAACTGGTTGATCAGGTTATTCCTAGACTTTGTTCCCTTAACCAGTAATTTATATTCCTGTATATATTTCTTGTTGACAGAGCTTATGTAATAATTTATCTGCAATTCTGATCTCCTTCACATTGAGGTAAGCACTACCTGTGGGCGGTGTGCCTTTAATTTTTGCTTTTACATTTTCTACAAATCGTATCACCCATGCTGTAACATGTTGTAACTTCTCATAGCTGCTGAATCTATCCCAGTCCCATAACCGTGTGTCTTCGTCAGGCACCGAGTCAATTACCGGTGCCACAATAGCAGTGTGTTGCTCGCTCAAATCTATATTCTCTGGCCATTCGTTGGGATCATTAAGTCAGCATGGGCCATTCCACCACAACGCAGAAGATTTGAGAAATTTAGCAGAGACACCACGAGTAATGCAGTCACTTGGATTCTCTTTGGTAGACACATACCGGTACTGTGCGGTTGGGAGCAGGGTACGAATTTCGTCGACACGGTTGGTGACGTACACTGGTAGCTTCTTTCGGCTATGTAACCAGTAGAGCGTAATTTGGCTGTCACTCCATATAACTGTCTCCGAGATATTTAGCAAATTTTTTAAAAGTTTCCTCTACAAACTGAACGAGTCTAGCAGCCAACAGAACTGCAGTCTGCTCTAATTTTGGGATGGAAAGGGATTTGATCGGGGCGACTTTCGCCTTCGCCATGACGAGACGGCTGCCACTTGTGTCAACAAAGTATATGGCGGTGCCATATGCGACCTTGCTAGCGTCTGAGAAGGCATGAATGGAAACAGGATGGTCCATGACAACTCTCTGAGGAAAATTAAAACCCTTACAGAGACGAAGATCCGAAATAATGTCTTCCCACTCCTGAACCAGATCGCCAGTCAAAACCTCATCCCAACCTAATTTTATCCTCCATAATTGCTGAAGGAATAATCTCGATTTGATCGACACCGGTAGAACTATCCCCAAGGGGTCAAAAAGTTTAGCCGTCATACTCAAGCAAATTCGTTTTGTAATCTGCGAAAATTGCGCGTACTGAACGCCGAATGAGAGGGTATCGGTGTCCGTTCTCCAAAACAACCCTAGCACTCTAACATGTTCCTGCTGTACAGCCGCCACACCATCCCATTGCAGTACAGTCCGCAAAACAGTATTATTAGTTGCCCATTCACGCAAATGTAGATGGGCGTCATTCATAATCTCTCGGACTACAGCATAGGTATCAATCAGGAAATCTTCTTCATTTCCTGTACCCAGTAAATTGTCTATGTACAACCCTGACCGAATCTGATGAACAATCTGCGGATCTGCACTGACATACGACAAATGTTTTAAAATGGTGGCGTTTAAAAGGACTTGGGAACAAGTCACTCCAAATAAAACTGCCCGGAACCGGTAACAAATTAGGGGGGAATCCAGTTGCCTTGGATATTTAGGCCACATAAATCACGTATAGTCCTGGTCGTCTTTATGGAGTCTTAACATCAGAAATGCCTTCTCAATATCAGACACCCAGGCATACTTACCAAGTCGAAACCGAAGCAAAACCTGCGCCAAGTCTGGCACCAGTGAGGGTCGAGTGTACAGGCAGTCATTAAGACTAGGATGACGTTCACTCATCTTGGCGGAACAGTCGAAGACAATACGCACTGGCGTAGTTTTGCTCTCCTTGACTACACCATGATGAGCCAAGTAATGCCCGGTATCTGATGTATCAAAAGGCACCTCTTCTATAAAACCCCGGGACACCTGTTCCTTTATGACTTTTGAGTATTCCTCGCAAAAGTCAGGCTCCTTGAGGAATCTTTTCTGAAGTCCCCGAAGACGGCCTATGGCCAAACCCTTGTTAGATGGCAGCTGATCCTTGGAATTGTTCCTGGGCAGTCTCACTTTATACTGTTGGCTGTCGGGATCGTAGGTAACGGTATCCTCATACGACGATAGTGCTTGACGCTCAACCAGTGAGTATTCCTTAGGGGTTATCCCGATATGATCTAATTCCCACAAAACCTTTAAGTCATTTTTGCATGGTGGAATATTACCAGTGGACATGTATTCGTCCATTGGTGTTACTGCTACTTTCAATACAGTAATTACTTCTGTGCTGGAGCTGGTAGGCTGTGTCACATATGAACCACTTATGGCGTACCTGTACTTGGTAGGAAGCAGAATTAGGCTACCTGACCTTTTATACCCAGGTCGCACTATATCGTAGTAGTGATCCGCACCGATGAGCAGCTCCAGCTGATCTGTGTCCGTTGCGTGAGGATCGGCTAATTTTATGCCTTTACTTTGTAAACTAACCAGTTTAGACTTTAGGTTAAGTTCACCTTTATGTTCTGGCAAATCATCAACCACTATTGCATCTAGATGATGAAATTTACCTCTGTGTTTGTATTGCAGTGCCACAACATTATATTCCCTAGAGGCCTGTTTCCCGGTAAATCCGTGAAGACATAACTCCTCAGTTCCTTTAGAAATGTAGGAAAGGGAGGATAGAACAGAAGATTTCACAAAGGTCCTCTGAGAACATTGGTCAAGTAGCGATCTGATTTTAACACAATTATTATCCTTACCCTTTACCGGCAGCTGTACAGTGGGCAAGATTACTGTATTTTTACCTGTGGCAACGGACATTGTAGTTGAAGTAGCAGCAGTATGCTCTCTCTTGGTGTTATCCTCCGCTGGTCTACTTTCTTTCCCTTGTTTTTGTGTACACATGGAAAGAAAGTGATTGCCCTTACAAAACTTGCAGCTTCTTATGTTAGGATTAGTACAACCCGAATGGCCATGGTCTTTTGACAAGCACCCAGTGCAGAGACGTAGTTGATGGGTTCTTTTAACTTTAAGAGACCCTGTCTTATACTTCATACACTTGTACCATAAATGATTGGTGCCACTACACAGAACACAGTTGAATTTCCTGTACTCACTTTGGGCGGTAAATGTTGCCGTAGCCATGGGTGTACCCCCTACCCTGTCTTGACCCGCCATATTGTACACTTCAGCCTGGAGACAATGAGTGAATTTCTTATAATCCAGGCTCGAGTCTCCCATTTCCCGTTTTATGGTTTCTTTTAGTGGTGATGGTAACTTATTGACAAGAGTCACCACACAAAATTCCTCCAGACAAATACCATGGCTAATGATTGACCTCATCACACTCTCTGTATTGGCATAGAAGTCCTTCAGGTCAGCTGTTTGGTGTTTGGGTGACACTAATTGATTGAATTTGGTAACATAAGCTGCCTTGATTCGATCTGGATGCCCATATGTCGCTTGCAGGAGCTCAATTGCTGGGGCATAGCTTGCACTTTCGATAATGAATCCTTCGACTAGCTTATGTGCATCACCCTGAAGCTGACCCTTTAGATAGGTGAAGCGTTATATATCTGTGAGGTCGGGATTGTCATGGATGGTACACTTGAACATCTCCCAAAATCCCGACCACATGGTGGCATCACCTTCAAATTTTGGAAGAGTAAGATGTGGTAATTTGACTGCGGATTTCTTTGGCTCTTTCTTGACCTCCTTCTTGACCTCTGTAATCAAGATCCCCTTCAGTGTGGCAACGATTACTTGTATGCCCTCCATATATAGGGTATCCTCTCTTATCACCTCGATATACTCGGCGTCCTCGTAAGTGTCGGCCAGGTCCTCCTGTGTGACCTCATACTTGTCAAGTTGCTTTTGAATTTAGATAAAGAGGTTAAAATGCATATCACTGGTACATGAAATATCCCAACAAATAGTTATAATATAATTACCAATGACGTAGTCGTCGATGGGTGTAATCCAGTCCCCCACACGCGGCTAATTCAATTGCATGACATGTAGGAATGTTCACATAATACAATATCGATACAATGAACTTAGCTTAGAGGACTGGTGATGTAGGACTGTTGTTATGATTGTTAGTAGTTGTAGCACATGGTGAACTGTGGGTTGAGTCAGAGCCGGGAGGGGGGAGATGTTGGCTATATGGTGTTGATTGAGAGACTAAAGGGCCGGCGTCCGATCGCTTCGCGAAATTACATATGGCTGCCGGCTCATAATAATTATAACCCATAACTTGGTTTCATAATACATCTAGAGCTGATGTAGATATTTATACATTACAGTTAATATTTAACCTAACTTATGAATAAACTACAATACACAAAGAACCAGCCGAAATCGTACAAGCGATACGATATCGCCAAATTCAAATGTCCTATTGGACCAAAACCTGTCGGGATCATTACCCTATTCCCGACATATTGCCCGCCACCAAAAATTATATACAGGAGCTATATACAGAGAACAAAAAAAGGACATCGAAGTCAAAGATCACCTTGTTTGATCTTTTATCTCCAAAGATCCACGGAACTCATAGCTGCCCTCCTTTTGGGACGAGCGGCACCTGAAGCCTGAGGAGGATCATCCTTCTCATCATCAGCTGCCCCACCTTGAGGAGCACTGTCACCAGCACTCTCCCGCGGAGGGGTATCAGTAGAGACGCCAGGATCATCCGGCAGTTCTACATCCTGCTCCAAGGGATATAACCTTACGACTGGGCGAGTAGTAACCCCAGTCGAAGTTCGTATTCTAGCAACCCTTATAAGACCATCATTGCCCTGGAACAAATCGATAATCCTCCCAAGCTTCCAAAATAACCTAGGACGCTCATCATGAATCAGGACGATATCCCCGATACGAGGCCATCGTTGATTTGTCCCTTTGATCTTATGAGAGTGACGCTCGCGAAGAGACAGCAAATATTCTTGGGTCCACCGTTTCCATAGATCGTCGGACATCTTGTTTACATACTGGAAGCGACGACGTGTGTGGCGTCAGCATTGCCGAACGTAGGGTCTTGCAGATCTTCGTCATTTACGGACAATCTAGGAAAGGTATTAAGGGTTCGTCCACGTGTTAGCATAGAAGGCGAAATGGGTAAGAGGTCGTCAACATCTGCCGAGGTATAGGTCAAGGGCCTGTCGTTGACTGACATCTCAATTTCTATTAAGATGGTTTGCAACTCCCGTCTGGTCACCAGTGCCCTTCCTAATACCTTCTTCATGGCAGATTTGACGATACCGATTGTTCTCTCCCAAATCGCCCCGAACCATGGTGCACATGCTGGTATAAATCTCCACTGACAACCCTTTCCAGTGAGGGTAGCCACAACCTGCGGGTCATCCATTAAACTCTGGAGATATTTAGAGGCCCCGACAAAACAAGTCGCATTATCGCTCATAATAATTTGAGGGAAACCATTGCGGCCTGCAAAGCGTCTTAGAGTATGCAAAAACCCCTCACTGGATAGGTCGTCAATCAATTCAATATGAATCGCTCTGGTTACCGCACATGTGAATAGGACGGCATATACCTTTATGATATTACCGGGCGATTCTCTAACATGAATCGCTCCGGTGTAGTCTACCCCGTTTACCTGAAATGGTTCAGTCCTTTGTACCCTGAACTCAGGCAAGGGAGGTAGATCAACTGGGGAGTAAGGCTTACCCTGTAATCTTTTACAGATAGTACAGCTATTGTGGATCCCTTTAATTGCTTGTCGCATCTTAGTGATCCACCAACGTTGTCGCATATACGCCAGAACATAATTTACGCCAAAATGTAGGCAGGTCCTATGGCATTGGCGAATCAACAGTTTGGTAATCAAATGAGAGGAGCTAAGGAGGACAGGATATTTCGCAGAATCAATAATGTCCGCCTTTTGTATCCTGCCTCTACACTTAATTATGCCTCCTTCCATATATAATCCTAGCTGCCTCATTAAGTTTGAGGGTTTGGCCTTTGACTCCTTGCTCAGGATTTGATGTTCAGTAGGATAAGATTCCTTTTGTACTAAACATATTAGTTTCGCTTCTGCTGATCTCAATTCATGGAGTCTGATATGCTTCGAATCTTCACTAAGGAAAGACCCGTGAGCCCGACTTCTCATGTTGTTAATGAAACGGTATATCCATGCAAATACCCGTATTACTTGATCATAGCTGCCGTAACGTTCCCACTCTACCAACTTGTTATCCTGATGTGTAGTACTCACATTCGAACTACTTAACACATCATCTTGGGGCCGACTGGAAGGATCAGATACGTATTCCCTGAAATCCTGAGGCCATTCAGTTGGAGATGTAAGCCATGGAGGTCCATGCCACCAAATAGAGGTCGACATAAACTGTTGCGCCGAGATCCCCCGGGAAATTATGTCACTGGGGTTATTCCTGGTGCTCACATAGCGAAATTTAGCTGTAGGAACTAAGTTATATATCTCATCAGTGCGATTAGAAACATAAACAGGTAACACTTTCTGGCTGTGTACTCATGAAAGCGCTATTTGACTGTCGCTCCAGACATAGACGTTATTAATCTGTAGTATGTCTGTATAAGCATCCAGTGTAAACTTGATTAGACGAGCAGACAGAAGCAATGCAGTAAGTTCTAATTTAGGAACTGTAATCTTCTTTATAGGGGCTACCTTGGCCTTCGCTATAGCCAGCGTCGCTTCACTACCATTGCATATGTATATGGCAGCACCGTATGCACTATTACTAGCATCAGAAAAGGCATGTAGATCCACCTGTTGACCACTAATAACCTGACGATTAAGTTGGACCTTGCAACATGTGGAAAGGTCCGACCGAATCAACCGCCAGGTATCTTGTAACTCCGTCGGGAGGGGCGTGTCCCAATCTAGTTTTAGCCGCCACAGTTGCTGTAAAAACATACGAGCACGGATAGTGACAGGCAGCAAAAAACCTAGGGGATCAAACAACCTCGCTGACAAGCTTAAGCAGTTTCGCTTGGTCATAAGCTCACTGCCGCATGGGGTGTGACAGAAGGATATACAATCTGTGGTAGTGTCCCATTTGTGGCCTAAAAACTTCACCTCACTATTCTCAGTAGCTACACCGTCAGAAGCAAATTGACCTTTCAAAAGATCACTATTAGTGGCCCATTCTCAAGTATAGATGAGCCTTGGCAAATATATTGCGGATCTCCCAGCATTTCTTGAGCAATAAATCTTCATTGTATCCGGTGCCTTGAAGATTGTCCACATAGATCCCCTGCTTGATCTCAGTCTTGAAGTCAGGATCTAGTCCAGCCTCCTCAAGATGACGCAAGATAGTAGCGTTGAGAAGGAACTGGGAACAGGTCGCCCCGAATAAGACGACTCTGAACCTGTAGACCAGATACTCTGAATCTAGATCCATTGGGTCCCGTGGCCATAACAATCTTGTCGAGTCCCTGTCTTCACGATGGAGTTGAAGCATCAGGAAGGCCTTCTCAATATCGGCGACCCATGCAAACTTATGACATCTGAAGCGCAACATAATTTGCGCTAGATCAGAGACCAGGGACGGACCCGTGTACAGACAATTATTCAGGCTATAGGAGCGATCACTGGATTTAGCAGAGCAGTCATACACAATACGAACAGGAGTGGTGGAACTGTCCTTTTTAATTCCATGGTGAGCAAGGTAATGGATATTATCCCCATACTCACTGAGATCTACTCTCTCCACAAATCCACGTTGTACCTGCTCATTGAAAACTGCCGCATAAGTCTCGTAATAACTTGGATCCTTGACAAACTGCTTCTGAAGGCCACGAACCTACCAAGTGCTAGATGGAAATTAGTAGGTAATTTACTCTTGTTATCATTCCAAGGGAGCCTTACCACATACTGACCTCTGCCAGAGTCATACGTTACAGCCTCTTCATACGAGTTTAACGCTAGCTTGGACTCACGATCAAGTTCATGTTGGTCAATTCCAATATTGTCCAAGTCCCATAGCTTATCTATATCAGTACATGTATTATTAGGCACATTTGGCCTAATATATTTATCTATGGGGCTTACTGCTACCTTGAGGACCGTAACCACCTCCACTTGTGTGTCTTGAGAGGAAGTGGCATAGGATCCAGTAATGGCATACCCTTGGATCGTGGGGAGCATTATAAGCTTATCTACCCGCCGATATCCAGGGTGAACCAGGTCGTAGTAATAATCAGCTCCGACCAGTAGCATAATACCATTGTTAGCAGAGAGTTGATCATCAGCCAGTTTATAACCCTTGCTTCTGAGATATTTCAAATGTGGTTGAATCTCTGATGCTATATAGAAACTGGGTAGTGTGTCGACCACAACAGCCTTGATGGGACATACCTTTCTTCTACAAACATAGGAAATCTCCACGATATCATAGTCACTGGAATCTATTTCACCAGTGAAACCATGGAGACGCAAATTCTCTTGACTCTTGCTGGTACACTTGAGCTGGGGTAATGATGACTGCAGAACGAATGACCTCTGTGAGCACTGGTCAAGTAAGGTGCGCGTCATTATAGTATTATTATTACTCCCCACTACTGGCAGCATCATAGTAGGAAGCAATTGACATTCTCGAGAAGCAATGGACATGGCAGATACTTTATCACCCTCGCTCTTACTTTTCTCATGTGACTCTTTGGGGGTTCTCCCATTTTCTTTGCCGTCGTGCCGATCAGACTGGGTGCAAAGGGAAAACCAATGTTTCCCCTTGCAATACTTACAAGGTTTGATGAAGGAATTGGTGCAGGTACTGTTGAAGTGGTCTCTTGCCAGACAGCTGGTACATAACTTAAGCGATTTAGCCTTGCTAATCTTCTGTGTAGCCTTAGGATACTTAGGACACTGATACCACAGATGACCGTGGACACTGCACAACTTACAACCTAATGATATTGGCCTTTTCTGTTTAGGAGAAGTCTGTACCGGGAAAGCTGCAGTAGATGGCGACATCTCCACTTGTCGGTAGTGTCCAGTACTCTCCATATTGAAGACTTCAGTCTGGTACACCTGCACCAACGCTTCCAAGTTTAGTGGAGAGTCGCTTAGTTGTCGTCTTAAGATTTCCCTTAGGGGAGAGGGTATTTTATTCAAGATATTCACACTAAATATCTCCTCCTTGGTGACGGCCATTGTCTCCATAGATCGGAGGAGGCTCTCAAAGGAGGCATAGTACTCCTTTAGGGCCGTCACATCATAGGATGCAGGATCTAGCATGAAGAACTTAGTAATTAACGCGGTCTTGATGACTTCCACTCTCCCGTAAGTTCTCTTCAGCAACTCCACTGCAGACTCGTAGCTGGTAGCTTCTAGCTTGTACCCATCGACTAACTTCAATGCCTCCCCTTTCAATTGACCACGGAGATATGTGAACCTTTGGATAGATGTGAGTGTTTTATTATGATGGACGGAACACTCAAAAATATCCCAAAATCCAGTCCAGGTAGCCGAATCCTCGGAAAAGGTAGACAAAGTAAGCTTCGGCAGGTTAAAACCAGTCGCCTTTGGTGTACCGGTATCCTTAACAGAGGTTGATTCTTGGGTGGAAGATAGTCTGGCTAAGGCTGTATTAACATTCTCAAAGTACTCAAGATCTGCCGACATTTCTTCTTCCACATCGTCAGTAACTGTCAATAAACCATATACCTGCTGAGCATAACTATCATAAGTAGCTAGCGATTTAGTAACAGTAGCGAATTTACCCTTTATTTGATCAGCCGTGGCACTTATTAAAAATTCATCAAGATCTCTTAAACATCTATTTAAACTTCCCTTCATCCCTCCCTTAAGAATCTTAAGTTTCTTTAAATCTGTCATCGTTAAGGTCTAATTTTAAGCAACTTAAACTACAATGAGGTCAGACTACAAACCGTTAATCGCTTAGGAATCAACAGCGGCAAACCCCCATTACTTAAGAAATTTACTCAAAAAGAATTACATAATACTTACATCCCCCTTATATAAACTATCGAAAGGAAATTATCTAACTAGACAAAAGAATTAAATACTAAATCCATTAAAAGAAAGGGTAAGGTGAAGCACTAATTATTGTAAGCCCTTTATAGGTAAGCCTAGTTGGTTAAGCTACAATCATGAGGGCTGACTATTAACCTGGGAACTGCGGGGAGACTCTTAAGAGTTCCCCCGGCGGACTGCGGGGAGACTCTTAAGAGTGAGTGAAAAAAAAATCAACTTTTGACATCGATTTTTTTTTTTTTTTTTTTTTTTGGCCCCTGGGCCATGCATAATCTCAGTCCTCTACCTCCCCTCCTTCCCCACTTTCCTCCTCTCCTTCAGTTATCACCTATTTTCCCTGTTATTACCTTATTCTGAGGTATATTTTCGTGCTAACATTTCGAAATCCGGTTGGAGGGTGTGGTCATCACTGATAGCAAGCGAATGCAAGAGAGAGAGAGAGAGTATCGATCGACTGTGTCTCAGTGGCCTTGGGGGAAATTGGCGGGAAAGCAGCTTGCCTCACCCATACATTATACAACTCGCGGGCTATATTTTCCGATTTTGACCATCCAAACGCTGTTTTCACTCGTTTTATTGTTGTTTCAGGTTAATACCTTTATAATCAACCCATAATAGGCGCATATGGATAAGTATTAATGCTATTAATGGCACAATGAATATTTTAGTGACGGAAACACCTCAAATACGTCAGCACAGGGGGACGTTTCCAATTACCCCATGCGCACTTGTTAGGTTAACTGTCAATCGCTTAGGAATTAACAAAGACCGACACTCATGACCGCCACTGTAAGCAACTAGGCCTAGGCTATTATGAAATTGAAATATAAAAGGTCACATGAGAACCCTCCCCACCAGCAAAATTAATAATGAGTCCCACAATGACAAAACACAACGAACACCACAGGCACACCACCAAAGCGAAATGAACAGCAACCGCAGACACCTGCAGGCCTAGACTGCTTAGCCTAGCCTAGCCAGGAGCGCAAAATGGTGCCCGACGATACTACCCCCACCCCAATCTGCAGCCCAGCTAACCCACCAAAAAACGCCAAGGATCACACCCCCAAAAAAACCTGGAAACAAGCCCCAAAAAAGATAGGGACGGTGCCTAAATGGTAAAAAACACGAGGGAAGAAGCTGGGTCTAAACTAGGGAAACAGCAGTCGGCCAACAACGCGCGAGGCGGCAGCCATTTGTAAGCCCACAAGCGTCAAGGAAGCAAACAAAACGGTACTACGGTATGGAAGCTTTAGGGCACGAAGGACCATTATTTGTCGGGAATTTAGATAAAGAGGTTAAATTGCATATCACTGGTACATGAAATATCCCAACAAATAGTTATAATATAATTACCAACGACGTAGTCGTCGATGGGTGTAATCCAGTCCCCCACACGTGGCTAATTCAATTGCATGACGTGTAGGAATGTTCACATAATACAATATCGATACAATGAACTTAGCTTAAAGGACTGGTGATGTAGGACTGTTGTTATGATTGTTAGTAGTTGTAGCACATGGTGAACTGTGGGTTGAGTCAGAGCCGGGAGGGGGGAGATGTTGGCTGTATGGTGTTGATTGAGAGACTAAAGGGCCGGCGTCCGATCGCTTCGCGAAATTACATATGGCTGCCGGCTCATAATAATTATAACCCATAACTTGGTTTCATAATACATCTAGAGCTGATGTAGATATTTATACATTACAGTTAATATTTAACCTAACTTATGAATAAACTACAATACACAAAGAACCAGCCGAAATCGTACAAGCGATACGATACCGCCAAATTCAAATGTCCTATTGGACCAAAACCTGTCGGGATCATTACCCTATTCCCGACAACTGAGCAACCTGGCTCCCTCCACCACTCTAGCCGCCGAATCAAGGAATTTGTCAATATCAGAGGTCAAGACCGTCAAAGAGCCCTTAAGTCCAGCCCGACGCTTTTGTACAGTTTTAGCCATGATTATACGGGAAGGAAATCTATTGACGTTAAATCAAACTATCAATGCCAGACCGAATAAGTTGCGGACAACAATACAGTACTCCGAGAAATCAAATAAATCGCGAGCCGATAATAAACACCCTCACGAAATGCGGAATAAGAATTGTGCGCAATGTAGACTAGCAATCTGGAGCTTTTCAATTTAACTCCTTACATAATAGTTATGAAATTATAGAATCATTACACCACAAGTTAAGAAAAGCCGGGAGGGAAATTTAGTACAATACAGTATAGGCCAAAAGTCTCCAGATGTCAAAAAGAGGGGTACCGTTTAAAGTTATAATAAATTCAAGAATTTTAAGAGAGAGAGAGCCTATAGGGTAATTTAAACAGGCTAAACTCAATGGGTACCGCTAATTTTATATTATTAAATTAAATAAATGTGAAAATTGTACACAAGAAAAGTTCATCTCAAGAAGTCACAAGGAAAAAAGTTTTGAGTTGGATTAACACACACTCAGCCTATCAGCTATCATATTACCCCGCCTCCAGGGCACACGACGAGAGAAGATTTTAGAAAGACATGTGAATCAATAAAGAAGTTATTGGACAGTATAAATTTGATATAGAATGAATAACCTTAACTTTTGTAATTATTATACAGTACAGTATGGATGATTTTAATCGTAGTGCCAATCAATTGTTATATAATTTGGGCCTAAAGGGTTTACAATCAAAAATTAATTAATGTACTGTACCGATTTGAAGGATTATTAATCTAGGCTATACTGATTTTGTTGATCAACTCTAACGTCATGGTGGGCAAACATCTCGTCGTATGACCTGGCGACCATGGCATATTCGTCTTGCCCAAAGCACCGACGACAGGTGGCCAGGATCTCCGAATAGAGACGCTTTGATGCCTCGTGCGTGAGGTGTACCCCGTCGGGACTGAAGTCAGCCTCAGAGGTATTCATGGACTGATAGCGCTCCGGGTGAATGGGATATGGCGCTTTAGCCAACGGTTAACCGCATTTCTAATGCGGTTAAACTCGTCCGTAGAGACCCCTCGTGGAACCTGCCGCTTCTCTACCCCAATCACCCGGACTTCTCCCCCCGAGAGCCGCACCACCTCCTCAGCTAGGACCTCGAGCCCCTCCGCTATCTCTCTCGGACTGACCCCACTCCTTATCTCGTTTCCTCCTATCACCAAGAAGGTCAAGTCGGGCTTCAGCTCTAAAAACTGACCCCAGGCTTCTGTTGACCTCAGGTGCTGACGCGGGCACCTGGGGCGGCCAGAGGAGTCACGAAAAAGAAAGGCCTGTGGACGGCTTGGTCCACGTACAAATCCCTGACGTAGGAGTGGCCCAAAATTGCCACCTTCCTAATCGGGCCTGGGTGCACAGGCCTATCAACCACCGCAGGATAATCTTCCCCTACCCCACCACCTGCGGCACCATGACGCCAAAAGCCCTGGGCCATGAGGGACAGACGAAATATGGCACCGAAAAAATGAACCACGTAGGCTAGGCTACCACCAACTACAAAAAAAGGGGGGGGGGGGGGGGGGAGGGGCAAACTAGTGAGAGGGTTAAGGACCAATGAAACACATACAATAGCACTGGATATATCAAAGGCATTTGATAGAGTCTGGCATCAATCCTTATTGTCGAAGATGTCACACTACGGCCTTGCATCATTAGTTCCACTAATTTCTTCTTATCTTCATAACAGAAAAATATGTGTAATGGTAGATGGCCTTTATTCTCAAATTCACTCAATAAATGCTGGTGTTCCCCAGGGATCAGTTTTGGCCCCAATTCTGTTCCTCATTCATATCAATGATCTCATATCTACCACTCATAATCCAATACATTCCTACGCAGATGACTCAACAGTCCACAGTTCCTTCATATTTACCAATTCTTTCACCCAAACCGATCTTACAAATTCAAAAATAAACACTGCAATTTCTCTGAACCAGGACCTTTCTAGAATTGATGGATGGGGACAAAAGAATATCGTTTCCTTTAATGCACAGAAAACCAAATACATTCAATTTTCTAACCGACAGAATCTCACTGACTCCCATATATTTTTTAATGATGTAAATATTCCCACTTCCCCTAGTATTGACATTCTCGGTGTAACATTAACTACTAACTTGAGCTGGACACATTATGTTAGAAGCATTGCTAAGAATGCCTCTAAAAAACTGGTACAGAGTTCGAGAATTCTTCACTGACGAGCAGTTGGCCATGATATATAAAAGTCATGTGCGTTCTCAGATGGATTACTGTTCACCTCTGTGGGGTGGAAGTGGAGTGGTTGCATTGAGGCAGTTGGACAAAATTAAAAATAAAGCTATTAGATTAATCAATAACCCTGCAATCACACAGGACCTTCCTACATTCGAAGAAACGTTGCATCCCTTGCATTATTCTACAGATATTTTCACAACAATTGTTCCGAGGAACTTGCTTCAATTGTGCCGCCTCTCCACATCTTTCCGCGTAGAACTAGGGCAGCTGAGAGCGCCCATGAATTTACACTTTCTCCTCCACAATGCAGAACTTCTGCTTATCAGAATTAATTTATCCCCAGAGCTACTACTCTTTGGAATTCACTTCCCTCGAATTGCTTTCCACAAACTTACAATCTGCAAATGTTTAAATCCAGTTGTTACAAACATTTTATGAATGGAGGATGCCTTTAGGCACATGGACCTTTTTGTTTTATCTGTGTTTTTCCTTCCTCCGTTTATTGTCTCTTTAAAAAAAAATAAAAACAAAAACAATTATATGGCTAATTTAGATAAAGTGGACTGCATATTATTGATATTAAGGAAACATTAACCATATAGAATATTAAGGAAACATTAACCATATAGAATATTAAGGAAACATTAACCTATAGAATATTAAGGAAACATTAACCATATAGAATATTAAGGAAACATTAACCATATAGAATATTAAGGAAACATTAACCATATAGAATATTATAGATATTAAGGAAACATTAACCATATAGAATATTAAGGAAACATTAACCATATAGAATATTAAGGAAACATTAACCATATAGAATATTAAGGAAACATTAACCATATAGAATATTAAGGAAACATTAACCATATAGAATATTATGGAAACATTAACCATATAGAATATTATGGAAACATTAACCATATAGAATATTATGGAAACATTAACCATATAGAATATTATGGAAACATTAACCATATAGAATATTATGGAAACATAACCATATAGAATATTAAGGAAACATTAACCATATAGAATATTTACCCTTTGATGAACTCAGCTGGTGATTGGAGGATGGCGGAAAATAGGCTAGATGACTCGAAGTGGTTAGTAAGGTAAACAGCGTATGAAAAGAGGCTACAATAGGCTAGGATAGGCTAGATATTTACGTTAAGTTTGTGCTAATTAACAAAGATGATGATGTAATGACTATATGGAATATGAGATGAAAGTGAAGCGAAAACACCTGGTGAAGTAAAGGAACTATAGGAAGAAGGCTTAGCGTGTGTAGCTGGGACAGAGGTTGGTTGGAGAGTGAGCGAGCGCGTTATGTTTGTCTCTGTCGTGACATACCGCGCACGCGCATAACATATGGAAAATGTATCCCATCTTCTTTACAATGAGATACTTATAAACAATCTTAAATAATACAAATATATATATATATGGGAATTATAATCCAGCAATACTTTCCCATATACAACTATAGAATAATATATTCTACCCAATCATGGAACGTTCGACCAAGGTTATGGAAGCGTTCAACTTAAGACTACGGAACGATACGTAACGCTACATCAACCCAGATTACGTAACATCGAGACTGTTCATACTAGTTTGATTACACTAAGTATGGACATATTCCCACCAACAGAAAATATACAAAATTTACATGATTAGATTTGCCCGGAGGCAATCTTATCCCGCCAAGCTTGGGAGGGTATCTGGGCTGCCTGTCGATGTGGGCGTCCGTCGGATGCGTCAACAGGCTGCGCCGAAGTAGAAGCCAGAGAGGGGACTTCAATGGATAACTGATCCGAGGGGGTATCCTTGCGATCGAGGTCACCCTCAAGAGGATATAGTCGTACTGTTGGCCGTGTGATTACTCTAGTCCTGGTGTGAACCTTTGCTACCCAAACCTCACCATCACGACCTGGTAACAACTCCTCTATCCGACCCAATTTCCAAAATGCGCGCGGGCCCTCCTCATAGATGGTTACCACGTCCCCTACCCTAGGCCAATGACCTTTTAATGGTGTTAGTTTATTCTTTTGCGCTTCCCTTAAAGTCACCAGATATTCTGTTGACCAGCGATGCCAAATATCTCGCGATAATTTACGAATATATTTGTAGCGGGCCGATATCACGTCCTTACTTATGTAGTCTGGATCTTCCATAGTATCCTCGTCATGCTCTTCAGGAAGATCCCGCAGTCTGTATCCACGTACCAGTATTGAGGGTGTGATTGGGGTAAGGTCTTCCAAATCACCAGAAGCATAGTATACAGGGCGATCATTTATGGTGGCTTCAATCTCCAAGAGTATGGTGTTGAGTTCCTCAATCGAGATGAGAGCTCTACCCAACACCTTCTTCAGACCCGCCTTCACGATGCCTATGGCTCTCTCCCATGTGGCGACTAACCAAAGCGCTCTGGCGGGAATGAAACGCCATTCGCATTTTACATCCGCTAGGCAGGTCTGAATCTTAGGATTGTTGCTCACTTCTTTGAGATATGTAGATGCCCCTATGAAAGTCTTTGCATTGTCACTCAGCATGATACGCGGATATCCCTGTCGACTGCAGAATCTTCGGAAGACATGTAGGAAGCTATCGCAAGTGAGGTTGGTGACCAGTTCCAGGTGAATTGCCCTGGTAACAGCACAAGTGAAAAGTATCATATACACCTTAAGATTGGGTGAATCTTTCACAGGGATTGCTCCACTGTAGTCAACCCCGGTAACTTTGTAAGGGTCACCTGGGGTGGTTCGCAGGTTTGGTAAGGGAGGAATTCCGACGGGATCATAATGTGTTCCCTGTACTCTTCTACACTTTAAGCATTTGCGAAGGACTTTCTTGATAACCTGCCTGATTCTAGGCACCCACCATCGTTGTCTTACATAGGTGACTATATGACCAACCCCATAATGACAACAGAGTCGGAGACACCAATCGATGATAAGATGGGTGAAGGGATAATTGGGGGGCAGTAGTATTGGATACTTACTTGCCTCAGAGAGGGCTGCCAATCGTAATCTGCCTCCGCAATGTATCAAGTCCCCCTTCAAGTGTAAGCCCAACTGGTTGATCAGGTTATTCCTAGACTTTGTTCCCTTAACCAGTAATTTATATTCCTGTGTATATATTTCTTGTTGACAGAGCTTATGTAATAATTTATCTGCAATTCTGATCTCCTTCACATTGAGGTAAGCACTACCTGTGGGCGGTGTGCCTTTAATTTTTGCTTTTACATTTTCTACAAATCGTATCACCCATGCTGTAACATGTTGTAACTTCTCATAGCTGCTGAATCTATCCCAGTCCCATAACCGTGTGTCTTCGTCAGGCACCGAGTCAATTACCGGTGCCACAATAGCAGTGTGTTGCTCGCTCAAATCTATATTCTCTGGCCATTCGTTGGGATCATTAAGTCAGCATGGGCCATTCCACCACAACGCAGAAGATTTGAGAAATTTAGCAGAGACACCACGAGTAATGCAGTCACTTGGATTCTCTTTGGTAGACACATACCGGTACTGTGCGGTTGGGAGCAGGGTACGAATTTCGTCGACACGGTTGGTGACGTACACTGGTAGCTTCTTTCGGCTATGTAACCAGTAGAGCGTAATTTGGCTGTCACTCCATATAACTGTCTCCGAGATATTTAGCAAATTTTTTAAAAGTTTCCTCTACAAACTGAACGAGTCTAGCAGCCAACAGAACTGCAGTCTGCTCTAATTTTGGGATGGAAAGGGATTTGATCGGGGCGACTTTCGCCTTCGCCATGACGAGACGGCTGCCACTTGTGTCAACAAAGTATATGGCGGTGCCATATGCGACCTTGCTAGCGTCTGAGAAGGCATGAATGGAAACAGGATGGTCCATGACAACTCTCTGAGGAAAATTAAAACCCTTACAGAGACGAAGATCCGAAATAATGTCTTCCCACTCCTGAACCAGATCGCCAGTCAAAACCTCATCCCAACCTAATTTTATCCTCCATAATTGCTGAAGGAATAATCTCGATTTGATCGACACCGGTAGAACTATCCCCAAGGGGTCAAAAAGTTTAGCCGTCATACTCAAGCAAATTCGTTTTGTAATCTGCGAAAATTGCGCGTACTGAACGCCGAATGAGAGGGTATCGGTGTCCGTTCTCCAAAACAACCCTAGCACTCTAACATGTTCCTGCTGTACAGCCACCACACCATCCCATTGCAGTACAGTCCGCAAAACAGTATTATTAGTTGCCCATTCACGCAAATGTAGATGGGCGTCATTCATAATCTCTCGGACTACAGCATAGGTATCAATCAGGAAATCTTCTTCATTTCCTGTACCCAGTAAATTGTCTATGTACAACCCTGACCGAATCTGATGAACAATCTGCGGATCTGCACTGACATACGACAAATGTTTTAAAATGGTGGCGTTTAAAAGGACTTGGGAACAAGTCACTCCAAATAAAACTGCCCGGAACCGGTAACAAATTAGGGGGGAATCCAGTTGCCTTGGATATTTAGGCCACATAAATCACGTATAGTCCTGGTCGTCTTTATGGAGTCTTAACATCAGAAATGCCTTCTCAATATCAGACACCCAGGCATACTTACCAAGTCGAAACCGAAGCAAAACCTGCGCCAAGTCTGGCACCAGTGAGGGTCGAGTGTACAGGCAGTCATTAAGACTAGGATGACGTTCACTCATCTTGGCGGAACAGTCGAAGACAATACGCACTGGCGTAGTTTTGCTCTCCTTGACTACACCATGATGAGCCAAGTAATGCCCGGTATCTGATGTATCAAAAGGCACCTCTTCTATAAAACCCCGGGACACCTGTTCCTTTATGACTTTTGAGTATTCCTCGCAAAAGTCAGGCTCCTTGAGGAATCTTTTCTGAAGTCCCCGAAGACGGCCTATGGCCAAACCCTTGTTAGATGGCAGCTGATCCTTGGAATTGTTCCTGGGCAGTCTCACTTTATACTGTTGGCTGTCGGGATCGTAGGTAACGGTATCCTCATACGACGATAGTGCTTGACGCTCAACCAGTGAGTATTCCTTAGGGGTTATCCCGATATGATCTAATTCCCACAAAACCTTTAAGTCATTTTTGCATGGTGGAATATTACCAGTGGACATGTATTCGTCCATTGGTGTTACTGCTACTTTCAATACAGTAATTACTTCTGTGCTGGAGCTGGTAGGCTGTGTCACATATGAACCACTTATGGCGTACCTGTACTTGGTAGGAAGCAGAATTAGGCTACCTGACCTTTTATACCCAGGTCGCACTATATCGTAGTAGTGATCCGCACCGATGAGCAGCTCCAGCTGATCTGTGTCCGTTGCGTGAGGATCGGCTAATTTTATGCCTTTACTTTGTAAACTAACCAGTTTAGACTTTAGGTTAAGTTCACCTTTATGTTCTGGCAAATCATCAACCACTATTGCATCTAGATGATGAAATTTACCTCTGTGTTTGTATTGCAGTGCCACAACATTATATTCCCTAGAGGCCTGTTTCCCGGTAAATCCGTGAAGACATAACTCCTCAGTTCCTTTAGAAATGTAGGAAAGGGAGGATAGAACAGAAGATTTCACAAAGGTCCTCTGAGAACATTGGTCAAGTAGCGATCTGATTTTAACACAATTATTATCCTTACCCTTTACCGGCAGCTGTACAGTGGGCAAGATTACTGTATTTTTACCTGTGGCAACGGACATTGTAGTTGAAGTAGCAGCAGTATGCTCTCTCTTGGTGTTATCCTCCGCTGGTCTACTTTCTTTCCCTTGTTTTTGTGTACACATGGAAAGAAAGTGATTGCCCTTACAAAACTTGCAGCTTCTTATGTTAGGATTAGTACAACCCGAATGGCCATGGTCTTTTGACAAGCACCCAGTGCAGAGACGTAGTTGATGGGTTCTTTTAACTTTAAGAGACCCTGTCTTATACTTCATACACTTGTACCATAAATGATTGGTGCCACTACACAGAACACAGTTGAATTTCCTGTACTCACTTTGGGCGGTAAATGTTGCCGTAGCCATGGGTGTACCCCCTACCCTGTCTTGACCCGCCATATTGTACACTTCAGCCTGGAGACAATGAGTGAATTTCTTATAATCCAGGCTCGAGTCTCCCATTTCCCGTTTTATGGTTTCTTTTAGTGGTGATGGTAACTTATTGACAAGAGTCACCACACAAAATTCCTCCAGACAAATACCATGGCTAATGATTGACCTCATCACACTCTCTGTATTGGCATAGAAGTCCTTCAGGTCAGCTGTTTGGTGTTTGGGTGACACTAATTGATTGAATTTGGTAACATAAGCTGCCTTGATTCGATCTGGATGCCCATATGTCGCTTGCAGGAGCTCAATTGCTGGGGCATAGCTTGCACTTTCGATAATGAATCCTTCGACTAGCTTATGTGCATCACCCTGAAGCTGACCCTTTAGATAGGTGAAGCGTTATATATCTGTGAGGTCGGGATTGTCATGGATGGTACACTTGAACATCTCCCAAAATCCCGACCACATGGTGGCATCACCTTCAAATTTTGGAAGAGTAAGATGTGGTAATTTGACTGCGGATTTCTTTGGCTCTTTCTTGACCTCCTTCTTGACCTCTGTAATCAAGATCCCCTTCAGTGTGGCAACGATTACTTGTATGCCCTCCATATATAGGGTATCCTCTCTTATCACCTCGATATACTCGGCGTCCTCGTAAGTGTCGGCCAGGTCCTCCTGTGTGACCTCATACTTGTCAAGTTGCTTTTGAATTTAGATAAAGAGGTTAAAATGCATATCACTGGTACATGAAATATCCCAACAAATAGTTATAATATAATTACCAATGACGTAGTCGTCGATGGGTGTAATCCAGTCCCCCACACGCGGCTAATTCAATTGCATGACATGTAGGAATGTTCACATAATACAATATCGATACAATGAACTTAGCTTAGAGGACTGGTGATGTAGGACTGTTGTTATGATTGTTAGTAGTTGTAGCACATGGTGAACTGTGGGTTGAGTCAGAGCCGGGAGGGGGGAGATGTTGGCTATATGGTGTTGATTGAGAGACTAAAGGGCCGGCGTCCGATCGCTTCGCGAAATTACATATGGCTGCCGGCTCATAATAATTATAACCCATAACTTGGTTTCATAATACATCTAGAGCTGATGTAGATATTTATACATTACAGTTAATATTTAACCTAACTTATGAATAAACTACAATACACAAAGAACCAGCCGAAATCGTACAAGCGATACGATATCGCCAAATTCAAATGTCCTATTGGACCAAAACCTGTCGGGATCATTACCCTATTCCCGACATATTGCCCGCCACCAAAAATTATATACAGGAGCTATATACAGAGAACAAAAAAAGGACATCGAAGTCAAAGATCACCTTGTTTGATCTTTTATCTCCAAAGATCCACGGAACTCATAGCTGCCCTCCTTTTGGGACGAGCGGCACCTGAAGCCTGAGGAGGATCATCCTTCTCATCATCAGCTGCCCCACCTTGAGGAGCACTGTCACCAGCACTCTCCCGCGGAGGGGTATCAGTAGAGACGCCAGGATCATCCGGCAGTTCTACATCCTGCTCCAAGGGATATAACCTTACGACTGGGCGAGTAGTAACCCCAGTCGAAGTTCGTATTCTAGCAACCCTTATAAGACCATCATTGCCCTGGAACAAATCGATAATCCTCCCAAGCTTCCAAAATAACCTAGGACGCTCATCATGAATCAGGACGATATCCCCGATACGAGGCCATCGTTGATTTGTCCCTTTGATCTTATGAGAGTGACGCTCGCGAAGAGACAGCAAATATTCTTGGGTCCACCGTTTCCATAGATCGTCGGACATCTTGTTTACATACTGGAAGCGACGACGTGTGGCGTCAGCATTGACGAACGTAGGGTCTTGCAGATCTTCGTCATTTACGGACAATCTAGGAAAGGTATTAAGGGTTCGTCCACGTGTTAGCATAGAAGGCGAAATGGGTAAGAGGTCGTCAACATCTGCCGAGGTATAGGTCAAGGGCCTGTCGTTGACTGACATCTCAATTTCTATTAAGATGGTTTGCAACTCCCGTCTGGTCACCAGTGCCCTTCCTAATACCTTCTTCATGGCAGATTTGACGATACCGATTGTTCTCTCCCAAATCGCCCCGAACCATGGTGCACATGCTGGTATAAATCTCCACTGACAACCCTTTCCAGTGAGGGTAGCCACAACCTGCGGGTCATCCATTAAACTCTGGAGATATTTAGAGGCCCCGACAAAACAAGTCGCATTATCGCTCATAATAATTTGAGGGAAACCATTGCGGCCTGCAAAGCGTCTTAGAGTATGCAAAAACCCCTCACTGGATAGGTCGTCAATCAATTCAATATGAATCGCTCTGGTTACCGCACATGTGAATAGGACGGCATATACCTTTATGATATTACCGGGCGATTCTCTAACATGAATCGCTCCGGTGTAGTCTACCCCGTTTACCTGAAATGGTTCAGTCCTTTGTACCCTGAACTCAGGCAAGGGAGGTAGATCAACTGGGGAGTAAGGCTTACCCTGTAATCTTTTACAGATAGTACAGCTATTGTGGATCCCTTTAATTGCTTGTCGCATCTTAGTGATCCACCAACGTTGTCGCATATACGCCAGAACATAATTTACGCCAAAATGTAGGCAGGTCCTATGGCATTGGCGAATCAACAGTTTGGTAATCAAATGAGAGGAGCTAAGGAGGACAGGATATTTCGCAGAATCAATAATGTCCGCCTTTTGTATCCTGCCTCTACACTTAATTATGCCTCCTTCCATATATAATCCTAGCTGCCTCATTAAGTTTGAGGGTTTGGCCTTTGACTCCTTGCTCAGGATTTGATGTTCAGTAGGATAAGATTCCTTTTGTACTAAACATATTAGTTTCGCTTCTGCTGATCTCAATTCATGGAGTCTGATATGCTTCGAATCTTCACTAAGGAAAGACCCGTGAGCCCGACTTCTCATGTTGTTAATGAAACGGTATATCCATGCAAATACCCGTATTACTTGATCATAGCTGCCGTAACGTTCCCACTCTACCAACTTGTTATCCTGATGTGTAGTACTCACATTCGAACTACTTAACACATCATCTTGGGGCCGACTGGAAGGATCAGATACGTATTCCCTGAAATCCTGAGGCCATTCAGTTGGAGATGTAAG
The DNA here is from genome assembly GCA_032716605.1 of Paralithodes platypus. NCBI lineage: Eukaryota > Metazoa > Arthropoda > Malacostraca > Decapoda > Lithodidae > Paralithodes > Paralithodes platypus. The sequence continues at coordinate 25,983,994 of CM064570.1, read as the reverse complement.
CCATGGAGGTCCATGCCACCAAATAGAGGTCGACATAAACTGTTGCGCCGAGATCCCCCGGGAAATTATGTCACTGGGGTTATTCCTGGTGCTCACATAGCGAAATTTAGCTGTAGGAACTAAGTTATGTATCTCATCAGTGCGATTAGAAACATAAACAGGTAACACTTTCTGGCTGTGTACCCATGAAAGCGCTATTTGACTGTCGCTCCAGACATAGACGTTATTAATCTGTAGTATGTCTGTATAAGCATCCAGTGTAAACTTGATTAGACGAGCAGACAGAAGCAATGCAGTAAGTTCTAATTTAGGAACTGTAATCTTCTTTATAGGGGCTACCTTGGCCTTCGCTATAGCCAGCGTCGCTTCACTACCATTGCATATGTATATGGCAGCACCGTATGCACTATTACTAGCATCAGAAAAGGCATGTAGATCCACCTGTTGACCACTAATAACCTGACGATTAAGTTGGACCTTGCAACATGTGGAAAGGTCCGACCGAATCAACCGCCAGGTATCTTGTAACTCCGTCGGGAGGGGCGTGTCCCAATCTAGTTTTAGCCGCCACAGTTGCTGTAAAAACATACGAGCACGGATAGTGACAGGCAGCAAAAAACCTAGGGGATCAAACAACCTCGCTGACAAGCTTAAGCAGTTTCGCTTGGTCATAAGCTCACTGCCGCATGGGGTGTGACAGAAGGATATACAATCTGTGGTAGTGTCCCATTTGTGGCCTAAAAACTTCACCTCACTATTCTCAGTAGCTACACCGTCAGAAGCAAATTGACCTTTCAAAAGATCACTATTAGTGGCCCATTCTCTCAAGTATAGATGAGCCTTGGCAAATATATTGCGGATCTCCCAGCATTTCTTGAGCAATAAATCTTCATTGTATCCGGTGCCTTGAAGATTGTCCACATAGATCCCCTGCTTGATCTCAGTCTTGAAGTCAGGATCTAGTCCAGCCTCCTCAAGATGACGCAAGATAGTAGCGTTGAGAAGGAACTGGGAACAGGTCGCCCCGAATAAGACGACTCTGAACCTGTAGACCAGATACTCTGAATCTAGATCCATTGGGTCCCGTGGCCATAACAATCTTGTCGAGTCCCTGTCTTCACGATGGAGTTGAAGCATCAGGAAGGCCTTCTCAATATCGGCGACCCATGCAAACTTATGACATCTGAAGCGCAACATAATTTGCGCTAGATCAGAGACCAGGGACGGACCCGTGTACAGACAATTATTCAGGCTATAGGAGCGATCACTGGATTTAGCAGAGCAGTCATACACAATACGAACAGGAGTGGTGGAACTGTCCTTTTTAATTCCATGGTGAGCAAGGTAATGGATATTATCCCCATACTCACTGAGATCTACTCTCTCCACAAATCCACGTTGTACCTGCTCATTGAAAACTGCCGCATAAGTCTCGTAATAACTTGGATCCTTGACAAACTGCTTCTGAAGGCCACGAACCTACCAAGTGCTAGATGGAAATTAGTAGGTAATTTACTCTTGTTATCATTCCAAGGGAGCCTTACCACATACTGACCTCTGCCAGAGTCATACGTTACAGCCTCTTCATACGAGTTTAACGCTAGCTTGGACTCACGATCAAGTTCATGTTGGTCAATTCCAATATTGTCCAAGTCCCATAGCTTATCTATATCAGTACATGTATTATTAGGCACATTTGGCCTAATATATTTATCTATGGGGCTTACTGCTACCTTGAGGACCGTAACCACCTCCACCTGTGTGTCTTGAGAGGAAGTGGAATAGGATCCAGTAATGGCATACCCTTGGATCGTGGGGAGCATTATAAGCTTATCTACCCGCCGATATCCAGGGTGAACCAGGTCGTAGTAATAATCAGCTCCGACCAGTAGCATAATACCATTGTTAGCAGAGAGTTGATCATCAGCCAGTTTATAACCCTTGCTTCTGAGATATTTCAAATGTGGTTGAATCTCTGATGCTATATAGAAACTGGGTAGTGTGTCGACCACAACAGCCTTGATGGGACATACCTTTCTTCTACAAACATAGGAAATCTCCACGATATCATAGTCACTGGAATCTATTTCACCAGTGAAACCATGGAGACGCAAATTCTCTTGACTCTTGCTGGTACACTTGAGCTGGGGTAATGATGACTGCAGAACGAATGACCTCTGTGAGCACTGGTCAAGTAAGGTGCGCGTCATTATAGTATTATTATTACTCCCCACTACTGGCAGCATCATAGTAGGAAGCAATTGACATTCTCGAGAAGCAATGGACATGGCAGATACTTTATCACCCTCGCTCTTACTTTTCTCATGTGACTCTTTGGGGGTTCTCCCATTTTCTTTGCCGTCGTGCCGATCAGACTGGGTGCAAAGGGAAAACCAATGTTTCCCCTTGCAATACTTACAAGGTTTGATGAAGGAATTGGTGCAGGTACTGTTGAAGTGGTCTCTTGCCAGACAGCTGGTACATAACTTAAGCGATTTAGCCTTGCTAATCTTCTGTGTAGCCTTAGGATACTTAGGACACTGATACCACAGATGACCGTGGACACTGCACAACTTACAACCTAATGATATTGGCCTTTTCTGTTTAGGAGAAGTCTGTACCGGGAAAGCTGCAGTAGATGGCGACATCTCCACTTGTCGGTAGTGTCCAGTACTCTCCATATTGAAGACTTCAGTCTGGTACACCTGCACCAACGCTTCCAAGTTTAGTGGAGAGTCGCTTAGTTGTCGTCTTAAGATTTCCCTTAAGGGAGAGGGTAATTTATTCAAGATATTCACACTAAATATCTCCTCCTTGGTGACGGCCATTGTCTCCATAGATCGGAGGAGGCTCTCAAAGGAGGCATAGTACTCCTTTAGGGCCGTCACATCATAGGATGCAGGATCTAGCATGAAGAACTTAGTAATTAACGCGGTCTTGATGACTTCCACTCTCCCGTAAGTTCTCTTCAGCAACTCCACTGCAGACTCGTAGCTGGTAGCTTCTAGCTTGTACCCATCGACTAACTTCAATGCCTCCCCTTTCAATTGACCACGGAGATATGTGAACCTTTGGATAGATGTGAGTGTTTTATTATGATGGACGGAACACTCAAAAATATCCCAAAATCCAGTCCAGGTAGCCGAATCCTCGGAAAAGGTAGACAAAGTAAGCTTCGGCAGGTTAAAACCAGTCGCCTTTGGTGTACCGGTATCCTTAACAGAGGTTGATTCTTGGGTGGAAGATAGTCTGGCTAAGGCTGTATTAACATTCTCAAAGTACTCAAGATCTGCCGACATTTCTTCTTCCACATCGTCAGTAACTGTCAATAAACCATATACCTGCTGAGCATAACTATCATAAGTAGCTAGCGATTTAGTAACAGTAGCGAATTTACCCTTTATTTGATCAGCCGTGGCACTTATTAAAAATTCATCAAGATCTCTTAAACATCTATTTAAACTTCCCTTCATCCCTCCCTTAAGAATCTTAAGTTTCTTTAAATCTGTCATCGTTAAGGTCTAATTTTAAGCAACTTAAACTACAATGAGGTCAGACTACAAACCGTTAATCGCTTAGGAATCAACAGCGGCAAACCCCCATTACTTAAGAAATTTACTCAAAAAGAATTACATAATACTTACATCCCCCTTATATAAACTATCGAAAGGAAATTATCTAACTAGACAAAAGAATTAAATACTAAATCCATTAAAAGAAAGGGTAAGGTGAAGCACTAATTATTGTAAGCCCTTTATAGGTAAGCCTAGTTGGTTAAGCTACAATCATGAGGGCTGACTATTAACCTGGGAACTGCGGGGAGACTCTTAAGAGTTCCCCCGGCGGACTGCGGGGAGACTATTAAGAGTGAGTGAAAAAAAAATCAACTTTTGACATCGATTTTTTTTTTTTTTTTTTTTTTTTTTGGCCCCTGGGCCATGCATAATCTCAGTCCTCTACCTCCCCTCCTTCCCCACTTTCCTCCTCTCCTTCAGTTATCACCTATTTTCCCTGTTATTACCTTATTCTGAGGTATATTTTCGTGCTAACATTTCGAAATCCGGTTGGAGGGTGTGGTCATCACTGATAGCAAGCGAATGCAAGAGAGAGAGAGAGAGTATCGATCGACTGTGTCTCAGTGGCCTTGGGGGAAATTGGCGGGAAAGCAGCTTGCCTCACCCATACATTATACAACTCGCGGGCTATATTTTCCGATTTTGACCATCCAAACGCTGTTTTCACTCGTTTTATTGTTGTTTCAGGTTAATACCTTTATAATCAACCCATAATAGGCGCATATGGATAAGTATTAATGCTATTAATGGCACAATGAATATTTTAGTGACGGAAACACCTCAAATACGTCAGCACAGGGGGACGTTTCCAATTACCCCCATGCGCACTTGTTAGGTTAACTGTCAATCGCTTAGGAATTAACAAAGACCGACACTCATGACCGCCACTGTAAGCAACTAGGCCTAGGCTATTATGAAATTGAAATATAAAAGGTCACATGAGAACCCTCCCCACCAGCAAAATTAATAATGAGTCCCACAATGACAAAACACAACGAACACCACAGGCACACCACCAAAGCGAAATGAACAGCAACCGCAGACACCTGCAGGCCTAGACTGCTTAGCCTAGCCTAGCCAGGAGCGCAAAATGGTGCCCGACGATACTACCCCACCCCAATCTGCAGCCCAGCTAACCCACCAAAAAAACGCCAAGGATCACACCCCCAAAAAAACCTGGAAACAAGCCCCAAAAAAGATAGGGACGGTGCCTAAATGGTAAAAAACACGAGGGAAGAAGCTGGGTCTAAACTAGGGAAACAGCAGTCGGCCAACAACGCGCGAGGCGGCAGCCATTTGTAAGCCCACAAGCGTCAAGGAAGCAAACAAAACGGTACTACGGTATGGAAGCTTTAGGGCACGAAGGACCATTATTTGTCGGGAATTTAGATAAAGAGGTTAAATTGCATATCACTGGTACATGAAATATCCCAACAAATAGTTATAATATAATTACCAACGACGTAGTCGTCGATGGGTGTAATCCAGTCCCCCACACGTGGCTAATTCAATTGCATGACGTGTAGGAATGTTCACATAATACAATATCGATACAATGAACTTAGCTTAAAGGACTGGTGATGTAGGACTGTTGTTATGATTGTTAGTAGTTGTAGCACATGGTGAACTGTGGGTTGAGTCAGAGCCGGGAGGGGGAGATGTTGGCTGTATGGTGTTGATTGAGAGACTAAAGGGCCGGCGTCCGATCGCTTCGCGAAATTACATATGGCTGCCGGCTCATAATAATTATAACCCATAACTTGGTTTCATAATACATCTAGAGCTGATGTAGATATTTATACATTACAGTTAATATTTAACCTAACTTATGAATAAACTACAATACACAAAGAACCAGCCGAAATCGTACAAGCGATACGATACCGCCAAATTCAAATGTCCTATTGGACCAAAACCTGTCGGGATCATTACCCTATTCCCGACAACTGAGCAACCTGGCTTCCACCTCCACTCTAGCCGCCGAATCAAGGAATTTGTCAATATCAGAGGTCAAGACTGTCAAAGAGCCCTTAAGTCCAGCCCGACGCTTTTGTACAGTTTTAGCCATGATTATACGGGAAGGAAATCTATTGACGTTAAATCAAACTATCAATGCCAGACCGAATAAGTTGCGGACAACAATACAGTACTCCGAGAAATCAAATAAATCGCGAGCCGATAATAAACACCCTCACGAAATGCGGAATAAGAATTGTGCGCAATGTAGACTAGCAATCTGGAGCTTTTCAATTTAACTCCTTACATAATAGTTATGAAATTATAGAATCATTACACCACAAGTTAAGAAAAGCCGGGAGGGAAATTTAGTACAATACAGTATAGGCCAAAAGTCTCCAGATGTCAAAAAGAGGGGTACCGTTTAAAGTTATAATAAATTCAAGAATTTTAAGAGAGAGAGAGCCTATAGGGTAATTTAAACAGGCTAAACTCAATGGGTACCGCTAATTTTATATTATTAAATTTAATAAATGTGAAAATTGTACACAAGAAAAGTTCATCTCAAGAAGTCACAAGGAAAAAAGTTTTGAGTTGGATTAACACACACTCAGCCTATCAGCTATCATATTACCCCGCCTCCAGGGCACACGACGAGAGAAGATTTTAGAAAGACATGTGAATCAATAAAGAAGTTATTGGACAGTATAAATTTGATATAGAATGAATAACCTTAACTTTTGTAATTATTATACAGTACAGTATGGATGATTTTAATCGTAGTGCCAATCAATTGTTATATAATTTGGGCCTAAAGGGTTTACAATCAAAAATTAATTAATGTACTGTACCGATTTGAAGGATTATTAATCTAGGCTATACTGATTTTGTTGATCAACTCTAACGTCATGGTGGGCAAACATCTCGTCGTATGACCTGGCGACCATGGCATATTCGTCTTGCCCAAAGCACCGACGACAGGTGGCCAGGATCTCCGAATAGAGACGCTTTGATGCCTCGTGCGTGAGGTGTACCCCGTCGGGACTGAAGTCAGCCTCAGAGGTATTCATGGACTGATAGCGCTCCCGGGTGAATGGGATATGGCGCTTTAGCCAACGGTTAACCGCATTTCTAATGCGGTTAAACTCGTCCGTAGAGACCCCTCGTGGAACCTGCCGCTTCTCTACCCCAATCACCCGGACTTCTCCCCCCGAGAGCCGCACCACCTCCTCAGCTAGGACCTCGAGCCCCTCCGCTATCTCTCTCGGACTGACCCCACTCCTTATCTCGTTTCCTCCTATCACCAAGAAGGTCAAGTCGGGCTTCAGCTCTAAAAACTGACCCCAGGCTTCTGTTGACCTCAGGTGCTGACGCGGGCACCTGGGGCGGCCAGAGGAGTCACGAAAAAGAAAGGCCTGTGGACGGCTTGGTCCACCTACAAATCCCTGACGTAGGAGTGGCCCAAAATTGCCACCTTCCTAATCGGGCCTGGGTGCACAGGCCTATCAACCACCGCAGGATAATCTTCCCCTACCCCACCACCCGCGGCACCATGACGCCAAAAGCCCTGGGCCATGAGGGACAGACGAAATATGGCACCGAAAAAATGAACCACGTAGGCTAGGCTACCACCAACTACAAAAAAGGGGTGGGGGGGGCAAACTAGTGAGAGGGTTAAGGACCAATGAAACACATACAATAGCACTGGATATATCAAAGGCATTTGATAGAGTCTGGCATCAATCCTTATTGTCGAAGATGTCACACTACGGCCTTGCATCATTAGTTCCACTAATTTCTTCTTATCTTCATAACAGAAAAATATGTGTAATGGTAGATGGCCTTTATTCTCAAATTCACTCAATAAATGCTGGTGTTCCCCAGGGATCAGTTTTGGCCCCAATTCTGTTCCTCATTCATATCAATGATCTCATATCTACCACTCATAATCCAATACATTCCTACGCAGATGACTCAACAGTCCACAGTTCCTTCATATTTACCAATTCTTTCACCCAAACCGATCTTACAAATTCAAAAATAAACACTGCAATTTCTCTGAACCAGGACCTTTCTAGAATTGATGGATGGGGACAAAAGAATATCGTTTCCTTTAATGCACAGAAAACCAAATACATTCAATTTTCTAACCGACAGAATCTCACTGACTCCCATATATTTTTTAATGATGTAAATATTCCCACTTCCCCTAGTATTGACATTCTCGGTGTAACATTAACTACTAACTTGAGCTGGACACATTATGTTAGAAGCATTGCTAAGAATGCCTCTAAAAAACTGGGACTCCTGTACAGAGTTCGAGAATTCTTCACTGACGAGCAGTTGGCCATGATATATAAAAGTCATGTGCGTTCTCAGATGGATTACTGTTCACCTCTGTGGGGTGGAAGTGGAGTGGTTGCATTGAGGCAGTTGGACAAAATTAAAAATAAAGCTATTAGATTAATCAATAACCCTGCAATCACACAGGACCTTCCTACATTCGAAGAAACGTTGCATCCCTTGCATTATTCTACAGATATTTTCACAACAATTGTTCCGAGGAACTTGCTTCAATTGTGCCGCCTCTCCACATCTTTCCGCGTAGAACTAGGGCAGCTGAGAGCGCCCATGAATTTACACTTTCTCCTCCACAATGCAGAACTTCTGCTTATCAGAATTAATTTATCCCCAGAGCTACTACTCTTTGGAATTCACTTCCCTCGAATTGCTTTCCACAAACTTACAATCTGCAAATGTTTAAATCCAGTTGTTACAAACATTTTATGAATGGAGGATGCCTTTAGGCACATGGACCTTTTTGTTTTATCTGTGTTTTTCCTTCCTCCGTTTATTGTCTCTTTAAAAAAAAAAAAAAAAAAAAAAAATTATATGGCTAATTTAGATAAAGTGGACTGCATATTATTGATATTAAGGAAACATTAACCATATAGAATATTAAGGAAACATTAACCATATAGAATATTAAGGAAACATTAACCATATAGAATATTAAGGAAACATTAACCATATAGAATATTAAGGAAACATTAACCATATAGAATATTAAGGAAACATTAACCATATAGAATATTAAGGAAACATTAACCATATAGAATATTAAGGAAACATTAACCATATAGAATATTTACCCTTTGATGAACTCAGCTGGTGATTGGAGGATGGCGGAAAATAGGCTAGATGACTCGAAGTGGTTAGTAAGGTAAACAGCGTATGAAAAGAGGCTACAATAGGCTAGGATAGGATAGATATTTACGTTAAGTTTGTGCTAATTAACAAAGATGATGATGTAAATGACTATATGGAATATGAGATGAAAGTGAAGCGAAAACACCTGGTGAAGTAAAGGAACTATAGAAAGAAGGCTTAGCGTGTGTAGCTGGGACGGAGGTTGGTTGGAGAGTGAGCGAGCGCGTTATGTTTGTCTCTGTCGTGACATACCGCGCACGCGCATAACATATGGAAAATGTATCCCATCTTCTTTACAATGAGATACTTATAAACAATCTTAAATAATACAAATATATATATATATATGGGAATTATAATCCAACAATACTTTCCCACATACTACTATAGAATAATATATTCTACCCAATCATGGAACGTTCGACCAAGGTTATGGAAGCGTTCAACTTAAGACTACGGAACGATACGTAACGCTACATCAACCCAGATTACGTAACATCGAGACTGTTCATACTAGTTTGATTACACTAAGTATCGACAGTTGGAATGAATATTTAAATTGTATAAAATATGTATGAATAATGCGGTTGGGTACACAACAACAAAATAACATATATTTTCATACCAGATGACATTTGTAATGTTATTTACCATACTATTAAAACAGTTATTAGTCACTGTAATTATCATTTGTAATAGCACTGTTTTTTAGCATTTTGCACCGATACCTCAAACATTAGCCCATCATAATTACTCACCACCATTCATCAATATTTATCCCCATTTATTACATTTTGTAACATTTGTAATCATCATTATCCATCTCTATTCATCAGTATATATATCCATTAGTAATCATCATTATTCAGCACTATTTAGGTACCGTTAATCAGCACCTTCATCATAATTCATCACCATTCATTATCGTTCATCAATATTAATCACCATTCATCATCTTTCATTGTTTGTTGATCATGCATCACTATTATTATTACTTAATACTATTTACACCATTCATCATAGTGGTCACTATTCATGTATTTATTTCAGCTGAAGGTAAATAATCTGACAAGCGTGCAATTAGCCTAGGACTTGGCCATCCCTGGTGTGAATTTTTGGCCGAAAAGGTCACCATCACAACACGTAATGTAATGTACATCAAAGTGTTGGTATCACACCACCCTTTGAGAAGGTTATTTTCTAAAAAGTAAAGTGGATATGTTGTGGGCATGGTCGCGAGATGCACAAATGGCGATAAATAGGCAACCGCCCCTCCTTGTTTTGGTCTGATGTGCGCGCAAGGGAGGATGAGGACGGAGGGGAAGAGTTATATAATATCCCTTATAAAGTAATATTATTTCACCACAAGGCATTTAGGTGTAGGGGAAAAATAGAACATTTACATGTACTGGGTCAGGTATAAACAAGTCGAGATAGAGAGATGATGGAGGGTGGAGGATATTTGCCTCCCCTAGTGTATTGATCACCACTGCTTGCAAACGTTATGCACAATAAGGGGCCTGTTTACTGTCTTCTGCCACATATGGTATACGTAGGATATACGGTATATATCTGAAGGTGAGTGAGAGCCCTGCCACCGCCTATGGCCCTATGCAATAATAAAGATATGTGAGTGTGTGTGTGGGGTGTAAGTGTATTATAATGTGTGGTATCAATAGTTGCCATTTTGGCCTCTTCCTGGTTCGATTTGTAACCGCCTAAGCCTTAACACGTTTCAATATCTTGCTCCCGGGAGGACTATCGCGTTCGCCTAGGACATACATCCGGAAGGCGTATCGCACTTCCTGGGTTAATGGAAATTTTGTTATCGAATATATGTCTGTGCATCCTATTTAGGTCGAGTTTTCATAATTAATAACATTTTCACTATAATATCCTTGTAATAGCTGAGCAGTCAGTATGGCGACATGACAAGTTACCGCCAGCTTAAAATAAACAGACAATTGTCAGGCCAAACTTGCTTAGTTCACATCATCAAATATGTAGTTTACTTGTAAATGTTGTATTATTACCTCCGCCAACGTACTTGGGTTGGGGTTATGTTTTTGCTTCCCATTATAATTATATGCCATATCTGCTCGTATGTCTGTAAACAAAATACCTCACAAAGTTATTAACCGATTATAACAACATTTAGTGGGCAGATAGTACATGAGCCAAGCAACAAGTGACTCTTTTTAATAAGAGGTGATCCTGATCATATGAAAATCAGATCCAGAAGAAAATATAGGCCTACGATATTAACCCGGCAAGCGCGATAGGCCTCACGGAAGGCTTACCATAGCGAACACGATAGGCCTCACGGAAGCAGGACCATAAGAAAAGCCTTCTAAAACATCCCATGGGCTATCAAAACAAAGGAATTTGTCTCTAGGTGAGATAATTCCCCTCTAGTACTCATCCATGTGTTTCTCACCCCCCCCCCTCCTTCCCCACCTTATTCCCCCCCCCCCCCCCCCCTCCATTATCACCTATTTTTCCTCTTATTTTCATCATTTATCGGTTATTTTTCTCTCCCGCGATAATGTAGCACAAGTGGGTTGCATAAAAGATCGTTATGTAACACCCAGACACCGGCACACACCGCCCCGCACGCCTCAGTTGACTCACAGACAGCGAGAGGGGAGGGTTGCCTGTGGCTCTCTCTCGCCTGAGATTATGACCGGGTGGCCAATATCTTCGTTATTCACCACCCAAATACTTTTCCAACTTATTTTAGCACTCTTGAAGGTTCATATATACATCATATATGTAAAATAAAAGCATACTGAAAACAAATAATGCTCTATATTGTAAATATAACGAATTCTGTCAGAATCCAAGGCTAGAAATGCACAAATAACTACCCTAGCCCCTAGGTCTATTTCACGTTTAACAGGTTAATGGCACTTTTTCTGCACAGCTCTTCCAGTTATGCATACAATCTTGTGTTTCTTCATTTGATCCTCCTGTCCCTGATATTCTCCAAATAATATATGGTATCTTGCTTGCCTCTTCTTTTAACTCTTCTTTTCTGTTATATCCATAATTTCCGTTGGTGTCCGTTTATGCTTATATATTCTTGTTTTTTTGTTTCCTGCTTCCCCGCATTACATTATCCATGGTGATACATATTCTTCGCTCTTTCGTTTTTCCCTTTATAATTCTCTCTCTTTCTCTCACTCTCACTCTCACTCTCTCTCTCTCTCCTACCTCATTTGTAAGTTCAGGATATGTAATATGTATTAATATGGGTCATCAAATCTATCAATACCGTTCACAGTACTCCTGGACTTTGTTGTCATCACCACATACATCAACGTATCATCAGATCACAATTGTTGTATTAATGTCACTTGCTTTTATGTTGTTCTCGCTCGATGTAAACACATATCATCATAGTTTTTCGTGTCCACATGTGTTATTCCCCTTTCCAGCAAACTCGGATATTCTTACTTTGACCCTTTAAAGATTATGACGCACGTTGACAGTTTATTCCGGCATTTATTAATGCATTGGCGTTTGTAATGGAGGATTAAATGAGGTTCCTGAATATCATTAGACGGAATTTATACAGGTTAGGAAGGATCTTTGGGAATATAAAGGGTTAAAACTATTTCAAATGACCTTCTGACTTCCATCTACCCTTCCTAATCTGAATGAAATCGTTTAATAATAATCAGAAAACGTAAAATATATGTGTCTTGAAATGGTAAATTTTTTCTCATTCCTTTGCTCTATATATTTGTCTTTCAATATTATCTGACAGTTTGTAATTTCACATTTAAATTTTTTTCTTTTCACGTTCTCAATAATTTCTCCTTTATTCTCTTGTTTTTCCCTTCTTCCAATTTTTGAGAATAAGATTTACAAATATAATTCGCATTAAATAATACCTACTATATTTTTGGCACATAATTCCTTTCGCACTCTCAATAAATGCTTGCTCAAGGTATGTCAAGTCAATGTCAAGTCTATGTCTGATCCTTTTGTCTCTGATATTCTTCATAGGATTATATTATTGCTTGACTCTTTTTGTTTGGGTCATTCCTCCTGTTATTATATAGGTTCTCTCCCTTCTTCCTCCCCTCACTATGTGTCCTTCGTTAATCATGTTATATCATAATACATAACTTTATCTTCCATTCTATGTATTAAGTTTATGTCATTTACTTATTCATCCATATATATTGCCTTCTGTCGGTATGTCCCTCTGTCTCTATATCTCAACTTTCATCCTTGTTTACCGTTAAACCTCCCGCCTCCCTCTCTCACTCCCTCGCTCTCTCTCTCTCTTTCTCTTATTATAATAATATTGTGGCTATATGAACAGAATGCTCTGGCAATGTTTGTTTGTTAGTCGATCAAACAACTCAACTAATACTACTAAAGACCTGCCCAACCAAACCCAGATATACAGTTCGTACAGGTAGAGTATCGACAAGTTTATTAGTCAACTTAGTTTATCCTAACAGTAGTTTGCCTAGTCTAATATAAAGCTGTTTATTCCAAATAATTTACTGACTTAAAACTATTGAATACAGAGGTAGAACATCAGATCGGTAGTGTATATGTGTAGAACGTTAATTAGAAGAGACATGGTTGACATATTTGAGAATGGTCACAACTCAATTGTATATAATAACCTGGGCCAGAACTCACGATTATAACCTGGCTGCTGGACCCGTGTTCATTGGTTCTTGTACCTCTCTCTCACGGTTTTGTAAATATCAATATTGTTTATTATATAATTAAGGTCGAAGTTAAATATTCACATTCGGCCTTCATATATATCATACATTCCCGGCCTTTTGCATATATTTATAAATCTAAACATATGCTACAGTACGCCCTGGTGATCCAAATTTTGCCTTAAACACAGTTGTTGGCATACGCCAATAAAATAAAAACCTAAATAACATGATATATATATATATAATGTAGTACTTATTTTCTTATTCCAAATATACTACTACGGTGGGGGATAATTCGACAGTCATTTAGAGGTTCGTATACTTTATTTAACAAAACTTACTACTACCCTAGTAACTATTTCTCTGTTCGGGTCGAAGTGAGTTCAAGACACAGATTGAATATTTTCGTCGACCCACTATAGGTTGTACATTGGAACTCTAGAGCTCCCGTTACAACCTATTTGGATTTCCGCTATTCAGGTATAGTCCTGGAGCCAAGGGGTGTTTGCATGCATGAATGGGCCAGAAAATCACCCGCTTGATTTAGTTAGAGGGTCCACTGGGACACCTTTTTAGCGAGGGTAGACATCCCGAAACCCGGCAGTTATCGTGTTATTCGGGGTTTTCGCTGAATTTAATGAAATCAAAATAACTCCTTTTTTTACGTGTGACGGATACATAAATTGCAATAACTCGGCAATGAAATGGTCTACAGAGCTCTTTCACCACTCAAAATAAAGCTTAAAGAATTATCTATTCAATGGATACAAAGACAATAAGATTGATCAATACCCAAGGTCACAAGAGGTCAAAGTATGACCTTTTCTGATGAACTAAAATTTATGACTTTTCAAATTTAAATATTTGTGAAAAATAGGTAAATGGATTGAACGTTTAATGCTTTTATATTCTGGTTAGGTACACCATAGGCAAGTTTTTGAAATTAGTTGGAAAAGTTGATTACGTATTTTAACCCCTGTGTAGCAATCAATAAAAGGTATATATACCGTATCAACGTACTGAAGCATAACAGATATATGCCGTAATTTGTATTCTTTAGGATTGCAATAGGAATGCAAACATGAGTTAATCCAGTATATTTTATGTTCTCTGTTCATATATTGTTCATTTAAAATTTTGGGAAAACTAACTTTTGTTTTTTTGTTTTCAGTGAAGAATGTCTGGCTTACCAAAGAAAAGATTAAGTGCATCACAGTCACCATCCTCAAGTGGTTCTTGCGATCCCAAGAAATGCATAATCTGCCAAAAGTATGATGATAAATGTGAAACGACCAGCACAGAGAATGGCAGGGCATCATTGAAGCAGCGGAAGTGAGAAAGGACGTAGTTTTTGAAAGACTGAAGCAAGTGGACAAAGGCAAATTCTTATACCATGTTACTAACGAATGTTCTAAACAGTATACCCTCAAGAAAACACTTGATAAACTCAAGCAGTTAACCGAAGTCTCCACAGATATTGCTGCTTATTCCCCAGAGGATAGCTCATCCTCTAAAAGGAGTAGACAGTCTATGGTGGATTCTCGAGACCCCGCATCTCTGCCAGCTAATATTAACAAGTTTTTAAAGAAATGTGTCATTTGTGGACATCCAAAACACAACAACGTATACGATAAATGGAGGATTTCTGAAAAAGGACGGGCTGAATCATTCCTAAAGGCAGCCATGATACTTCAGGATGATGTGTTTACCCGAACTTCCGACTTGCAAGATGCGAATGCCGTATTTGGAGCAGATCTTTACTGTCACAGCCAGTGTATTCGTAACTATATCAGGAAAGGAGAGAAAGTAGCAACTGAATCATCGTCAACGCCAACTGGCCAGCAGAAGTTTGATATTTTTGCAAATTTTATGAAAGATTTAGAACCAGGGTTGAACTCGGGGAGATGCTATAACCTGACTTATATTTCCAAGTGCTGTAATGAAGCGCGGAGTAATGATCAAACTCGTTTTACGTACACAAACAGGGATGTGAAAATGTACCTAATCCACCTGTTTGGGGGGGATGTCTCATTTTTGGTCACAACCGGTTAAAAAAAAAACACCATTGTTTTCAAGCCAGGTGCAGCTGAGACAGAGCCAGAGAGAAGTGAAAGGTCATTAGATAGGGAAACAGTAAGAAAGTGTGGTACCATGTTGAGAGATTGCATCCTCAACGAAGACTTTGAGCTGAATGACAGGTTCTGTGATGCCAATGAACTTGAGAAAGCATATTCTGACATGATAATTCCCAGTGAAGTTGCAGACTTTTTTTCAGCTCTTTTTGATGTTGATATTTTACACAGTGACAATATTGTAGATGGTGAGCCTGAAATTTATGAGGAGAGTGACACTAGATCTTCCAAGATAAAAAAAGTACTATCTGGGTATCAAGTCATCTTTTACATTGTAAATAATGGTAAAAAGCGAACCCCTTTGCACATGTTGAACTCTGAAGCTATTTATAATGTGTGTAGGTTAAAAACGCATATTTCTAGTCTCAATAGGTTTGGACTGGCAATTAGTTATGACGAGCTACTCCGCTATCATTCTGAAATGGCATCATTTGTTACAGAAGCAAGTCAGGGTCAGGTCCCACTTCCTAGTCATTTAAACACATCAAGCTTCACAATGGGGGCCTTTGATAATTTTGATCATGAGGAAGCAACACTATCTGGCATAGGAGGAAGTCATGACACTGTTATGATTCTTATGCATGACAAACTTCAAGGAGTGACTCTGAATAGTAAGCCTAAGATATCGGAGACTGGTGTCACCCACAGAGAGAGACAATTCACACAAGAGTTAGGTTGCCAGACTTTGTTTCCTTACACGAAAACTGCTAAAAAGCCAAGCCTTCCAACAATCTACGAAGTTCCGGAAGAACTGTACAAAATAGACAAATCACATGCAAAAAGTGTCAGCAGGAAGGACGTAGCTTGGACTGTAAGTAGAATGGATCTATCATGTATGACGGAAGGTGTTAAAGAACCAACTATTGACCAAACAATGCCCTCTTGGAGTGCCTTTAACTCTCTTATTACTGATGAGAATGTGTGTCAGAAGGTTGTAGGTTTCCTACCAGTCCTTCCCCACCCTGTTACGGAATAATTATGGCACAGTTTAGACAGCATTAAAAATCTTCCAGAATATTTTGAGTCAACTAGACCAAACACACTTGCCCGTGGTATGTGATGAGGGGGTGTATCACATTGCCCGTGAAATCACCATGAGCAAACCATTTGAATTTAATAACTTGGTGTTATGTCTGGGCTCTTTTCATATGATTAAGGTAGTCATGGGTGCGATAGGAAAGCTCATTAATGGCAGTGGAGCAGAAACTATATTGGTAGAGTCTAAAGCATTTGGCCAAAATGTGGTAAGATCAGTTCTTGATGAATCACATTATACGAGGTCGTTGAAGGGTTTGTTCATGCTCTCTGAGTGTATAGAAAGGCTGCAGTGGGCGGAGTTCTTCAAAGTGGAAGGAATTGAGAGGTACAGGGATGAGCTTGAGCATCTGAGACTGTTGAAAAACTCTGTAGCAGAAAAGAAGAGGGAGGAAAGCAAGGTTCATTTGGAGGCATTTATGTCAAACTCAGAAGTCATGGTTGAAGACTTCAATAAATTTAGATGTCAGAGAAGTGCAGCGTCAGAGACTTTTACATTCTGGGACCACTTCGTCAGAATGGTGGCTGTTCTAAAGGACTTGGTTAGGGCAGACCGTGAGGGAGACTGGAAACTCCATCTCCAAAGTGTTCAATCTGTGCTGCCACTATTTGCTGGATGTGATAGGGTCAACTATTTTAGATGGGCTTCATTATACCTAGAAGATATGAGAAAGCTACCAGAAGATGTGTACAAGAGTTTCCTGGCAGGCAAGTTCGTGGTGAAGTGGACAGATGGACCATTCAGTGCTGTAGGGGCAGACATGTGTCTCAAGCAGACGATAAATCGATCCCAGAAGAGTGCTGGGGGTTTCATCGGTAGCACCAAAAAGAAGCAATTCGTTGCTCAGTGGGAGATCATTTACCATTAAATGTTAGCTGTTCTCAATTTCCAACGTCAGGTCAGTGGAGTCGTCACACCTAGCACAGAACTTTTAGTAAACCACGAGTTCAACTTATCAGCAACAAGGTCATCTGAGACATTGATTCAGGATATGATTGAGTATGTAAAAGAACATGACAACCCCATGACGTTACCGTGTGAAGGAGACAAAGACAAGCTTCACAACATCCTAACACAGGAAATCAACACAAAGGAAATCTGTGACAATCTGCTCGAATTTGATGAAAGATCTAGGAAGAAGTATGAAACATTCCGAAATGAAAGAATTGTAATGAAACACAGATCCATCTTTGATAACATTCACAGGACGAACCTTAAGACATTCAAATCCATGAAGGGAGACCAAAGTACCTATAAGTCTACAAGCAAAGAGACCAAGAAGCAAATGGCAGAAACCCAGAAGATCTATGACATTGCTCGTGTCCGAGGATATGACGTGAAACATTTGCTGGGGTTTGACCTGATTGACAGCAGTTACCTCTTTGACAAGAATGGACTAATGACCAACCCAAATAAAAGTGAACTCTGAACTGAGTTAGAAAAACACCTTGAAAAAGCAGACTATATACCACCATCTAAATGGAAGCCAGCAAATACAGTGACTATCATTGATGTAATGGCAGGCCTTCGTCGTATGCGGGTATCCCAGATGAACACCTTTGGTGAACTTTGCGATAAGTTCTTGGAGGTGTCATATGGACTTGGCAGCAACTCTAAACGTGTCGACTTCGTCTTTGACACATACATTGAGGGTTCAGTGAAGGACAGCGAAAGAACTAGAAGGTGTGGTTGCAGCCCAATTGATTTATATGGGATAGGTACAGGAACGCAATTGCCAGTCACAATGGATGCATTCTGGGCCTCATCTGCAAACAAATCCAAGCTACAGAAACTCATTCGAAAACGCATCTTAACCAAGCCAAAACCGATGACAGATACAGTTGTTAGCTCGATTGGACTTCCACCTGAAATTGAACCATGCCTGGCTATTTTGAATGGAAAAGAGACACCATTACCTGATCTAGACACAACGATTGAAGAGGCCGACGTCAGAATTATCCCACATGCTCATCATGCAGTTGAGAATGGGACTAAGAGAGTGGTTTTTATATCAAATGACACTGATGTAGTAATCTTGGCCCTACACTACTGGTCGCTCCTGAAGGCACATGGCCTACGAGAGATGTGGATTCGTGCTGGTGTTGGTAATACCACAAGATACATACCCCTTCATGTTGGTAATACCACAAGATACATACCCCTTCATGTTGGTAATACCACAAGATACATACCCCTTCATGTTGGTAATACCACAAGATACATACCCCTTCATGTTGGTAATACCACAAGATACATACCCCTTCATGTTGGTAATACCACAAGATACATACCCCTTCATGTTGGTAATACCACAAGATACATACCCCTTCATGTTGGTAATACCACAAGATACATACCCCTTCATGTTGGTAATACCACAAGATACATACCCCTTCATGTTGGTAATACCACAAGATACATACCCCTTCATGTTGGTAATACCACAAGATACATACCCCTTCATGTTCTAGGCGATAAGTTGGGATCAGATACTTGCAAAATCTTAGTTGCCCTGCACCATCTCACTGGTTGTGATTCCACAAGTAAATTTGGTACAAAGGCTGCTGCACTGAAGGCAGATCCGGTGCATTATCTGATTGATTTTGGAAAGGAATTGAACTGTATTAACTTCATCTTGGTGGAAGAGTTCCTTGTGAATGTGTACAAATCAGGAACCTCATGCAGAACAATGGATGAATTACGGTACTACCTCTACCACCACAGCAAAAAGACCATTTTGGAACTGCCTCCCACCAGCCGATCAGTCAAAGGTCATGTCCTCAGGGCATTCTTTGGGACATATCTACAGCTACACTGCCTAAGCAATCCTCAACTGGACCCCAGAGACTTTGGTTTCATTGAAGAAGATGGCATTCTTCAACCGGACCATCTTCAAGTCTTGCTACCGGATGACTTTGCAATGCCCTGTAAATGTACCTCCTGCTCTACTAAACGCTGTGTCTGCAGACAACTAGATATAAAATGCTGCCCTTACTGCAAATGTCAGGTGAAAGGATGTCAAAACCTAGGCCATTAATGTGACACATCACATAATTAATTTCTAACTGTATCCCCGGCTCACCCCTCTCCCCAAAAGTAGGTCATTCATTAATGTGACAACAAATAATTGAAATCTGCTTTGAAGATATATATGCAATGTGTGATACTGTGATACAGAGTGTTTTGATAGAACTTTAGCTGACTCAGTAGTACCATAATTATATAACCAATACATAGCTATTATTGGTATATCATTCGCAAACTTCATATTATTGTACTGGACGCCAAGGGGTTAAAATACGTAATCAACTTTTCCAACTAATTTCAAAAACTTGCCTATGGTGTACCTAACCAGAATATAAAAGCATTAAACGTTCAATCCATTTACCTATTTTTCACAAATATTTAAATTTGAAAAGTCATAAATTTTAGTTCCTCATCAGAAAAGGTCATACTTTGACCTCTTGTGACCTTGGGTATTGACCAATCTTATTGTCTTTGTATCCATTGAATAGATAATTCCTTAAGCTTTATTTTGAGTGGTGAAAGAGCTCTGTAGACCATTTCATTGCCGAGTTATTGCAATTTATGTAACCATCACACGTAAAAAAAGGAGTTATTTTGATTTCATTAAATTCAGCGAAAACCTCGAATAACACGATAACTGCCGGGTTTCGGGATGTCTACCTTCGCTAAAAAGGTGTCCCAGTGGACCCTCTAACTAAATCAAGCGGGTGATATTCTGGCCCTTTCATGCATGCAAACACCCCTTGGCTCCTGGACTATATTGACTCACTTGGACTTCGATCCAAAGTCCGTTACTAGTCTCTAAAATAATATAGTTTTACCGGGCCCTGCTGTGTCTACTCCAGAGACCAGGGCATTGATAAATTTAACCTTTATGTACCTATATAGAACAAAAAATTATTCTTAACTAAACTCCAAAATAAGATAACTTTACCGGGCCCTACTGTGTCTTCTCAGAGACCAGGGCGTTACTACCTCTGACACTTCTAGATTCTATATTCTCTTAACCCAATACAATATATCTACTCAAACGACCAGGGCGTTACTACACTCGTAGATTATATGCTCTCTTAACCCTATACAATATATTTACTCAAACGACTAGGGCGTTACTACACTCGTAGATTATAATTATGCTCTCTTAACCTTATACAATATATTTACTCAAACGACCAGGGCGTTACTACACTCTTAGATTATATGTTCTCTTAACCCTGTTACCAATAACTCATATGTTACATATATCACCCATTCAATAATAAAACTCAGTAAATGACTGATTTAATATGATCAGTACCTCAAACCCCTACGAGAACAAGATTCACCTCTTTAATCCTCTACATAGATTCTGTGATTGCATTATTCTCCTGGACTTACTGCTCGTAACGCTTACCACGAAACTGACCGAATATTCCTTCATACAATATAATTGATAATGTTTCCTTTATAACAAAATATTTCGTAGATCATACGGACTAGTGTCCTCCCTACCTATTTCTCAAACTAAAGCTAAACTAATTGCAACTATTATTTATTTCCCCTGGGCCGTACAGTTGCTTATCTACTTAAGAATTTCCCCCTCTTACTTTAATGTTAATAACTAGTTTCTGTCCTATCAGATCCTATATTATTGATAGCTAATCGGCGTTCTCTATCAAGAAAAACTAATATCCTATTAACACATCATCGTTTTATTTATATACATATGTCTAGTATCTTTCTCTTTAGTTTGTCGTATAAGAACACATCAATTATTATGCATGGAACCACTGTGTTAGTCAAGCATTTTCTCTCTTTCTTTTAGTCTGGTTTGGGCCCAATATGGGTCCTTTAACACTAGATTAGCGGGCTAGCGGTTTATTTATATGTACCGCCCAGCGGGGTGTTTTTAGCCAAAATAGGGCTGTTTACGTGATCATTTTCATGCCTAAATAAGACCCAGAGCGTAAAACAAGTATCTATCCCTGAAAGGGCATAAACAGAGCTTTCCAATGACACCATAACGATCCTTTTATGACGGCTAGTTTTCTTGCAACAACCGCGCAACGCGAGTGCAAAAAGCATGTAATTCGGTACTTTCCCCATACAATTCAGTATGTAGGGAGTGAGAGAGAGAGGGAGGAGATGGGATTCATGTCAGTAGGTTCGCCGCGGTGGTCTGGAGCAGTCATACGTCTCTCTCTCTCAGCAACATTACGTGCTGAAATTGCCACACGACCTATGTCGCGCGCCGCCAGATAGTCCAGATTTATTATACTCGACTTATGTTGCGCGCCGACACTTAGGGGTTAAAAAAATATGTAGTACTGCTAGGTGTTTACTGGAACAATTTCACCACCTCAGAGCTGGCCAATAGCTCAACTACTAACTACAATCTACTATCTGCCGTCCCTCTTGAACCGCTTGGCTGTAGGTATGCAAGCCAGCGATGTGACGGCAGGCGGCCGGATACTGAAGGTATATCCGCCTAGTAGGGGAGAGCGATGCTAGACCTGAGGTGGGCTTTACTGGAACAAATGATGAGGGCTGGGAGGCTGGAATAAGTGGATCCGAGTTCCCTTGAGTGCCCAAGCGAGAGAGAGAATGTGGGTTGCAAGAAGTTAGCCCAGTGGCACCCGAGAGGTGAATGACCCTGGCAACTCCCCCACCTCCTTGATATAGTCCCGCCTCCCGCTCTCCGGTGCTGTGTTTGGCTGAGTTGTCCGCTCGGCCGTGCAACATTCTGGCCGCGCACTTTGAATATTCCTACCCTTCGCCTCCACTATTCTCTCTTCATAATACGTTCCTGGAAGCTGGTTGCGAATGTCTTTTAGTGGCCTACGGGAGTATAGGGCTGGCACCGATGCATTAGACTCATGGCAACCAGAGGAAACGGCCTGTGAAGAAAGCGAGAGCGAGTTTAAATGCAAAGCGGTACGCGTAGCCGTCAGCTTTGAAAATGGAGGCTTCTGATTGGTCGGCTGGGAGGGCGTGGCATGTTTACTTGGTGGGTCCAGAATGTCAAACTCAGCTGGCTTAAAGGGAAGGTTAAAGGGAGCGCGGTGATTGGCGGATGGCCTTTTTATCTTTTATATATATATATATATATATATATATATATATATATATATACAGTATATATATATATATATATATATATCTATATATATATATATATATATATATATATATATATATATATATATATATATACTGTATATATATAGAGTATATATATATATATATATATATATATATATATATATATATATATATACTGTATATGAGTAATTAATACATATGTATATAACAAATATAACAAATATAACAAATGATAAGGTTCATATGGCGCCCATCTTAATCGGACCTTTTCGTTATGCGAATCCATCATCTACACATAAAAATATAATATTATACAGTACATACGTTTATAAACTTTAATGAATAACCAAAATTAAATCAATTCTTTATAGCCTACCGGTGTGGTGCAAGTTATTATTGGGAAAGCTGTTTTGGTGCTCGCCCACATGCTTATGCTTCTGCTCTCTCTCGTTCTCTGGTATACTGTATATACTCTTATTTAATTAAGTCACATTATATTAATTTACCATCATATTGTCTGATGGTAATGATAACACTGTTACATGTGTACACTGCCTCAAATTAATATAGAGTCTATGATAATATTTAAACTGGTGTTGTAATAGCATATACTGTATACCATTATAAGACTTAGGAGATGGACATAGTGATGGTTATAGGGGGTAATAATCATACACCAGGTTACTTTCCTTCTGTGTCTTTCTAATTCTTCTTGGCCATTCCTTCTTTTATCATATAGGTTATGTTCTTTCTGCCTCCCTTCACTTTGATATCCTTTGTAAATTATTTGATTTTGTGCGTGTTCCATATATATTTGTGTACCTTTATGTATGTCTATCTCTATGTATACCCGCATGTCCATCAATCCACTTATCTCTCTCTCTCTCTCTCTCTCTCTCTCTCTCTCTCTCTCTCTCTCTCTCTCTCTCTCTCTCTCTCTCTCTCTGTTTTTTGTTTTAACTATTTTTCCCCAGCTTTACTCAAGTATCGGTAAAACGTGAACAAGACAATTTACAGGTACACTTTCATTGGCTTGACCTTGGTTAATGTCTAGGGGTGGTGGTGGTGGTATAGTGTGGTAGTTGTGATGGTGTTGGTAGTTGTGGTGATGGTGCTAGCTTGTGTTAGTTGTGTTGGTGTTGAATCAATCTATCTTAACTTCATAATACATGCATACATACATTACATACATACATTTAAAGACTGAGTGCTCCACTCGTAGTGCGGTTCCGGTCTCATGTCCTATTCATAGCTGCCTCACTTGTCAGTTTTATTTATTCAAGATCAAATCGTAAGGCTTGATCCCACGTCGTTCTTGGTCTGTCTCTTGGTGCAGCTCCCTCTACGCTCATGGACTTGCATTCTGTTCACCCAATTTAGTTCATCCATCCTCTCCACATGCCCAAACCATCGAACCCTACTATTACACATCTCAACACTCATGATGTCTATCTGTTTCCTCAACTATTCACTACATATCCTATCTTGCAGTTTGGCCCAACACATCCATCTCACTATTCTCATCTCTTACATTCTATTCTGTTGACATCATCTAATTTTACAGGCCACGTTTCTGAAGCATAAATCATTGAGCTTCTAGCACATGAAGCGGACACTTTTCCCTTCAAGGAGAGGGGGATTCTTATAATAGGGAGTAGTGGCAACAGTAGTCTGAACTTTTCCCAGCCGCATCTAACTCTGGCGATAGTGGAGGCCTTGGCCCTACCACCGGCGGAGATGGTATCTCCCAAAGTTAAGTACCTAACGTGTCCACCATCTCATTGCCAACGTTAACACTCTCGAGCTGATCATTGATCACAAGCTTATCTTTGCATATAATTAATACAAATTTTCCAACTTCAGACTTCTTCCTCGGTAGAGGTCACTTTATTCTAGTGCAATACTTCTTCCTGTGGTCTACCCAGCATTGACAGATGCTACAATGACATGCGTTTGTGCCCACCTCTTTTCTCCATAATATGCATTGGTATACACTAATTGTGTTTACCTCTTCAAACCTTAATCTACTGTGTAAAACCATGGTTTTATTGATTTTAACTCTTAATTTTTAACTTGCCATGCCCTCTCTAGATATTCTGAACTTGACTTCGGAATCCCGCACACTATCTACGATATATGCTAGGTCACCTGCGTATAGCAGTTCCCAGGGGAGCCCAACTCTAAAATCTCCAAATAGTGCCTCCAGAACCATAATGAAGAGGAGGGGGCTAAACACAGAGCGCTGGTGGACTCTAACTCACACTATTAACTCCTCACACAGTACACCTTTCACCCTCACTGTCGTCCGTGAGTCCTCGTAAATCTTCACTATTACATGCACCAACCACTCCTCTACGCCAAGTTTTGTCATAGCCCACGTCTCTATAATACCCAATCAACATCCTTCTCCAGGTCTACAAACACAAGGTAGAGATCCATATGTTTAAGTAAATATTTGTCTTACTGCTGCCTGACTATGACGATAGCATCCCGGCATAAAAGTGAACTGTATATCGTTGATGGAAGTATTTTCTCAGATCATTACTTCAAAGAATTTCTCACAGACCTTTATGACTGGATCAAGCATTTTCAGGCCCCTAGAATTACCTCTACCTAACCAATGCCCCATATTCTTATATATGTTTACTATTACACATTTATCAGGAATGTTCTCCTCTCTAATGATGGAGTGTATTAGCTCAATGACCAGTCTCACTCCTATGTCACCTGAGGCTATTATCATGTCGGGAGATATAAAACAGCACTTCAGAGTTCACTTACATATTTGTATTATATAAAAAAGAGACAGATATTTTGTTTGCAGAAGTATTTCTACAGTATCCGTATATTAACCTCTCCTTACAGTTAGTTTTACTTGTCTCTCCCATCTCTTCATAGTGTATTTCAAATGTATAATGTAAACCAGTATGTGTTCATTATTCACGTAATTTGATTTGTTTGATCTCCTTCAGTCTCCTCGTAATGTGTTTTCTACATACTGCCCCCCCCCCCCCCCCCACACACACACACACACACACCGCCCGCCTCTCTCTCTCTCGTCTTATATTCCTCACTATACAGTAGCTAAACCATTTTTTTAACAATACATATTCACCTTGGTATAGCTACAAGCTCACTAAAGTTATTGATACAACAAACATGACATGTTTCTTGTAAACCTGCTGTTACAACCAACAGGACAATCAAGGGGTATAGTACTTGTGTGATCTTTGTCTATTTTCTATATTTACCTTTGTTCCTCCTTTCACCTTATCAGCTATATCGCTTTTGCTTCCCCATTGTGTTTTAGCCACTGCCTTCACTCAACTCTCACTCCTCCTACTCCTTTGTTTGTCCGTATCACCCCCTCCCCTTAACCTGTCTTCGTCCTTGATCTTCTCCTTCAGTCTTCCTTCTCCTACTTTATGTTCGCTATATACAGCATACAGTACATTAATACACGAACACAGATAATTATTCATACAATTTAATCATAGCTATCATTACATGCACATATTTAAATAGTTGGGCCGTATAATAGTTGCTCATTAAATATATTGATGAATTAAAAAAAAAAAAAAAAAAAAAAAATTATAGGCAATAGGCTCGCAGCATTGTTATACACAATTTATTAGGGGCATTGTAGGTCTATGGACTCCTTATACTGTACTCATGTATAATCCACTGTGGGAGAATAATTTTGATCACATTTATAAAACCCAATATTATTAGAAAAAGCGCCCATTCTAATCAATCTCAGAGCTCTTTCGGACATCCTTACTGTTTACAAACGCCTTCTTTATGCAGTATAATCGATGTTTACCCCCTGCTGGCAACGTAGATGACGATTTCAATAATTCATGGGGGAGGGGGATGGGGGGAGACGGGGGAAAAGGCCCTCCCTCAACCAATCGTTTATCCCACATTGGAATTATAATAAAGACCATGAAAACACTAATTTCTCAAAATCTGGAGCAAAAAACATGAATATATATATATATATATATATATATATATATATATATGGTAAATGGTGTGTAATAGGGGAGAGCATAGGGTGAATCTAGATGTGAGGCTGGATGGGGAAATATTGGAACAAGTAGAGTGTTTTAAATATCTAGGAGGAACAATAAGCAGGAGTGGAGGTATGGAAGTGGAGGTAAAACAGAGAGTGTGTGAAGGAAGGAAGGTTTTCGGAGCAATGGGAAGTATGTGGAAGACGAGAAATCTCGGAGTGAAAGTAAAAAGTGCATTGTATCAAGGAATTGTTGTGCCAACAGTGATGTATGGGGCTGAGACATGGGCTCTGAAGAAAAAGGAGAAAAGAGGGCTGGATGTGATGGAGATGAGCTGCTTGAGGAGTATGTGTGGAGTTACTCGTAGAGACAGATTGAGAAATGAAGAGATACGTAGGAGAGTGGGGCAGCAGGAACATTTGTCAGCCAGAGTGGACAGAAGGGTGCTGAGCTGGTATGGTCATATTGAACGAATGGGAGATGAAAGGCTTACAAAGAGAATATGTGAGTCAGGTACAAGGGGAGATAGAAGGGCAGGAAGACCCCCATTGAGATGGAGAGACTGTGTAAGAAAGGCTTTGGATGATAGAGGAATGACTATAGATCAGGCAGGGGAAGTGGTGGTGGACAGGAGTGAATGGAGAATGCTTGTGAATAGTTGAGTGAACACGTGGTCATTTGGAGTAAGGGGTCGGGCGCAAGTTGGACTAGATAATAGTCCATCAGGCGCCTGGCCCGGGGAGACGATTAATATGAAGGGTGTGCCTGGAAGTGTGGTGGGAGGGCTTGTCGCTTTGGCTCCGCTGCATGTCTGCCTGCCGAGATCGGAACCTCTCCTGGTGGTCAGGGGCCGGGGGAGTGCTGGAGCGACCTTGGTAACCCTGGTCTCTGGGTCTTCTCCTGGGTGACCTGGATGTGTGAGAGTTTGTGATTTTTATCTGTGTTTATTTTTTGTTTTATGTTGTTTTTGTGTTTTCCCTGTTCTTGCTCTGTCTTGAGTCGGCTACCCCCAAAATGGGGATTGGGCCTGAGCATATAGATAGATAGATAGATATATATATATATATACAGTATATATATATATATATATATATACCGGTATATACGGTATATATATATATATAAAATTATATATACTGTTTATATATATAAACAAATATGTTCTTGTTCGATTTGGTCTTCATATTCCTTATTCGTCTTCGCTTCCCAGTAGGAGAATCAATTGCTTCCATTATATATATATATTTAAAAGATGAACAACGGGAAGAACAAAATATCTCATACCCAAACTAACAACGCAACAAACACTTTCTACTCGTGGCAATGTACCTA
Organism: Paralithodes platypus; assembly: GCA_032716605.1. Classification (NCBI taxonomy): domain Eukaryota; kingdom Metazoa; phylum Arthropoda; class Malacostraca; order Decapoda; family Lithodidae; genus Paralithodes; species Paralithodes platypus. The sequence continues at coordinate 25,955,935 of CM064570.1, read as the reverse complement.
AGTAGGCTTAAGAAAGTAAGAAAGTAAACACATAAATGCCAAGCGGAGGCCGGGCGTTTATGAGATTGTGTAAGTATCTTTTTGGGAGAGTGTTTGTGCTTGTTTGTTTCTCCCTCAGGAGAGTGCTGCGTTAGGCTCTTGCTGTTTGTTTTGGGAGTTTTTTTTTTTGGCATCCGGACTTGTTTTCATTAAGGGTATAATTGTGTTGACACTGTTATATACACCAGCAATGCCCCCAGTTGTTTGGCCCCTGTAGCTGACCCGTCAAAATACTCTGGACTGTTATCTTCCACTTATAATATCAATTTCTGCAACATTCGGGGCTTTTCTTCTAACTTCCACTCTGTTGAACAGCACCTCTTCTTTACCAACTCTGATATTCGTGTTCTCACCGAAACCCAGTTGTCTGGGACTATTTACATCAAACCCTTCTCTGTATCCTCCTACCATCTTTATCCTCAGTTTCAAGCCAAAGGGGGATGTTGCGTATATGTGCGCAAGACAAACAAAACACACAGGCTTTTCGTTGGTATTCTTTTCTTGACTTAGTCACAGGTTTTTTCTTCTCTTTCACTTTCTTCTTGAAAGGTAAAACAAATATGCTTGAACATGGTATGGAAAATGCAATACCGTGTAATTCACTTGCTTGTTCGTCAAGGGAAATCCACGCAATGCGAGCTAAGCTCATTATTATCGCACCTCCTTAACTGGGAATGTATTGCGTGAAATGCATGTTAAGTGTTTATGTAGCGTTGGAATGGCTGTGGATGTGTGTGTAGTCTGTATTTTAGCCAATTGGCGACATCTGGAAACGAAAGCTTAGGGTTAATCTGTACGGTACCATTTTCACTACGGTACCAGTCTCACCCGAAGGCTTAGGTTGACCAGTAGCTTAGGTTGACCAGTACGATACCCATCTCACCTTGTAACCGATCACCAACCCCAGATGGGACGTCACAACTTCGTTCACTTATACCAGGTTCCTATTTATACAGCTAGGTGAACAGAGGCTACACCGTTAAGAGACTTGCCCAAATGCCTCTTCCCCGCCCGGGTCTCGAACCCGGGACCTTCTGGTTGTAAGCCAGACGCGCTATCAGTTACGCCACGGGGAGGTGTGTGTGTGTGTGTGTGTGTGTGTGTGTGTATGAAGCCATTTCAGTGATTACATGTGTACTTGTGTCCTAGGTTGTGTTGATGCATCAGTATAAACATTTCATAAACTAAGTTAACCAACTTATTTACCACAAATAGCCTTAAGAAAAAGCCCGGATCAATACAACAAATCAAACGTGAGGTAGCATCATACAATATCAAACTCATTAGAAGGAAACAAACAAACACAATTACACTCTCACAAACACACTTACAAAATCCCAGAAACTCCTGGCCTCCGCATTTCATTTGTTTGTTTACTTTTTTCATCAAATTACTTAGGTTAATTGCCATTAGAGGAAAGTGTGTGTTCCGTTCTTGATTTGGGCGGAGTTAAGAGTTTATTCTGGCAATAGATTCTGTAATTCAGGCAAGTCGGCCAATCATGCAATAGTTTTTTTTTTTTTTTTCTATGAGAATGAAGGAGAACAAAGACAAAGCTGCTTGTAACAATTGTCTCCCAAAAAGTCGAAAGAGTGACAGAGCTAACGTCAAGGTAAATTAGAGTAACAATGCCTGGACACACAGAGTTTAAAGCAGTCTAAGTCATAGGATAAAGAAACAATTGATAGAGGGAGAGAGTTCCAGAGTTTACTTGTCGAATAGAAAGAAACAAAGAAAGTGTTTTCATTCTTTGGTTGGTGGGCGGGCTTGTGGCTTTGGCTCCGCTGCATGTCTGCCTGCCGAGATCGGAGCCTCTCCGGGTGGTCGGGGGCTGGGGGAGTGCTGGAGCGACCTTGGTGACCCTGGTCTCTGGGTATTCTCCTGGGTGACCTAGATGTGTATGTATTTTGTGTTTTGTCTGTGTTTGTTCGCTGTTTTGTCTTGTGTTTTGTGTTTTCCTGTTCTTGCTCTGTCGTAAGTCAGCCACCCCCAAGAGAGACAAAATAATAATAATAATAAAATAACGGAAAATGAAAATAAAAAATAGGAAAAGTGGGGATTGGGCCTGAGCATATAGATAGATAGATAGATAGGTTGGAGAGCTGGACAAATTATGAGTGGAATTGTGATGAAAGGTGGGTGTCTCCCACTCACCATAAAGGAATGAGTATGCACCGAGAGAGCTCTGAAGAACACTGATTGTAATAATAGCAATAGAAGAGTGGAAGAGATGCAACACTGCAGTGTGCAGAAAAAGATTCTAGGGAACTAGTAAGAGGAAGTGAATTGATGAGGTGAAATGCATTTGATTCTACCCTTTCCAGAAGTGCGGAATGAATGAAACCTTCCCACACATGTGAACACATTGGCGCACTGTGCCCCTATGCAGATCAAGAAGGTGTTCAGGGGTGAAGAACCCACAGAGACGGTTGAGCACACCTAACTACTGGTAAGCTGCTTTGGCTATCTATCTATCTATTGCCTGTCACTGTGATCCTCGAAGGGTTGGACACGAACTAAGCACCCCCATGCACCCTTGTCCCCAGTCAGTCGATGCCCCTCCTCCCAACCAGCACCGTCTTCATCCATGTACTTCTTCACTCCATTCTTCCACCTCTCTCTTGGTTTACTCTCCCTCTCTCACCTTCCACCTCGCTTTCGTACACCCTCATAGTAATTCCCTCGCTTCTCATACGTTCCATATGGCCGAACCATCTCAAGGTGTTCCTTTTTACACTTTCCAGCACATCTAACTCCATACCACACCTCCCTCTTACTTCCTCATTCGTCTGTCTATCCCTTCATATAACTCCACTCGCACTTCTCAAGTAGCTCATTTCCACCCCTCTCACTCTTGGTCTGAGTGTCTCCACCAACATCCATGCTTCGCTTCCGTAAGTCAATGTCAGAATTAACATTACTGTCATGCAAGGACTTCTTCCCTTCCATGCTGACCCCCCTATTTCTTGTTACTGCTTTCAGTGTTCCTACAACACTCTTCCCCTGTTGCACCCTCTCCCGCACTTCTTCATCCATACTCCCATCTTTACTCAGCACATTGCCCAGATACTTAAATGATCTGACAATCTCGAAAGCCTGACCATTCAACTACACCTCATAGTCTGTGACTTCACCCCTTTTTGAAGACCATAACCTTGCTCTTCCCCACATTTACCTTCAGATTCCATTTTTTGCACACTGTTCCAAACATATTTACCAGCCCCTACAACTCCCATTCATTACCGCTCATCAGAACTGTATCATCAGCTAACAGCAGTACAGGTAGCATCCACTCTTTTCTCTCCCTTATCAGCGATACACCAAAATCCACTGCTCTTCCTTGTATTTCTTTCATGACTCCATCCATATATCAATACATTAAACAACCACGGGGACATCAAACACACATGTTTCAACCCAACATTCAGATCAAAGAACTCGTTCTGCTCTTTCTTCACACGTACTGCTGCCTTTGCGTCTTCACACATGCTCTTCACTGCATTCAGCAATTTGCCATATACTCCATATATTCTAAGTACTTTCCACATACCTTCTCTATCCACTCTGTCATAAGTTTTCTCCAAGTCCATAAAGGCAACATACAGCTTTTGTCCCTTCTCCAAATATTTCTCCACAACACATTTCAGGGTAAAAATCTGATCTACACATCATCTTCCCTTCCTAAACCTGCCCTACTCACCACCTATCAATTTCTTCGTTCTCGCTCTCACTCTCTCAATCACTACCCTACTGTACACCTTCCCTACTACGCTTAGAAGACATATTCCACGGTGGTTACCTTACACTCCTCTTTCCCATTTACCCCTTCCAGTCATCAGGTGCACTCCCCTGGTGTGGTGAAGTGGTCTTGCCACTGGACTGGTAATCCAATAGACCCATGTTCGAATTCCGATACGTCAATGGGAAGATATTATTGGGATGGAATTTGTGCTGTACCTAGTATCAGTGCATCACCAAAAAGCCAACAGAAACGCCAAAGAAATACCCTCATTGTTCCCTGATTAAATAGCACTGTATGCATATTCCCATATTCAAAATATGCTATAGCTAGTGGGGCAATGTCTTAGTGAGTTAACTGCTCAATAGGTGGCGTTCTGAGAGTGAGGGTCTGAGTCTATGGGGGTAAGGCAGTGAAGCACAAAAGGCGAAGCGGCTTCAGAAATGGGGCTACTTCGAGCCGTAAGTGGGTGCTTCGCATATCTCACTCCTTAGACTCAAAAGAGGCCTCACGGGCTTCACCGAGTTGGGCGGTGAATGTACAGGCCCTCAGCCTATGCCCGAGAGGGAGTAGTTGAAATATATAAAAACAAACAAAAATGCTAGTTTACACATTTTCCATACCTATTCGATCATTATCTCACCACCATAACTCAGCATTTCCCCACACACTCCATCTATTCCTGGTGCTTTCCCCAACTTCACACTTTGCATGGCATCACACACTTTTTACCTCCTGCTCCCCACCTCTTCCTCCACTACTTCTCTTTTTCTCCCTCCCATACTACCCCATCCAACTATGTTTGCTGGCGCTTCATTCCTTACATTCAGCAATTCGTTGAAGTACTTCCTCCATCTTTTGACTCTCTTGCTTTTCGGCTATCACTCGCCCATTCTTATCTTTCACACCCTTACTATTTCCCTTGCTACCTTCCCTAACTTTCTTGACTTCTTTCCAGAATAGTTTCTTACACTCCCTCCATTTTACACTCCGATTCCTTCCAAATTCCTCATCTACTCTTCTCTTACTTTCCTTCACTACTCTACTCACCACTCTCTTTTCCTCCAAATACCTCGCTCTTTGCTGTCTCTCCAAATCTTCATTCCCTCTTCTGCTTTAGCAAGAATGGCAATATGATCTTTCTCACCGACTGGTCATTCGACGAGTTCTATGGATTTGCAGTGTGTCACCGAGAAGTTAGGCGTGTTTGGCCTTGTTCGTAACATTCTTTTTTGCGACACCCTCTCCAACACATCCGAATATCATCAGCTAGTTGCCGATCACACACGTGACCGACACTGCTCGACCGTCAGTCACTTAACCGACATTCAGGATTTTTGTTTTCCCAAAATCAGCACGAGTGTCACAACCATATTCCCAACTCCATCAGAACTCCAACAACCATTCAGGGACCACAGCCGATCACGGACGAATTATATCAGATGAGACAAGGGCCGAAAATGGCATGTAGCGCCTTGCCGACGACAATAATCGGGTATGTGGGAAAGCCCCTAATCCATCTCCTCGTCTTTCTCTGCTATAAACCTGTTGTTGGCTGATTCCGCCAGAGCTACTATTACCTTTATGTATTCCCCCCTCACCATCTACCTCTGTCTACTACCTTCTTTACAATTACCTTTATGTACTGTCTTCACTTTCCCTCCCACCTCACCATCTACCTCTGTCTACTACCTTCTTTACAATTACCTTTATGTACTGTCTTCACTTTCCCTCCCACCTCACCATCTACCTCTGTCTACTACCTTCTTTACAATTACCTTTATGTACTGTCTTCACTTTCCCTCCCACCTCACCATCTACCTCTGTCTACTACCTTCTTTACAATTACCTTTATGTACTGTCTTCACTTTCCCTCCCACCTCACCATCTACCTCTGTCTACTACCTTCTTTACAATTACCTTTATGTACTGTCTTCACTTTCCCTCCCACCTCACCATCTACCTCTGTCTACTACCTTCTTTACAATTACCTTTATGTACTGTCTTCACTTTCCCTCCCACCTCACCATCTACCTCTGTCTACTACCTTCTTTACAATTACCTTTATGTACTGTCTTCACTTTCCCTCCCACCTCACCATCTACCTCTGTCTACTACCTTCTTTACAATTACCTTTATGTACTGTCTTCACTTTCCCTCCCACCTCACCATCTACCTCTGTCTACTACCTTCTTTACAATTACCTTTATGTACTGTCTTCACTTTCCCTCCCACCTCACCATCTACCTCTGTCTACTACCTTCTTTACTATTACCTTTATGTACTGTCTTCACTTTCCCCTCCAGACATTTTTTACCACAAAACAATATGAAATATCTCCTCCCCCCCCCCCCCCTCACCCCCCACACACACCTCCCTACTACCCGCATCGTAAATGTCGTCAAAGAATGTCTGAAGAAAAGTCATATATTGTAGAAATAAGTAACAGGGGCATTTGCACAAACTGTAACGACATAGTGAGAGAAAACAAATGCTAAAAATGCCTGATATGAAAAAAAAACTGTTCATTTGTGTTGTGTAGGACTTTCACAACCTATACACGATTGAGGAAGACTACCAATTGATGTTTCGACACTTATTGTAAAAATATGTCTCTGTGTCTTATCAACCTTGTTAATGCTGGTAACGTCTTATTTATCCTATAGTTAGCTATATTTAGACACTTCTATAAAGCTTACGAAGGATGTATGGTACCTAAATAATTTATTTGAGATATTATATAGCCTTTCAATTGGTGGACGTCCTTCCTAGGCTGAATATAATGTTCTAATTAATACCAGAGTACAATTAAAAGGACGTTGTCGGTACTGAAAGGGTTAATGATAAGTTTTTATAGTTACCAAAATAGTTCGTTACATAGCAATCATATTACCTTAGTAATCAATATATGGCCATGTCAATTTACCGTCAGCTCAAACAAAGCATATAAAGATTGTTATGCCAGGCTATAATATTTATAGCTCGTGATATAGTCTTTACTAAAATCCAGATCTGGACTTATAGACCGTAAATAACTCAACAGGGTCAAATCTAACACGTTCTTAATCTCACAAATAGGTATTCAATTAGGTATTACAGGACTCAATAACAACGCACATCACAATTATACACAAGTTTATTCAAAGATATATGTATACCTGAAACTCAGAGTGCAGCTTTACCTGGATAATTATTGGAACTATCAGGCAAGGAATACAAGGCATATAAATAGTAGATCATGAATGGGGAGCAATTGCTCTTCAACTGTGGTTAATAAACAAGGTGATAATATGCAACTAAATAATACACATGACTAATAGAATCAACGCTTAATAATAATAATGATGTGAGTCGGGTGTCTTACGTGAACAAATCAACAATGCAAGAAACTAGAACACAAACTTAATCAAGAGAATCTGGGAAAATTGAGAGAGTAAATAAGCACACAGGTAGTGGGGTGAGTCACACGGTAGGTAGGGCGAGCTAGCCAGGTAGTCGCGTTTACTGAGGTGACCTTCTCATTAGCAAGGGGGATCAGGTCATATATTTGTACTTCGGGGGTGGAAATTTAGTTTTGAATTAGTGCAACTATGAGCTCAGTTTCAATAATAGTATTATGAAATTGGTGGCAGAATAGTAATTAATTATTTGCACAATTTATTCTCAAGGAAACTCAAATTATGCAATTTATGATGGGAATCTGATATTAACTTCAAACGATCGTATGTAATAATAACGAAACAAGTCGAGGAATTCAGATGTAAATTTAATATACAATTATGAATCGACTATAGAAGAATATCTATTAATTGTATTTAAGAACAGATTATAATTGACTAAACAAATTTAGACAATGAATGCTCTGGAAATACTTATAAAATGAAAGTGTACTTGATAATTAATACAACAATAATTAGGAATAGGAAATAGTGCACACAACGAAGTTGTGCTAAGGCAGGGATCGGCAACCTGCGGCTCAGGAGCCACATGCGGCTATTTCAGGACACTTGTGTGGCTCCAGAAGCTTCAGAAATAATCATTCTTCCTTCAAAATGAAGGCATCATATAACACATTCAAGGCAACATTAGATTTAATTATTCAACTTCGAAAAGATGTATAGGTATCAATCGTTATGATTTCTAGAAATGTGACTAATGTCTGTCCTAAGCTTGTGAATACCAGGCTATTGAACAATATCACTATAATTTGTTTAGTTCAGAAGTAAGGTATAAACTCTTATTTCTGAAGTACTTTAGATTTTGATTAATGAGATTTGTTTTTTTGTTTTGTTTTTGTATTGCGGCTCTGACAGCACAACATTTTTATGAAACTTTTAAAAAATGGCTCTTTTAGCTTTAAGGGTTGCTGACCACTGTGCTAAGGCAATACTCAAGATAGTATAACCAAGATATCTGAACGAGTTAACAGACTCTTAAGATAAATATACACCGTAACACAGGGTGTATAGGATATGATGAACAGTTAAGTAACAGAAACTATGCAATGCTAGAATTCCTAAGCACGAAGAATCAGAATTACATACATCAGTAATCAAATGAATGTAAATACTAATTCATAAAATAATTACAATTTATATTATTAAATCAGTTTGTGTGTCTGTTTGTCTGTCTGCACGTTCTTAATAGGTGGCTGCAGTTTTGGACCTGGGGAGCTGAAACTTTGCATGTGAGTGTCAATTGACCTGAGTCAGATCATTAGAGGGAGCGAGGCCACGATCGGAGGTAGTTTCGAGGCCGAAATTGAAAATAAAATGAAAAAATATGGCCGTTTGGGGCAGAAGGAGGCCTCCGGTCGAAAAGGTGTATGGAACAAAAGTTGTTCGCAGCCCCCCAAAATGGGGGTACGGATGAGGTCAGATCCAAAATCGGAGGCCGTTTAGCGGCCGAAATCGAGGTCACCGTTTAATGAAGCACAGGGAGGTCGAGGCCGGTGATTATGGTAGTAGCAGTATTGTGATGATTGTGGTATTAGTGATTGATGATGGTGATTGTGGTAGTAGTAGTGGTGGTAGTACCCGGGCAACGCCGGGTATCCCTGCAAAATGGCCGTTTGGGGCAGAAGGAGGCTTCCGATCGAAAAGGTGTATGGAACGAAAGTTGTTCGCAGACCCCCAAAATGGGGGTACAGATGAGGTCAGATCCAAAATCGGAGGTAATTTAGCGGCCGAAATCGGGGTCGCCGTTTAATGAGGCACAGGGAGGTCGAGGCCGGTGATTATGGTAGTAGTAGTATTGTGATGATTGTGGTAGTAGTGATTGATGATGGTGATTATGGTAGTAGTAGTGGTGGAAGTACCCGGGCAATGCTGGGTGGTGGTTAATTAAGAGAGTAAATATTGGGGAGCTTGGGAAGTATATGTGTTGATAGAATAACAATACTTCTCAACGAGGAAACTGAGGTAAATTAATTATGAAAATGGGCGTAGTTTCTAAGTAATCAGTGATGGATTAAGAAGGGGAATTATACACGAAATAAACTTCGACCTCAACTTGCAAAATACACAACAGAATACATATATTAGGAAAATCTGTGAGCGTGTGGCAACGTGAATTAATTAACACAAATTTATCTTACGTATGGGTAGGACGTTATGGAGAAGATGAATTAATTATGAACACTAGGTCTGGACACAGACCTTAATTAAGTGGTTATATTAGAATTCAGAAGGAATAACACAGTACGTAATTTAAAGATCCTGGGCACAGATCTCAGAATTAATTAGCACAACACGATTCACATATTTTACCCTATACCTCAACAATCATAACACAAAATAAGATACACAGGGACACTTAGGTTAAGTTTGGAGGGCTGAGAGAGGAGGGGTCTGGCCGACGTGGATCGTAGGTTTGTGGAGCCACACGTCAGGGGTAGAGGGCGCCACTCGAGCAAGGACTTCAGGTTCCAGGCTTCAGGAATATTTGGCATCACTCAAGCAGGACTTCAGGGGGGCACTTCAGGCTAGCACACTCTCCGGGCAGGGTAGGGGCAGGCTAGTACAAGCCACTACTGTGATTCGCTACTCTGCTCCTTATTCAGGTTTAGGGTAGTACCGCAGTTCAGGTTTGCATATCTCTTCACAGTTTAGTTGAGGTAATGTGCAGCTTTTTCCTTGACTCTCGTTTACAGGGTTTCAAACTCAGAGGGATATGTGGAAATGGTTGTGATGAAGTTGTGAGGTAATTGCTTATCGTAGGTATACTTAGTGGCTGTTTACATGGATACATAATTACTAGGTAGGTTATTAATTACTTAAGTGCTAGTTATTTAGTCTAATAATGGAGAAATGGGATGTGTACGGAATCGTCCATGAGCAAATTCCTAGACAAACATTGTTATAGCTCGCCTAATAGTTGTTCTTGGAAGAGGTTCATGATATCTCCCGGTCCATCATCATGTGTCCTCTTGTCTACATCCATTTGTATCGGTAGACTTCGGGCCGTTGATGTTTTATTTGCATAAATATCTCTTCACTATAAGCAAGATCCGGGGGATGAGGAAATGCTGTGCTGTGGTTGGCTGCTGTGAGGGGAGGAGAGCAGGCCGTTGATTGGTGGGGAGAATTTCCCATTCTCGAGGCTGGTGGCTGTTGTTGTAGAAAACGGGGAAACAGGGGTCGCTCTTGTATTTGTCCAGGGATCAGAGCATGGGAAAATTGGGGGGGCTCTTCTATTTTCCTTCTTCTCTGCTTTCGTTCTCCAGTCTTCCTCGGTTCTGTTAGTTGCAGACTGGTTATTCTGCAACTATTTTCGGTTGGGCTGGTCTTGAGACCCGTCATTTCACCACTGTCTTCATAGAAAAAGTCGCGACCTCGCGATTTAAGACTATAAGAACGGGTGGTGGGTGAATTTTTAACGGGTGTTAAACTCTGGAGGGTGAGGAGCCATAGTGTCGTAGGGACATCCGCCTTGTAGTGGATGTCCGTGGCGATGTTTATTTGCCAGTCTTCGTCAGCATGTTTAGCCAGATGGATCAATTGACTTGGTGATTTGATGATTGTAGGGACAGTGTTTTTGAGGAAGGTGGCACTGTTTATCTTCATGGCTGGCTGGTCTGCTGTAGAAGGCGGTGTAACAGGGGAGGTGGCTGGAGCTAGTCTGCTTGCTGTCGTTGGTGAAGGGGTAGTGATGAGAGCTGGGGTGGTAGTACCAGGTAGAGTTGACCTTGCACTAACAGGGGTGGCCTGGAGTGTTGACCTTGGATTATCAGGGGTGGTCTGGAGTGTAGCTGGCAGGGTAGGTGGAGGGTGGTTCCGCTGGATGTAGGTAGGGCTGAAGGTAGGTGCCCATCGTTGAGGGGGCATCACACAACGACCAGATCTTGTACATGTGGGGTTAGACCGAGTAGGGATTAGAGAGGGTTTGGGGACATGTGGTAATGGGGAGGGGGAGGAAGTTGAGCTAGATGATAGAGGTGGCCTATTTACTTTGTTGGGAGTTGGCCGAATTAGAGGAGAAGAATGTGTGCTACTAGAAGGTAGGGGACTTCTGTTAAATAGAGGGAGAGGGCGTGCAAAAGGTCTAGTTGGCAGATAAGAGGTAAAAGGAGCAGGAGACTTGAGATTGGAAGCATAAGATTTTGGATGAGGGAGGCGTGAGGTAAGAGGGACAGGTAACGGATAATAATAATAATAATATTTATTCAGTTAGCAATTTACAGAGTTGGTACCACATAGTATGTTACAGATATGACATGTACCAGCCTTGCATAATTCCAACTAAGGATAGCCCAATAAGGCCGTTAGGTGTATTTCCATTGGGGTCCTTGTGGGATTAGGTTAGCTGGGGAAATGGGGAGGATAAAGAAATAAATACTTTAGAAAAAGTATTTCTAGGGGGTTATTTTAACATACCTTACATCCTATAGTAAATATCAGGATGTAAGGTATCTTAAAATAACCCCCTAGAAATACTTTCTCTAAAGGATGCGGAAGTGAAAAGTGGGTTGAGGAGAGGAAGTGATAGGTAAAGGCACAAGATTGGGAATATTAGTGATTATAGGGGTGGTAGGTTGAGTGTTAGAAGATTGTGCAGAAGTAGGTAAACTGATGGAAGGGGAAGGTTGGACAGGAAGAGAGGGAGGGGGGCGATAAGCCTGGGAGGAGCAGAGACAGTGCGTGTGGGTATAGCAGGAATGGGTGTGTAAATAATAGGTGGTTGGTGTGGTGGTGGTAGAGGTGTGGGTGTATGAGGTAGAATGTTTAGATCAAGAGGGGTCTTTGTCGGCGTGCAGGTGTGACAGGTAGAGGAAGTTCAGGTGTGGTAGGCTCTGGGGATCCTAAATTGTGGTTATTAGTTGCAGGCAAAATGTCATTATGAATGGGATCAGCAAGCATAACTATATTCTCATTAATAGGCTGAAATCTACGTACATGCCTGTTACGATATGTGTGCGACTCACCAAAATAGTTGATGGTAACCTGGTAACAGTTCGGTACAGCTAGTGTTTGAAATGGACCTTTAAATCGGGGTTTGAGCTTGGATGGAACTGGTAAGTGTGCAACCATAACTAGATCGCCTACAAAGTGGGGACTGGCTTTAGGTGTTTCGTCAGGTTGAAGGTTTTGGACGTACTGTATTTGTCTTAGCCGATTTTTTAGGTGAACTAGAGATTGGTCGAAATTGGAGGAGGGCTCATACGGGGCAGCTATATGACATAGGGGAAGGAGCAAAGGTGCTACTCCAAATACTCGCTCATGGGGGGATATGCCGTCTTCTCGAGGGCAAGTGTTGATTCCCCATTGCACAATCTTGACTTGGCTGGACCAATCTTTGGAGTCCATTTGTTGTAACCGGGTTCTAATCTGGTTAGCAATGGTTCTGTGACTTCTCTCACATATGGAATTGCCTTGCGGCCAGTAAGGTGAGGAGTGGCTGATTTTAAATCCACACATTAGAGATAGTTGAGACCATATATGGCTGGTGAACTTAGGGGCATTATCAGAATGGATTGCTTCAGGGAGGCCAAAATGGGGAAAGACATGTTGAATGAGGGCCTCAGCCACTGCAATGACTGAGTGTTCTTTTGCGGGACAGGCGATGACATATTTGGAGTATGTGTCCACAAAAGTAATAATGTATCTGAAACCATGACTATTGTCCATCGGTCCCATTACGTCTACTGCAAGCAATTTCCAAGGTTTGGAGGCAGCTTACTTCCCAGAAGGACCAGCTGTGCGGGTTCGATCCTTGCCTAATGCACATGCATTGCACGACTCAGTGATGCGCTTGGCAGTGACATAAGGTGATGGTGTCCAATATACCTGTTGAAAGGTGGAGATGAGCTTCCTTTGGGCTAGGTGGATGCCATTATCCATGTGAATTGATTGCATAGTGGATAAGGCTGCTTGAGGAGTGATCATGATTTTACCTTCCAAGGCGAATAGATTGATATCCCGCCTGGTTAACCCACTGAGCCCCAGCGGCGACACGTTGTTGTCGGCAATGTATGTAACGCTAAACCCCAGCGACGACAACGTTGCATCAGCCACTAAAACCTCTTATTATTCGGCTCGTATGGTAGGAAATGCCTTGAGAATGGTAGAGGATATACCGTAGAGTGTTGCCGAACAGGGACGGTATGCGGGAACCGGCCAGCCAGGCCGCGCGGTTGGTGGTGGGCGGATTAGGGGCGCCACTTTACCCACTTATTAGACCGCGAATTTGGACCTTATTTACTCCCGTCGTATGGAAGCTAGAGGCTTGATATTTGTGTGAGACACACCTTAGGATGTACGCATTACAATGCCATACTCAGTTGTCACCCAAGTGCTGCCGGGCGGGTGGTCATGCGGGAGAGGTGATGAAAAACACTGTACCCACTTATCTCCCAACGACTTTGGACCTTATTTACTCTTGTCCATCTCCACTCTGTTTCTCTCTCATTCCCCATTATCTCCTTCTGTTATTCCTCCTATTCGTCCACCTTCCTTCTCCCTCCGCTCTAACCTACCTCAATTACTTCCTCTTCACTTTTAGAGTTATCAAGCTTCTCTATATATTTTATGTATGTCATTGATTACATAATTATCCTCTCCAATACTCACATTATCCCCTCGTTCCTAACAAATATGGCGTTATTTCGCACAACTCTGATTGGTCATGTATTTGTGTTAATGCATTTATTGAATATAAGACAACAACAGATTTGTTCCAACATGTGTGTGTGTGTGTGTGTGTGTGCGTGTATGTGTGTTTGTGTGTGCGTGCGTGCGTGTATGTGTATGTGTGTGGTGTGTGTCTGTGTGTGTGTTAGAGATAAAGGTCACTATGCAGCTCATTGGGGGCCAAGCACACTTGAATTAACACATGCAATATATTCAGGATAGTATCATCTATATTACTAGTAGTATAGTACCCACTGCAATATTCAAACTATATGTATACATTATTTCATCTGGGTAGCCTACTATGGTGGGTCAATCTAAGTAAACAGATAACTCATAGTTTATACATTCAAATATCATATAGATATACAGTAGTGTTGATTACTATAAAACAAAATAAAGATAACGAACAGAATGCGTGGTATGACAGAAACTAACATTTTATATAAAGAAATATCACATTGAAAATATAAATATTTGGAAGATAAGGAAAACAAATGGAAAAAGACACAATCAAGATGGAGCAGAGGGAAGGAACTGGATGGAGAAGTTTGTGAAGATGATTGAGTATTGTAAAGTTGGGAGGGTGAATGTTGTTGAAGATGCTAGGACGTGAGAGAACTTGAGAGGGTAGAGGTCGCCGGCGCCGCGGTCCAAGTTTTTGTATCATAACGCGGGATATTGATGATACAACTGAACCAAAATCATCCACATAACCAAACTTAGTGTCGCGGTTCTATGTAGTGTCAAATCGAATTGATGGCATAAATATCTTGGGAGATATAGCAAAAGCGTTTGAAAAACAATAACCGTTATTCCCCAATGCCAGGCAAAAACGAGCGAGTGCCAAGGGAATGATGGGTTTTTAGTCCAGTGTGCAAAGTTAAAATCGCATATTAGTGAAAAGTGGCTAGATTACGATTCATGTATGTATGTAATAAACTGTATTCGATGAAAAAACTACCAGCATTTATACAGAACTTACAATTTCAGAAGAAATTTTAGGGCCATTGTAAGTGAGCATCCTACCACCACGACCAAAACACATAAATCGCTTAGCACTTGACGAGTGTCATAGGTCCGTCCCCTCTCACCAACACCACGCCTCCCCCTTGTCGTAGACACATTCTAAACCGTGGTACCGGTATGCGATTTTATACCGAAACGGGAACTTAAACTCGAACAGGTAAAACAAATATCGAAAAATAAAACTGAGAATCATAATAAGTTAACTATTTAACAAATCGCATATTGAGGGATAGTAGTAGTGACGTTATTGAGGAAGAAACTCTCATGCAACTAACAATAGTGTAAGTTCGGGCCGGGGATAAGAGAGACAGGATGTGATTAGGGCAGTGATGATTCTGTTTCATAAGTGTTTCGAAAGTGTTACTTAAAGTTAAAACCAAAGCCAGTATTAGTGATTGGGAAGCTCGAACAATTCCTAACCACAAAACAGTGGACCCCCCCCCCCCCTCTCTCTCTCTCTCTAGCCCCCTTCCCTCCCCTGCGTCGTTACATACAAGAAAGTCGAGTGAAATATTCTTATAAAGTTAGATATGAATACCAATGACGTTTGCAATATCTGTAGGGACACAGTGAGAGACAAACATGGCACAAAATGCCAAATATGCAAAGACAAGTTTCATTGGTGCTGCGTAGGACTTTCACCACCGATAAACAATGCTTATAATAATAAGGGGAAGAACTTCCAATTTTGCAACAACTTTGCAGAGTTCCCAATGCAAATCATCCAGACTGTGGAAAAAACAGAGGTACAAGATACACCTAAATATAGCCAAGATGCGGTGTTATTCCGTCAAAATTGGGGAAGCACACCAGGAATTTCCCCTCATACATCCCTGACCACAACCGTATCGAATTCAATTACTCCTATTTCGTCTCACCCAAAACAAACAACAACACTTCCCTCTGAACAAACACTCACAACTCCTCCCTCACAAAAACTCACTTCAGCCCCCTCCCCACCACCTCGCAAAACCGCGACGTCACCAAATACCACACCGCTGCTCCCATGCCAACAAACACCTCAACCAACACCTCATACAAAATACCAACTTCATAAATCCACAAACTCTCCCACTTCACAACCTCCTATTGCCACAGACCACCCTACTGTCATTGACCAAATAACTTCCCAGGAAACACATATGAAGCAACAAGCTCCTCTAACAGGCTCACCCAACCACAGCCACCCAAATGACCCGCCCACACCGCCACCCTCCACACCTCTGCCATCTGCCTACTTACGCCAGGCAGATCAGGACACCCAGCCCCCCTCTACACCATCTCGTAACACCACACTATCCCTAAACCACACCATTTCCCCCAACTACAAGGCCTCCCCCTCCCAGACCCAACTAGCCCCGCAGCATAGCTCACTACATAACAGCTCTCAGTAACCTTCACCAATATGCAGATATTACCTGAAAAGACGGTGCTATTTTGGGCAACACAGTGATAATGTAGGAAAATGTAGATTTGCCCACCCACAAATTTGCAACAGACTGAAAAGTGATGGAAAATGCAAATTTGGTGAACAATGCAGATACCACCACCCAACCATCTGCAAGTCGTCACTTAAAGAAAAGACCTGCTACGATACTAACTGCCACGATTTTCATATTAGAGGTACATGGAGGCATGCAAGAAACATCACAAATGGTACTGGTAACCCAAAAAACTCTCCAGCTTCGCGAGGACGAGACAGAGGAAGAAGGCAAGAAGAGAACTGGTAGATGAAGATGAGGAGATTGACGGAGATGGAAGAGCACATAGAACACCTAGAGCACCTCCTGGCCACCCAAGAGTGGTGAGTACCTCCTGAAGACTATTAGAAACATAGTTCTCCAAACAATCTCTCCCCACTCTTGTTTGCAAATATCCAAGGCCTAAAAAACAGAACCACAAACAAAGTACCATTTATTAGTGGCCTGCTAGAAGAAGGAAACGCTATATTTGCGGCTCTCACAGAAACTCACATTAAAGATGAAGAGGATAGTGAAGTATGGATTCCTGGTTATAACTTACACAGGGCGGACAGAACGCATAGAACACATGGAGGTGTAGCCTTGTACAGCCATGACTCACTGATATGTACTGAATTCCTAAATAACAGTAATGTAGTGGTGGAAATACTGCGAGTTAAAATTGAATCTATAAATTTAGCAGTTATTGTAACATACAGGCCTCCGGACTCATCCCTAGAAGAATTCAAAACCCAGCTCAACAAAATAAAAGCAGAAGTGGAAGCACTGGGGAACCCAACACCAAATATTATGTGGCTAGGAGACTTTAACCTACCAAACATTAAATGGAGACAAGTAGAAAACCAAGTAGTGGCAAATAACACCATGGAAGCAAATACGAGAGCTTTTTAAACTTAGCGATTTTTTTAGTCATACCCAGCATATTGCCGAACCCACACGGTAAACAATATCTTAATAATAAAAATAATAATAATATTCTTCTGGTTACTTATATAGCGCCCGTATCTCCTCCTTCGAGGATTCACAAGCGCTTGGCTTTCTTTAGTCTACCAGAGACCATTACCCATCCCCCTTGCTCATGGGGAGATGGTAACCGCCGGCTATATCCCAGAAAAACTTTTTAATCTGAGCGGGGATTGAACGCGAGACCTTCAAGATGGGAATCAGGCACGCTATCAACTGAGCCAGCCGGACGGCTAGTACACAGCATAAACATATCAGACACAACATACTTAGATCATACATTAATCGAGATCTAAGCGTAGTAGGGAAGGTATACAGTAGGGTAGTGATTGAGAGAGTGAGAGTGAGAACGGAGAAATGGATAGGCGACGAGCAGGGAGGTTTTAGGAAGGGAAGAGGATGTGTAGATCAGATTTTTACCCTGAATTGTGTTGTGGAGAAGTATCTGGAGAAGAAACAAAAGGTGTATGTTGCCTTTATGGACTTGGAGAAGGCCTATGACAGAGTGGATAGAGAAGGTTTGTGGAAAGTACTTAGAATATACGGAGTAGAGGGCAAGTTGCTGAAAGCAGTGAAGAGCATGTATGAGGGTGCAAAGGCGGCAGTACGTGTGGAGAGTGAGCAGAGCGAGTTCTTTGACCTGAATGTTGGTTTGAAACAGGGGTGTGTGATGTCCCCGTGGTTGTTTACTGTATATATGGATGGAGTTATGAAAGAAATACTATCAAGAGCAGTGGATGTTGGTGTATCGCTGAAAAGGGAGGGAATTGAGTGGAAGCTACCTATACTGCTGTTTGCGGATGATACAGTTCTGATGAGTGATAATGAATGGGAGTTGCAGGGTCTGGTAAATGAGTTTGGAACAGTGTGCGAAAAACGGAATTTGAAGGTAAATACGGGGAAGAGCAAGGTTATGGTCTTCGAAAGGGGTGAAGTCACAGAGTGTGAGGTGAAGCTGAACGGTCAGGCTATGGAGATCGTCAACTCTTTTAAGTATCTGGGCAGTGTGTTGAGTAAAGATGGGACTATGGATGAAGAAGTGCGGGAGAGGGTACAACAGGGGAAGAGGGTTGTAGGAACGCTAAAAGCAGTAACAAGAAATAGGGTGGTCAGTATGGAAGTGAAGAAGTCCTTGCATGACAGTGTGGTAATCCCGACACTGACTTACGGAAGCGAAGCATGGACGTTGGTTGAGAGACTCAGACCAAGAGTGAGAGCAGTGGAAATGAATTACTTAAGGCGTGCGTGCGAAGTTACATGGAGGGATAGACAGACTAATGAGGAAGTAAGAAGGAGGTGTGGTGTGGAGGTAGATGTGCTGGAAAGTGTGAAAAGGAACAACTTGAGATGGTTCGGCCATATGGAACGTATGGAAAGCGAGAGAATGACTAAGAGGGTGTACGAGAGCGAGGTGGAGGGACAGAGGGGGAGAGGTAGACCGAATATGAGGTGGAAGGATGGAGTGAGGAAGTACATGAACGAAGGCGGTGCTGGTTGGGGGGAGGGGCGTCGACTGACTGGGGGCAGAGGTGCATGGGGGCGGTTCGTTCGTGGCCACCCCTTCGGGGATCACGGCGTCAGGCAATAGATAGATAGATAGATAGAAAACAACCTTAGCAAGTGTTCAGACAACCTCAGAATCGAGACCAAGAACCGGCCCTTTCAGTAAATTTAACTTCAATAACAAAAATATTAGTTGGGAAGAGGTAAATCAAGAAATGGAGGAAATAGACTGGGAAGATTTAATGAATAACCTGACACCTGCAGCATGTCTTGTCCTAATAACAGAAACCATGACCCAAATCTGTAGCCACCACATACCTGAAAGACAAACAAGACGAAGAAGCAAACAAGATCGGGAAAGAAGGAAGCTGTACAAAAGAAGAAAATTACTTGCACAACGACGCATACATCAAAATCTACAGGATAGGCAAAAGGCCAAAATAGATAGAGAAATTGTGGAAATTGAACATAGGCTAAGAATATCATATGAACTACAACATATCGAAGAGGACAGGAAATGTATTGCAGGTATAAAGGAACATTCCAAGTACTTCTTTTCATATGCCAAACTAAAGGCTAAATCAGCATCAAACATCGGCCCACTAAGCAAAGGGGATGGGTCATTCACAGGGGACAAAAAGGAAATGAGCGAACTCTTACGCCGGCAGTATGAAATGGCCTTCAGTGAGCCTGATGAAACAAAAGCCATCAGAGACCGAAATATATTTTTCATGGAAACCTCCCCCACGGAAGCCCCCCAGATGCTGGATATTGATTTCGGTCCAAAAGACATAGAAGAGGCCATTTCCAACATGCCATCCCAATCGGCACCAGGCCCGGACTCATGGAATTCGATCCTAATGAAGAAATGTAAGGAAAACCTCTCAAAACCCCTGGCAATAATGTGGAGAAGGAGTCTAGACACTAGTGAAATACCAGATAGCTTAAAAAACGCAATAATTGTCCCACTGCATAAAGGAGGGAGTAGAGCACTACCAAAAAACTACCGCCCGGTAGCTCTAACCTCCCACATCATTAAAATTTTCGAGCGAGTTCTGCGAAGCAAAATCTCAGCATTCATGGAGGCAAATGAACTACACAACACAGGTCAACATGGGTTCAGAGCGGGAAGATCATGTCTCTCACAACTTTTGGAACATTATGACAAAATTCTTAAAGCGCTAGAAGGAAAGAAAAACGTTGATGTCATCTACACCGATTTTGCTAAAGCATTTGATAAATGTGACCATGGTATAATAGCCCACAAACTAAAAGCAAAAGGTATAACAGGGAAAATCGGACGGTGGATATACAATTTCCTCGTAAACCGGAAACAATCAGTAGCAGTAAACCAAGTCACATCTGAGCCTTCAGATGTAAAAAGCTCAGTGCCCCAAGGAACAGTGCTAGTGCCCCTTCTGTTCCTCATTCTAATTTGCGACATAGATACCAACACAAGACACAGTACGGTGTCGTTTTTGCGGATGACACAAAACTAAGCAAGATAATAAACACACAAGAGGACACGGGCCAGCTGCAGGAAGACATAAATGTAGTGTTTCAGTGGACCAGGGAAAACAACATGCAATTCAATTAAGAAAAATTCCAATTAATAAGGTAAAGAGATAATAATGTCGTTAAAGAGAACACAAACTACCTAACAGAATCTAACCACATAATAGAACAGAAAGACAGTGTGAAAGACCTTGGGGTGTTAATGTCTGAAAATATAGGTTTCAAAGAACATAACCAGGTCAAAGTTGCAGCTGCGAAACGTTTAACGGGTTGGATTCTGCGTACATTTAAAACACGCGGTGAATTACCTATAATAACGCTCTTCAAATCTCTAATGCTACCGCGGCTTGAATACTGTAGCGTATTAACATCCCCATACAAAGCATGTGAAATAAATTGCTTAGAGAGTGTACAAAGAAATTTCACTTCGCATATATGTTCGGTAAAACAGCTACACTATTGGGATCGTTTAAGAGCACTGAAACTGTACTCGCTGGAACGTAGAAGAGCACGTTACCTAATAATATACACCTGGAAAATCGCAGAGGGTTTAGTACCAAACCTACATACTCCAATAGTCATGAAATTCAGTGATAGGAGAGGCTGGTGTGACGCTCACCGCTTCCCCCAGAACCGCATGGCTTACTCGCTAGGACTCGCCAGGGCAGAGAATGTGGCTACAGTCTACCTATCATTGTGTACTTTCCTTCTCGAGAAAGCTTGTGTTGCAGACAGTTCAGAACTGTTCTTTATTTTCGTCTGTCACAATCCTTTCTATTTTATTTAGTCAATTGAAAGTATTGTGTTAAGTATTTGAATGATGGGAAGGCGAGCGGGAGAGAGAGAGAGAGAGAGACCAGGGGGTGTGACTTGGTGGTGAGTGTGGCGCGTGGCTGGCCCCCTTACATAGGCCTCGCGGGATTCGTTGCCTCCTGCCTAACACTGCCTACTAGGCGGCTGCTTACTGGGCGACTGTCGTGCGCCCTCGTGCCATTCCTGCGAACTGGGACTCCAGCGAGGCGGTCCCTGGGAATATCCTGGTCAGATCCTTCCCAGACAGCATACTCTAAGCATCTCCCATGAACTGTTCCACACTCTTGTCTTAGAATCTTTCTCTCCTACTGCCTCTATCATTTCCACTACTTCCTCACCTTTTATTAATATTAATCCCCCTCTGGTTCCCTGCATCCACACCTTGAATTGGTGGCCAGACTGTATTATATGCTGGATCTCACATTTCTTATGTACTAGGCTAAGGTTGAAGAGAGTCGTTGTCTTTTTGGGAGATTGTATTGCTCGGACTGTCTCCATCAATCACTAATGTTTCTAGAGGGTTAAATAATGCTAGACTAGGGATCAGGTACCTTGCTGTTGGTGTTTTCACTGTGTGTAGGCTACTTTTGAGCTGCACGACACTACGGATTCTGTGGGTTACCTGGGTGGATCTTTTGTCTGTGTACCTTGGAGTTTAGACTGTGTAGTGCGTGAGGGCTGCTTGCCTAATCCACCCAACACTGTTCTAACTCTATTTGCTTTTACTTTTGAGGGTCGCCAGGAGGATACTCGATACTTGTGATCGAGAATCCTCAAGAGAGCACCCCTTCATATTAACGTAATCAGGCCGCACAGACCCAAGGTCCACACTAGGCTAGGAGCTGCCTTGCTCCACCAGAATTCTGTACCTTTGGTGCATCCCAGCTAGACTTTATTAACCCGGGTAGACATTAGCTGGATTAGATCATATACTCTTTTATGCATACCCATTATTTTTACACAAGCATTTTGAGGTCTAGGTTGCTGTAGAGAGACACAACCAGCATAGACCGGTTTTGTTAATAGGAGTACTACTTTTTTGTGGCGAGCATTATTACTGTTGCACCGCTTATAATATTCTTGTGTCCAATAACATTATAGGTCCAGCCTTTTTGTGTATTTAGCCTACACGTGCATTTCCCTGCCTCCTGCTATTTTGTGGTTCCATTTCCGATACGTTCTTCTTAGTAGCATCCGACATTATTCAGAAGATTCCTTGTTCGGTGCTTGAGGACTTTACAACACTTTCTTTCATAAAGGAGTGACAGATATTATTGATTAAAGTAACTTTAAGTAAACCTTCTTCTTATTTGCATTAGATCACTCTTGTGATTTAATTAAGTTAACTATCTTTTCCTTGTGTACCATAACTAAGCAACCATATGTTATAGGTAATAGGCTGTTTCAGAGAACATCAGCCTATAGTAGAAGCACATAGATACTGAGAGTTAAGATACCCCGCTATCGCAGATATAACTCTGGAGGGTATAATTGTGTTCTTTGTTCGACGGGATTATATATCAGGGGTTGGATCTAGCGTTTCCGTTGTTGCATTTATGCCAGTCTAGTCCAATGTATAAGAGCCACTGATTTATACGAGACCCGATCGTAACAAATGGCGACCTTGCCAGGATTTGGTGAACTGACATATAATTGCAGGTTATTGTGCAGATTTTTCTCACAGTTTAGGCAGTGAACATTTGTTGATTTTGTGGAATATTGTTTGAGGACATGCAAGAATTATTTTTTTAGCAAAGTAATATAGCACTTAAGCTGTCTCCGAGAATTTTTTATTGTGAATATTGTGGTATAAGAGTTTGGGGTACTTCTTTTTGTGTATCAAAGTGAAAAATCTTCAGTGAGCATCATGTCTTATAGCGGATCAGTGCAGGATGAAGACACAGTACATGATGTAGAAGCTGAGGAGCAGCAGCATGGGCAGGTTGTTAACTTGGTGAACAGTGAGGAGGATGCAAGGAATTTTTTACAAAGGCCTGTTACTTCCGACCGGTTGATGGGTATGAATCGGTACGGTCTCCAGTGCTTAGCCGCAGCTATCGGTCATGTATGTACTAGTGGCATGACCAAGGATGACCTGATGACGTTTGTGCTGGGGGGGGGTGACTGGCGTACGAGGTAGGGTGAGTGCTCAGAGCCCTTTGGCCGAGCCTCCCCTTCACTCGACTCCCAATCCTCCTATTGGAGTACCGACCCTGAGCACGCTTCCGCAGGTGGGTAGTGACTGGCAGGGTGGTTTGCCCCTGGGGGGATCACCGGGTATTTCTAACATCATTGCATCTCCTCCTCCTCCTCAAGGTTTGACCCCGGAGATGCTCTTTCAGCTCGAGCTAGCTAAGATAGAAGAGAGAAAAGAGCTAGCTAAGATAGAAGAGAGAAAAGAGCTGGCTAGGATGCAGCAACAGACGAGGGAAGCTGAGCTTAGGACTGAACTAGAATCTACAAGATACTGTGCCGACATGGATTTAGAGAAGTCTCGTGTTGAGACGACGGGACAGCGACTCGGTACTGGAAACCGTGCGCATGATCAGTCTCTGTCGCACCTTCTCAAACTGGTCCCTGTATTTGACGAGTCTGGTGTCACAGAGTGTTTCAATAGATTTGAGAAGAAGTGCCGGGAGCATCAGTGGCCTGAAGTTAAGTGGGCGGCCCTTGTGTCCTCTAGACTCGTAGGTAAGGGGCTCAAGGCTTACGATGCACTGCCTTTGGAGTCCTGCGTTGTTTATGAGGAGCTCAAGGAGGCTGTCCTGCGGGCATATGAGCTACAACCCGAGACATATAGGTTAAAGTTCCGGGGTGTGACTAAGGGGCGAGACAGTACCTTCTTGGAGCACGCCCGGGACCTGTCCGACGCTATGGGAAACTGGATCAGATCAGAGAAGACAACTACGTTTGATGAGATGAAACAGTTGATGCTTCTAGAGCAGTTTTATAAGTGTACGGGCAGCGACTTGACTTTAAACCTTAAAGTCGTTAAGGAGCGTTACCCTCCCCCTCCCCGGAATATGGACACACATAAATTTAAAAGCAATGACACCAAGACTGATCACAAACCTAGCACCGCCCCGTTTAAGAAGGGTCAGGGGACTTTTACACCTCAGTATAAGTCCAAGGGGAAATTTGAGTGTTATCACTGTCACAAAGAGGGGCACATGGCAAAAGCTTGTCCGAGCAGACCTCCCACGGCGGCTGTGTCATTGGCTTGCAGCATTGGGGTGTTCCAGAAGTCTTGTGTGTTTGCTGGAGGCATAAGATCAGAGGATGGAGCACCGCCAGTGAAGAAGGATCCGGAAGGCTCGAATCCTGTCCGCGATGCCTTTTGCGACCATAGAGGGCATGGCTGCGTGAAGTGGGGGGGCAAGAAGCACGGGGTACAGCTTTTGCGTGACACAGGTGCCTCTCAGACACTCTTGAAGAATTTCACTGGTAGACCCATAAACGCGGCGCGGGTAGTTGTGGTGCAGGGAGTTAATGTAACTAGGTCATACCCGCTTGTTAGAATGGAGCTTGAAGTTGACGGTGTGACTCGCGAACTGGATGTGGGAATCGTGGAGAAATTGCCTGTTGGGGGAGTCGACCTCCTTCTCGGCAATGACTTTGCGGTGCCTGCTTCTAAGGTTTCACCCTTAGTCGTTGCCGAGGAGCCGGCCGACGTGAGCAGGGAGGAACAGGAATGGGTTGAGAAGTGTCAGGTGCAACCAATGGCGTGTGTTGTAACCAGATCTCTCGCATCCAGGGAGTCACAGCCTAACCAACAGTCTTCAAATAAGCGGAGGAACGGTCACGAGAAGGTGCTGAAAGCTGATACGGTGGAGAGTCTAGTACCAGCAGCGCTTCTCGGGGACTCAGTATTAGCACCGTTATTAGAGTCTGGAGAAGCACCACCACCTGTCACTGAGAGTGTAGAGGCAGGGCTTAAAGAGACTCAGAGGCAGCAACGGTATACACGGAGAGAGCAACGGGATGCAAAGTTCGATGTTGGGGGAGGGCATGAGTTGTTTCGCAAACACTTAGACAGGCTAGCTCCCTCAGATATTCACAAATTGCAGCTAGAAGACCCGGAGATTCTAAAGTGTAGTGACGGTGCTGTCGAACTTGAGAGTAGAGAACGAATGTTGCGTAGTCTGGAGTTGGCTGGCCGCAATCTGGTAGGCTCTCAGGCCCTCATGAAGGACAGGTACGACCACAAGGTGAAACTCAGGGAGTTTCACGTGGGTCAGGAGGTGTTGATACTACTCCCTTTTGTAGGTCACCCCTTATCCGCAAAGTACGCTGGTCCTTATAGGGTAGCAGAGAAGCTCTCGGATTTAGATTACCTGGTGGCCACTCCAGACAGGCGTAAGAGGAATCAGTTATGTCATGTCAACCTGATGAAGGATTATGTGAGGCGCCCACCTGAGCCTCTCACTGTCCCTGTGATGACTTTCAGCAGTCAAGGTGGAGAAACAGAACGGGACAGTCATGCGCAGGTGGATGACAACTGGGATTATCATGTTTCTGCAGATCAGTGGGCGGGAAACACGAGACAGGCGGCTCATGAGGCTTTGCAACACCTACCTGAGCAACAGCGTGTGGCTGTCGAGCACCTATTCTGTTTATACCCTACTGTATTTGCGGAACACCCAGGCCTCACTACTCATGAGCTGCACGACGTTGACGTCGGAGACCACCCACCCTTCAAATCAGTGCCCTATAGGGTGCCCCCTGTTAAACTTCCGGCCCTCCGGGCGGAGTTGGAGTATATGTTGCAACAGGGACTGATCGAGAAGGGGCCGGTAAAGTGGACATCTCCCGTAACGCTGCAACCTAAGCCGGATGGCAAGGTGCGCTTCTGTGTTGATTACCGCAGGCTAAACGGCTTGACTCCCACCAACCCATATCCTCTTCCCCGGGTCGATGAATGTGTAGACAAGATTGGGCAGGGCCAAGTTCTTGACCAAGGTGGACCTGGTAAAAGGTTACTGGCAGGTGCCTTTGTCTGAATGGGCGAAAGAGGTGTGTGGTTTTGTGGTGGATGGTGCTACATATCGTTGTAATGTCATGCCGTACGGTCTAAAGAATGCACCAGCGACCTTCCAAAGCTTGATGAACGAGTTAGTGGCTGACATTCCGAACTGTACCATGTACCTGGACGACGTCATTATCTACGATGACGATTTCAAGAGCCACTGTGAACATGTAGAATCCCTATTTAAGAAATTAAGCGAGGCAAACTTGGTGGTCAACCTGGGAAAGTGTGATTTTGTGCGGGCTACCGTGCAGTATCTGGGGTTCATGGTGGGTTTGGGCCAGGTGTGCCCCCCACAGAACAAGATATTGGCTATTAACCACTTCCCCAGGCCGTCCACCAAGAAGCAGATCATGAGGTTTTTGGGCATGATTGGTTACTACCGCCGCTTTATAAAGTGCTATTCTACTGTGCTGGCTCCTCTGACGGACCTATTGGCCAAAGATAGAAAGTTTAAGTGGGTGCCTGAGTGTGAGAGGGATTTTTTGCTAGTAAAACACCTGTTGTGTACTCACCCAATCCTCAGGGCCCCGGACTTTAGCCGACCATTCCAGCTGGCAACTGATGCCAGTGGTGTGGGGGCTGGTGCCGTTCTGATGCAATCAGACGAAGATGGGCTGGAGCACCCAGTTAGTTTCTTCTCAAAAAAGTTCAACTCGGCGCAGAAGAACTATTCAGTAGTTGAGAAGGAACTGCTGGCGATTGTGCTAGCGCTCAGGCAATTTGAGGTGTATGTTCCAGCCTATGGACCAGTTGTGGTGATCTACACCGACTATCACCCCCCTCAAGTTCCTGAATCAATTCCATAACTGGAATATGAGGCTGACCAGGTGGTCATTAATGTTGCAGGAATACAACCTAGACATACGCCATATTGCCGGTTCTGAGAATGTGATTGCAGATTGCTTATCGAGGGTGGAAGACCCGGGGTAGATCATCACAAGGGTAGCCTCCTACTTTGGTTTGATTAGTATGTTTACGTCTGGTGCTTGTTGGCTCGCGTGTGTAGCCCAGCGTATTGGGTCGTAAAGTAGGAGTTGCTGTGTTGGTATAGAAGAAAAAACTAGGCTTGCCCCTGTAGTGCAGCCGCCATAAACATATTAAAAATATAAAGATCCTATAAAAACTCTTTCTTTGATAGTTAATTTTTTGTAAAGTATGTTATAGCAGAAACTCTGAGTTGTACTCCTCTCAGAAGGCTGGGCTAGTGAAGCTCCCTCTTATGAGCATAACTATGTAATTTAATCTATTGTGTTGGGAAGGGTTGTTGATTTTTATAATATGTTATTTTGATGAGAACTTTGCTTTACATTTCATTGTCGCTGGGTGGCTAGGAGTGGCGAATTTTGTATGGGTTCTGCATGTCAGATTTAGAGCTCATAGTTGGAGCTTCTTAAAAATCTTGGGTGGGGTGTGACGCTCACCGCTTCCCCCAGAACTGCATGGCTTACTCGCTAGGACTCGCCAGGGCAGAGAATGTAGCTACAGTCTACCTATCCTTGTGTACTTTCCTTCTCGAGAAAGCTTGTGTTGCAGACAGTTCAGAACTGTTCTTTATTTTCGTCTGTCACAATCCTTTCTATTTTATTTAGGCAATTGAAAGTATTGTGTTAAGTAGTTGAATGATGGGAAGGCGAGCGGGAGAGAGAGAGAGCAGGTGGTGTGACTTGGTGGTGAGTGTGGCGCGTGGCTGGCCCCCTTACATAGGCCTCACGGGATTCGTTGCCTCCTACCTAACACTGCCTACTAGGCGGCTGCTTACTGGGCGACTGTCGCGCGCCCTCGTGCCATTCCTGCGAACTGGGACTCCAGCGAGGCGGTCCCTGGGAATATCCTTGTCAGATCCTTCCCAGACAGCATACTCTAAGCATCTCCCATGAACTGTTCCACACTCTTGTCTTAGAATCTTTCTCCTACTGCCTCTATCATTTCCACTACTTCCTCACCTTTTATTAATATCAATCCCCCTCTGGTTCCCTGCATCCACACCTTGAATTGGTGGCCAGACTGTATTATATGCTGGATCTCACATTTCTTATGTACTAGGCTAAGGTTGAAGAGAGTCGTTGTCTTTTTGGGAGATTGTATTGCTCGGACTGTCTCCATCAATCACTAATGTTTCTAGAGGGTTAAATAATGCTAGACTAGGGATCAGGTACCTTGCTGTTGGTGTTTTCACTGTGTGTAGGCTACTTTTGAGCTGCACGACACTACGGATTCTGTGGGTTACCTGGGTGGATCTTTTGTCTGTGTACCTTGGAGTTTAGACTGTGTAGTGCGTGAGGGCTGCTTGCCTAATCCACCCAACACTGTTCTAACTCTATTTGCTTTTACTTTTGAGGGTCGCCAGGAGGATACTCGATATTTGTGATCGAGAATCCTCAAGAGAGCACCCCTTCATATTAACGTAATCAGGCCGCACAGACCCAAGGTCCACACTAGGCTAGGAGCTGCCTTGCTCCACCAGAATTCTGTACCTTGGCGCATCCCAGCTAGACTTTATTAACCCGGGTAGACATTAGCTGGATTAGATCATATACTCTTTTATGCATACCCATTATTTCTACACAAGCATTTTGAGGTCTAGGTTGCTGTAGAGAGACACAACCAGCATAGACCGGTTTTGTTAATAGTACTACTTTTTCGTGGCGAGCATTATTACTGTTGCACCGCTTATAATATTCTTGTGTCCAATAACATTATAGGTCCAGCCTTTTTGTGTATTTAGCCTACACGTGCATTGCCCTGCTTCCTGCTATTTTGTGGTTCCATTTCCAATACGTTCTTCTTAGTAGCATCCGACATTATTCAGAAGATTCCTTGTTCAGTGCTTAAGGACTTTACAACACTTTCTTTCATAAAGGAGTCTATCTCTATCTATCTATTGCCTGACGCCGTGATCCCCGAAGGGGTGGCCACGAACGAACCGCCCCATGCACCTCTGTCCCCAGTCAGTCGACGCCCCTCCCCCCAACCAGCACCGCCTTCGTTCATGTAGTTCCTCACTCCATCCTTCCACCTCATATTCGGTCTACCTCTCCCCCTCTGTCCCTCCACCTCGCTCTCGTACACCCTCTTAGTCATTCTCTCGCTTTCCATACGTTCCATATGGCCGAACCATCTCAAGTTGTTCCTTTTCACACTTTCCAGCACATCTACCTCCACACCACACCTCCTTCTTACTTCCTCATTAGTCTGTCTATCCCTCCATGTAACTCCGCATGCACTCCTTAAGTAAAGGAGTGACAGATATTATTGATTAAAGTAACGTTAAGTAAACCTTCTTCTTGTTTGCATTAGATCACTCTTGTGATTTAATTAAGTTAACTATCTTTTCCTTGTGTACCATAACTAAGCAACCATATGTTATAGGTAATAGGCTGTTTCAGAGAACATCAGCCTATAGTAGAAGCACATAGATACTGAGAGTTAAGATACCCCGCTATCGCAGATATAACTCTGGAGGGTATATGTGTTCTTTGTTCGACGGGATTATATATCAGGGGTTGGATCTAGCGTTTCCGTTGTTGCATTTATGCCAGTCTAGTCCAATGTATAAGAGCCACTGATTTATACGAGACCCGATCGTAACACTGGGAATGAAATATCCCCCGGATGAATAACATGGGTGCTATGGGCTCTCTGTGAAAGGGCTGGTTATCACACAGAGGCCCACGTCTCTTCAACAAACTTCCACGGCGAGTAAGAGACATGAGGGGCGTCTCTTTAGACAACTTCAAGAGAGTCCTCGATGTCAAACTGCAAAAAGTGCCAGACGAGCCCATCTTCGCAAGGGAGCGTGCTGTATCTTCAAACAGTCTGCTGCACCAAGACACCAACGAGGGGCAACGCGCTCCTCGGTGCTGCTAGGAGAGTGGCGAACACAACCTTAGGTGACCTTAGGTAGGAACCTTAGGTTAGGGGAGATTGAAGTTGGTGTTGGGGGGGGGGGGCAGGGTGGGATGTGTGTGTGAGAGAGAGAGAAAGAGATGAGACACGTGATAAACAGAAGGGAAAGGTGGAGGGTGGAGGAAGGAACCTTTATACAAAACCAAACGACAATCACTACGAGCTAATCACTATAACTTTTTTCCCCAGCCCTACAGGCAAACATAATGGTTGATAGAACGGTTATGTACTTTTTTATATAACTCTATATTATACCTTCATTATATCTTATTTTTACTTCTATTATTGATAGAACAATCGCTGTATGTAAATACAGGTATAACACTAAAGTGCAAAACTTATTTAAAAAGAATGATACTTGTGTGGTATTTCATGGCAATCATCTCTTGATAAACGGTTTGCTGAGACTCCACTCCACCAGTGTGCTCTCTTTCGACAGAGCGTCTGCCTATAGGTTTGCTACAGCTGGCAAATACGTCGCATGGATCGTTATTTTTAGCTTGAGGGCTAGCTTGAAAATTCTTTCCGAGAGACGATAAAGCATTCTGGTTGTCCTTTCTGAAATATTACGACTTGCCTTTCACGAAGGAGCCATGAGACCTGAGAAATCTTAGAAGAACACAAATTTCTTTGGAATTGATGTACAATTGTGATGCCTGGAATATTGACCTTGACCCTGATGCCTCTCAGTGGACTGATAATCCCAGCCGAGGGTGCCCAATGCATCTGTGTTTATCCATACCAACTGTCGAGTGAACAGAGGTTGAAATTGAATAGTGTGTCCAGAATACCAGCAGTCAGACAATTAGGGAAGGTACAGACCAGAGACAACCCAGCGGATAGATAGGAAAGGCACTGTTTCCTTCTAGAATTATAAGTCTTTTGAGGTGAAGTAGGCCTAAAGGGATGGTTGATTAAATCCAAATATGTGTGCCTTTGAAGGACTCCCATTGCCGACGAGTGACTGGCAGGCATTGTATGAAATAAATAACCTTGCGATGTAGCCTCTTCTCATTGTCTTGACTCAATTGAATGGTTAACTTCTGAGAGTCCCAAACTAGACCTACCCATTGCATGATACTGGAGATGAGAATTCACTTTTGAAAGTTGATTTTGAATCCGGGCCTTAATATGTTTTATTTTATGACAGTGAGAGTATGCTCACTACACGAGATTGAGAGGCTGCTATGACCAGCCAGTTGTCAAAAATGAATAGAAAGGCAATGCCTCTTGTCCACAAGGGGAGTATTGCTTGTTGGACCAGTTTCGAAAAGACCCTTGGTGCAAGATTTAAACCGAAGGGGAGCTGTTAAAGCTGAATTACTTAGTCTTTGCACTATATGGCCAGGTACTTTTGAAATATTTTGTTGATTGGAACATGACAGTAAGTGTCGGAGAGAATGATGTAGAGAAATAATCCAGACAAAAGGTTTGAGTAATAATCATACTTGGCTGATAGTTAACATCCTGAACTTTTCTTTGTGAATTAATTTGTTCAGTGACGACAGATCTATGACTGGTTGGCTGGGTCTTCCCCAAGTGTTGCAAGGCCAAGCCTTGAAACATGCCCGAAAGCTTCCAGTATGAAGATACTGAATGTATTTGTTTCAACTTGTCCGAGATCAGACATTCCTATGACTTGGCAATTGGATTGGTCTCTAAATTTTGAGGGGAGCAAGTTGGGAGCCCTTTCTTTTTTCTTTTTTCTTTTTTTGTTTGACTAAGTCGGTACCGGGTTCTTGATATATGTGAGGTGTGACCAATCACTGGCCACTAGGTTGTTATTGAAAGTTAGTAAACTCCCCCCCCCCCCCCTCCCACAAAAAAAAAAGGTGATTGAGAGCCAAACCATCGTGGATGCCCTCTGCCTCCTTCGCTCTGTGCTTGGCTCAAAGTGGAAGGTATCAATGACTTAAGGGTCATTGATGGAGTCTGTTTGCTAGTTGGGGGGTTATGAAATGTCTTCTGCCCTGAACTATGCTTCGCCGACATCTTAGCTTGGACTGCTGACATATCTGATCTAGCTAGAATAGTATGCACATTAGACCAAGTTGTGCGAGACATTGTATGTATGGTTAAAACTGGGGAATTAAGCACACAATCTTTGATCTCTTGTGGTAGGTTCTTCGTAAACAATACTTTTAAATCTTGCCAACATCAGATGGCTTCAAAGATTGCCTGCCTTGTGTCACCCAAAGACATAAGTGAATTGGCCAGAGCAAGACGTCGGATTAGGCGCAAGGTCGACCTGGTTGCGTCATCTGGGAGTACATCTATTATGCTCTTTTGTGAGACGGCTAACTGCTGGGACAAAAACAGTTGAAACAGCAACCAGTGGGCTTTGGATTTCAGTCGACTCTCTTTCTCAATCATAGACTGTGTGGGAATGGTGAACAGAACATCCATCTGATTGACCTACAGCTTAGAGACCTTTAGAAAAGATAACAATTGCAGCGACATATTAGGAGCTTAAGTTACAACAAGGTTGACAAAATGGTGGTCATCTACTGGCAATGGTTGGGGTTTAATTTCTGTCATGGTCTTGGCCATGATAGAAGGGTCTCTATCCCACTCAGGCCACGGGCCTACATCAAGACACTTTGATAACAGTTCAACAGTATTATTCTTGTCCCGCTTGGGATGGTAGGCCCACTTCAGAGTTATAACCTGTAATGCCTTTATGTCAGTAAATACAACAATCATATCATAGTTTGTGAATGGTCTACGTGCAGATGCTGCAGGCAGAGCTGGTGATTGAGAATATGTGAAGTACTCTAAATTGTGGACAGAAGGGACTGCTTTTATCACAATATTAAGGACTTCCCCTGTGGTATTAGTAGCGACGATGCACACGCCAAATATGATCAATGATGGAATGATAAATACAATATCATCATGCTATAAGAGTATCTATAATCAAACTAAATTAATATGATACTTTATCCTACTATGACTCATAGCAAAATATACTTGCATACTCGTTTCTACATGTACCTTTTTTTATTTGAGGCTTTAATTAAAGTTTTGTACTGTACATTGTATATATAATATAGCAAAGATAAATACATACTTTAATTAACCCTTACAGTCCCAGGCCCGAGTATATTCGTCAGTAGATAAGTATCTCCCCAGTCCCAGGCCCGAGTATATTCGTCAGTAATGTATTTGTCTTGTAACTGCCTGTACAAGGCTTATTTTTTTTTTTTTTTTGTATTATTAATTTTTTTTTTTTTTAAGTCTTGTAAAAAAAAAAAAAATTAGATATCCAGTCTTGCCTCATCTCTCGAGGTGAAAAAGGTGGTCTCTCCTGCCATTTTCGCCACAGTGCTTGGGACTGCTGGGGACTTTTATTACTGTATCCTACGGTACTCAACGGGTTAAGGAGATTATAAGAGTATGTGAGAGATCGAGTGTGTGTGGGAGTAAAAGTACATATTTCTTAAGTTAGGAAGTGAGAGCAAAGTAGGGAACTCTACATATGAAAGTGAGAGCAAAGTAGGGAACTCTACATATGAAAGTGAGAGCAAAGTAGGGAACTCTACATATGAAAGTGAGAGCAAAGTAGGGAACTCTACATATGAAAGTGAGAGCAAAGTAGGGAACTCTACATATGAAAGAACATGTAAGGACCAAAGTTTACCCTGCTACTCTTCGTCATTGTCTTCTTTTAAGTTTTCTTCGTATTCTCTACTGTTGTTTCTGTGTCCTTCCCTCTTCCTTTGTATTCTCATTCTCCTCATCGTTCACTTGTCCATTTCAACATTTTATTCTTGCTTCTCTTTGTATGTCCTGTCTCCTTTTCTACATGTTTCCTTCTTTCCTTCTTTCCTTCTTCTTCTCTCCATTTCCATCCTGATAGCAACAATGAGAGTATTGGTCGTGTTGATAATGATAGCAGCCATGGTGATATTAGTGGTAGCAATGATAGTAGTGATGATGGCGACATAAATAATGGTGGTAGTGCGAGTGATGGTAAGTGATGTTGACAGATGTGATAATAATAATGTTTTTTGTATACAACTGGTAGTATTTATAGTGGTATTATAATGATAGTGATAGCTCTGGGGAAATTGGTTGTGGTGATGATGCAAATGGAGGTGAGGGGTCCGAGGTATAGAGAGATATGACTACCATGGTGCTGTGGGTTGATGATGGTGGTCTGATCCCACGTCTTTCTTGGTCAGTCTTTTGGTGCATCTCCCTCCACGTTCACGGTCTTTTCACCCAACTTAGTTCATCCATCCTCTCTACATGTCTAAACCATCCAAGGCAGCTAGTACTCATCTCATCAATGATACTCTTGATACTTTACCGCATCCTCAGCTCTTTACTAGATATCCTATCTTGCAGTTTGGATCCACATATCCATCTCACCATTCTCATCTCGTTACATTCCATTCTGTTGACATCATACGCTTTGACAGGCCAAGTTGCTAAAGCATAATTTATTATGTCATGACGCTTCTAACACATGATGCATACACCTTTCCCTACTGACACACACACACACAGACACACACACACACAGAGCAGTGCAAGTATTATACAAAAATAACAATGAAGATAAAGAGAAGACACAAAATACTAGCATGCGAAATAAGGATGGTAAAGAGATAACAAGACATATAGGAAGTAGACAAAATATATACACAAAAGGAAAACGAGGAGGGAGGCGCCCTTTGATCCTCTTGAACATGTACTCAACTTTGTCACACAAAAAGAGAGAGAGAGAGAGAGAGAGAGAAAGAGAGAGAGAGAGAGAGAGAGAGAGAGAGAGAGAGAGAAAAGGGGAAAAGGAGAGAGAGAGAGAGAGAGACGAAACGAAATAAAGAAGGGATGCGAGAGGTTATATATATTGCATGTCTGATAGAAGCATGCATCCATAAACTTACACACATTTACACACATGTTAGCACGTCATAACACGCGCTACACACTGTCAGTGACACACACACACACGAACACATTGTTACATACACACAAAAATACAGATTTGCAAAAACAAAGACAAAAAAATACTCATACGCTGGTTCACATATACCATAACATGCTAGATATTTCTCTCTTTCTAAACGACTCACGAAAATAAACTTGTGTGACCTGCCAGAGAGAGAGAGAGAGAGAGAGCTACTTATGATATAGTTCACGAATTTTTGCGTGATAAATTCAAAAGCTAGCAGGCACATATACTGACTTAAATAAGAAGTAAAGATGATCCAGAATATATTGGGATCAGAGACCTTGGCATCAATTTAACCATATCAGTAGGATGGTGGAATTTGTATTTTATTTTGAATAAACTCGAATTACATTATTTGGATCATGAAGGATCCTTATTAGCTTTTTTAACCTTAAAAGTTCCGACATAAACTTAACATGTCGTTTGATGACATATGCTCATCATTAATAGAACCTCATTTTTCGATGGAATTAATAAGTTGTCAACAAACCACTTTCCCGAGGCATATGTTTCGTAACCTAAGGTCCAAAAGTTTCTGAATTAATGCTTACACAATATTACCTCACCTACTTTACTCTTCTATCAGTCTATCCATACCAATGATAAAATACCCCGAAATATTGACTCCAAAACAATGTAATGCAAGAATTAGTAGTAGAAATACCTTACTATATATTTGACTCCGATAATCCACCAATATAGAACTGGAATGACTCCTTATTTATACATGTGGGATGATATATTCAATTTCTATGTATCGTTCCCCATGCGTCAGCAAGGGAAATGGGAGAGCGAGTAGGAGGGAAAGTAGCTTATAGTAGGGTCATTTGCTTGGAATCCGTGACCATTTTGTTCCTACCTTTTTCTCTCGATGGAATTGACAACCTGAACCATTTTTAAGGAAAATTAGCTCCTAATTTAGGAGCTAATTAGCTCCTATGCCCCTCTGAAAAATGGCGGCTAACTCTGCTAGAGCCCAATATTCAAAATGGCCGCCAACGCCATCTTGAAAAAACATGAAATGTAATATCTCTGGCATCAGATGAGTTACAAGGACGAATGAGGTGTCCTTTTTCACTAATTCTGGCATTACAAATCCACTGGAATGGTTATTGTAATGTATTGTATTGTATATTGTATTGTTATTGTATTGTATTATACTAATTGTACATACTAATCTGCCACTTCACTGTCACTACATGATTCACTGTATGAGCCACTATCAGAATCACTGTCCTCACTTTCGCTGCTATCATCACTGTTGTTCTCTGCCTGTGGATTTGTAGGTAGTGGTATGGATGGGGGAAGTGGGGGCTGGGTTGAACGGACAGGCAGACATAGGCCATTTACAAGATGCCATCTATGGCCGATCGGTGAGGGGTGACTTTGGAGCTGGTAATGCTTTTGCAAATATGCAAGATAGTTTGCACGCTCCAAGTGTGGACGGAGACTGTCCAAGTCAGGCACAAGTCGGATAGTGCTTTTTTTCTTCTGAGCTCTCCACTTCGCTGCCCTCGCATCTCCCAGGGTCTTGCTTTTGGTATCACCATAGACATATTGAATGACAAACCGCTCCAAATCACTGATGACCTGTTCTGTGACTAGGAGTGACTAGGTGTGACTGGCCAGCACCGGCCAGTGTGTCGCTCTTGAAGACATCGTTGTCGACTATAGCGATAGCTGGCTTACCCTCAGCTAGTTCGAAGGGGCAATCAGATGAGCATTTGAGGTCATTGACCACCCAAAAATCTTGCAGCATAAGTACGTCATTGTAACTGATGCCCAGTCCATCTTTGTGCATTATGTCGACTATCTCCCTACTCTTGGTCAGTCCATGTAGCAAGACAGAGAGATTTATCTCAAATGCAGTGAGTTTTCCAGTGATGTAGCTTGTGTGGATAGATGCAATCGATCGGACGGATGGACTGTCATCAATTGCAGACTTATTTGGGTGTTTCAGCCATGTGAGCAGCTTCAGCAGGAGCTCACTGAGGTCTTCTTCTCTCTCCAACTCGTGTATATATGGGAGCCAGGGAATAGTATTTGTCCTGATGACTTGCTCTTTGAGTCGTGCCGCAACATTCATCACCAACTGATCATTGCTGACACCCAATGAAGATATTGCCGCCTCGATGTATGTACCTGCTGCTGTTTTATCATATACCAGTTCACTCACATTCTTTTGAATGCATTCATGAAATCCGATGTCTTCCCCAAATTCATTGACGAGAATTTCCTTTAAGTAGCTGGATTTTACTACTGAGTTTTGTCCTTGATTTGAGATAATGCACTTATAGTCCTGCAGCAGGCCTTGCAGTGTGCGAATTTCATGGTCTTTGAAGATGACTTGACGAATATGATGAAAGAAGAGAGCTTGGGCCTCTCGGAGGTTTACACGCTGCAGATGTTGAGTGCTTTCATCTGAAAGGGGCTTGTGGTCGCTTACATATTTGTGCCAGCACGCACGATGGTAGCGGATTTCCAACCCAAATGCTGTTTGACTATCTGGGATGGATGCAATCAGAGTGTCAAGTCTCAATCTCATGACCTCATCTTCCAGACGGACAGTATGTAACTTGAATTTAGACCAGGCATCTACTGTTGATAGGAGTAAAATCTGCTTGTCACGATCACTACTCTTTTATGCCCCTTTCATGCACCACACACATAGAGTCTTATCGTGAAGGACACCCATACTGGAGCGGAGCCTTTTAGGTGCACTGGCCTCTGGGGAAGGGTCTTGTTGATCTGATGCTTCATCTCTTTCAAGACGTTCCTCGGATTTGTGTTTGCGGTTTTCGGCTTGAGAGAGCTTGCGCTTGCTGGATAATGATGCGTAACAAGTGCTATGCATGTGGTGACCCTTTGGTCCCTTCTCCCAATCCACATTTTCATGTATATGTTGAAACTTTTCAAGTTCTTTCCATTGTAAAGACTTTTCCCAGATGGATTCCCACTTCTCAGGTGTAATGTTTTCCAAACGATCATCTGCGGTACATCACTTACCACAGAGTAAAATGCACTCGTATTCATGTAATGTCTTGTCTGGTAACTCTTCACTCTCTCTTCTATTATCCATTATTTCGGTCACTTCACAAGTCGGCGATTTTCATCAGATGGGCATGCGATCCATCTGAAACAGTAAAAAAGTAATATTAGATATACACCGCAGGCAGAGAACAACAGTGATGATAGCAGCGAAAGTGAGGACAGTGATTATGATAGTGGCTCATACAGTGAATCATGTAGTGACAGTGAAGTGGCAGATTAGTATGTACAATTAGTATAATACAATACAATAACAATACAATATACAATACAATACATTACAATAACCATTCCAGTGGATTTGTAATGCCAGAATTAGTGAAAAAGGACACCTCATTCGTCCTTGTAGCTCATCTGATGCCAGAGATATTACATTTCATGTTTTTCAAGATGGCGTTGGCGGCCATTTTGAATATTGCAGATTGCAAAATATTGCAAATATTACATTTGAATATAACTCTAGCAGAGTTAGCTAATTTTCCTTTAAAATGGTTCAGGTTGTCAAATCCATCGAGAGAAAAAGGTAGGAACAAAATGGTCATGGATTCCAAGCAAATGACCCTACTTATTATGATATTTGAGATTCTCAAGATGGAAAGCTTATACTGGGAAACGTTGAGCTGTTGTCTATAGTTGTGGTAGTGTTGTGGATGTGGTAGTTGATGTTGAGTGGTGGTAGAATGGTG
The DNA here is from genome assembly GCA_032716605.1 of Paralithodes platypus. Taxonomy (NCBI): domain Eukaryota; kingdom Metazoa; phylum Arthropoda; class Malacostraca; order Decapoda; family Lithodidae; genus Paralithodes; species Paralithodes platypus. The sequence continues at coordinate 25,917,097 of CM064570.1, read as the reverse complement.
CTATTTTGTTCGTCTATGTGTATGAAGGAGACAACAGGCAAAGATGCCTGTAACAAGTGTCCTCCTCAACTTGAAAGAAACATTGCCAAATATCCCGCAGTTATCGTGGTAGAGAACACACTATAAACAGGTTAAACAAAACTAATGTAATTACATATAACATGATTTTAATAAAAGCTTTCATACATAATATATACACAGATTTAGGGAAACTCACACATTGATGAATTGCCTGTATCTATTGGTTTGTCTGTCCGTCCGTCCATAATATTCATATATATTCCCTCCCACCCTCCTATCAACCTCTCTCTCTCTCTCTCTCTCTCTCTCTCTCTCTCTCTCTCTCTCCCTCTTTAAAACCAAGAGGGCGAATCTGGATGTCACAAAGCACTTCTTCACCAACAGTGTGGTCGACGAGTGGACCAAACTACCAGAGAAAATGGTAAAATTAAATACAATTAACACATTCAAAAGGAGTTTAGATGTGCATTTCGAGGAGATTGGAGTAATATGAGTAACCAAAATATAATACAAACAGATAAGTTAAATATCTGTATTGTTGTTCATTCTTTGCTCTATTTTCTCTTTCCTGACCTTATATGATGTTCCTCTCTCTATTTTCTATCTTCCCTTACACTGTTATGGCCATATTTTCGTTATATATAACTTATTGGTTCTAGCTACACACCTCCCTATATTCTCCAAACCTGCTGTGTATTCCCGTTGGTTTTCCTCAGTGTTTTCTCACTTCATGTTTGTAGTAGTTCTCCATCTATTTGTTGTGTTCTCTTTATTGTTCGATATTTCCCTCTCCGTCTTCCTACACCTCTATCCTCTCGACTTTCTTCTATTGTATGTGTTTTCCCTCTCCACCTATAAATTCGATATGTTTTCTTCATCCCCTACTTCATCCTCTGTATGGTCTCCATTTCTGTGCAATCTTTCACTCTGTAATTATTATTCATAAGATAAAGATATTAATATGTACTGTATGTGGATTAACAGTGTATACATACAAATTGCAATATTTGCAACTACAGTATAAATCACGTTCCAGCATAGCTTTGTGTGTATTTCATAAAGGAGTGCCGTTACTAAGAGTGTAATGTTGCAGGCTTGTGTTACACAGAACATGAACTATACTCCCTCCAATGGGATTTGGGTTAATTCAACGACACTTGGAGGCAACATTCTCAGCTCCAGCTGATGCGGTTGTGTTCGATTTCGTCAATGTTATACGTTCCTTTATCTTATAATGGCCTTACACAATATTGTTTATAGTTTTTTTAGTACAAGTATTGCGTATTTGTGTTGTACAATCTCATTCGCATGAGATATTTAATTGAATATGAGTTTGCATGATAATTAGGACAAGACTGAAGCTACTTGCAAATTCAAATACAGCCACCATTAATTCAAATATGCTATTTAACAAGGTAACTTAACTATTTTGTAATACTGAAATCTAAAGGGAAAAGCTAAACTATTATAGTAATATAATATAACTATCAGTATAAATAAGTAATGAGATATCCACAATAGGTGTAAACTGAATATTTATGTTAGCTATATAAACAGCTGTTTTGAATGTGTGATTGAAATTGAGTTTCCAAATCAATTCACCGGTCATTAATAGCATGCAAACTCATATCCATTTAAATAACCCATGTCAATGAGACTGTACAACACAAATACCCAATACCTATACACGAACAGTTACACACACATATTATGTATGGTTAATATAAGATAAAAGTCATATAAGATTGACAAAAGTGAACACAACTGCCTATAGCCAATCAGCTCAAGCTGAGAATGTTGCCATCGAAGTGTCCCTGAATTTAGGCAGATAAGCTTGGAAGTACTATAACAACCATGTCTATGTCCAGTCTGTCAAAGATCCAGCTGGTCCACCCTGGTTCTGTGACTTGCAGTTTTATCTGGCAATACTGGGTGTAGTATTGAGGTGTCATGGAACTATATTATATTATGCCTTCATGGGAGGTTTGTCTTACAGAGATTGTGATTGGTAGATCTGACTTCGGCTATATCAGAATGTAAATTGAACAAGACAAGGGAAACATACATATAATACAAATGTATGTATTGCTATTCAAGATAATGAAATATCTCAAAATGTTTGGATATTTACTTAACCCATAAATGGCGAGCGTCCTCAATAGAGGTTTTTGTGGTGCAATACAACCGTCCTCTATAGAGCCAGGGCATAAAAATCCCTATCAAAACACCCCAGTGACACTCAAAACAAAACAATATGTGATTAGATGTGATAATATCCCTCCATTACTTGCTACCGCTTCTGCATATGTGTCACAACCGGCCCCCACCCCTTCCACTCCTTTTCCCCCCTCCTCAATTATCAGCTATTTTTCCTCTTATTCCTCCTCTTATCAGGTAAATTTCCATGCAAATTTCCCTCACTTGGTTTATTTAACACGGGCGAGGCAGGTAGAGATCCTTGCAACACAGATACTTCACATGCAAGGCCTCAGTGCCGCACTGGAGCTTCGAGAGTAGGGAGTTTCGGGCAATAATACATCTTTTTCACCCCTCAAATGCTATTCCCACTTCTTCTATTGCTCTTAAATATTCATTTGTTCATATTAAAAGCAAAAATAGGAGCATATCTTACTTGGAAGGACCATATTGCCAGTCTTGCCAAGGAAGCCTCCCAGAAGCGGGGTTGTGCTCAACCACTTCAAGGAGGTCTTTACTCCTGCACATTCTTCTTGCTCTGTACAGGGGCACAGTGCGTCCTTTTTTTTAGTATTATTCACATGTGTGGGAAGGATCCTCTCACACCGCACTCTTAAACAAAGTAGAAAGGAAAGCCTTTCGTATCATTAACTCCCGTCCACTCACTAACTCTCTGCAATCTCTCTCTCTCTCTCTCTGCGCCGCAATGTTGCATCTCTCACTATTCTATCGCTACTACAATAATCAATGTTCCTCAGAGCTTTCCCAGTGTATACCACCTGCTCTATGTACGGTACGTAGTACCCGTCTTGCAACACAATCCCAACCCTACTCTCTGCAACTCTCCAACCGGAGACTGAAACGTTATTCTCAGTCTTTCTTCTATTCAACTGCTGAGCTCTGGAACTCTCTCCCAGAATCAGTCTTTCTCTCTTCCTATGACTTAAATTGCTTCAAACTCTGTGCGTCCAGGAATTTTGGCTCGAACGTTCCTTGATTCCCTGTCACTCTTTCAACTCTGGGGATGGCAATTGATACAGGCAGTTCTGCCTTTTGTCTCCCTCAGTCACATAGAAAACATTTTTTTTTGAAAAAGTAATAATGATATATATGGTAAATATGACGATTTTCGGCAGAATAGAACTAAATACCTTTGCATGACTGACGGGACCTTTGAAAAACATAGGCTTCGCTGTTTAAAGGTTAAATAAATTTACACAATAATGGCGGGTGGCTTCTTTGAACAGCAGCGAATGATTGTGTGTGTGTGTGCTTGGGGGGTGGAGGGTAAGAGGGAAGGTGACAAATAACAATGGTATTAAAAATTCACAATTTGTGAAACTAAATATACTATTGGATAATATCTGCATTCCATTCAGTATGTAATACAACTAAGTAGCATCCAATATGCAGTATTTGTAAATTAATAATTACACTTTATATTTCAGTTGAATTTGATATTATGTGGTAGTGATGTAAACAGTTATAAATATATGGTAAATATCATAATTATATAAATTAAATTAATATAAGAGGAACAATATGATTTAGAGAAATGTCTTTTGTGTTAGAACAACGGGTTGACAATGAGTTTGTTGGATATTGATTAAAGATATCATGATTCATGAACTTTAGTATAATCATATAATGATATGTTTACATTGTGAAGAAAAATATGTCCTTCATTATAAAGCTAACACTAAAGCACAACTTATATTCTTGAAACATGAGTAAGGTATTAAGTGGCAGCCAGCATGTTTTATATATGGTGCCAATCAATCATTATAATGTGCTTAACCCAAAGGCTGCGGGAGATGTTCAGGAACGCAATGGCAATTTAAAGCAATGTACAGGTTCTTAAAGCCTAACACAAATACTGCGGCAATTGTCATATACTATGACAATCACTTGGTCACCACTGTACCATATGGGGGTTTTGGACTAAAAGTGATCTTCATTCCCTGCACATTTACATGTATAAACAAGAGGTAGAACATATTTCAATAATACATCCCTGAAATTAGAGGAATAGACCTTTCCAATGACACCTGAATCATGTCTGTACGACCACTGGTTTTCATGCAACGATATTGCACAGGAGAGGTTAAATCGGTAAAAATTTGCTAGTTTGAGCAGTTTTCACAATTTCTAAGTCTGTAAGGGAGCTGGAAATGTAGTCCAATTACGCTAGTGTTCAGCCAGAACACGGCTGGCGATGGATAGGATGGACCCGCGCTGCTTAGACTCGCTTGCTTGCCTCCCAGGTCCTGTACTACGCATATTTTCAACGATGTCATATGACATTTGCTGCAGTGATATCCGTATTTTGTATATAGTTGCCCGCAGTCATTGAGTTAAAGTCTGTGGAAACGAGTGCTAGTGATCAGGAGCGCGGCAGGCTCCCCTCAGCTCTCCAGCACGGCTGTTGGGGCACTGAGACTCTCGCCTCATATCCTGTGAGACAATGCAGTGCTGCCAAAGGCAAGTGTAGCGCAACATTGCTCATCATTAGCAAATTATTGCCAATGTCTATGGTAGCGCTGCGGATGAATCAATAATACATGCACTAAAGTGACTAAACTATACAACTCTAGCTCTTCCCAAGCCTTCTGGTAACTAGCCATAAACTTCTCCAACAATTTTTCTTCTTCGTGTTTCCCTCTCCTTTTCCGCTCTGATGGCACCACCGTCACTTCTTCTGACAAAGCTGAACTCTTCCCTATCACTTTCTCTATAAACTCCACTCTGGATGATTCCGGTGCTGTTCCTTCCTCTCCACCCCCTTCTCTCCTACTTATGCCTAACATCATAATCTCTTCCAAGGATGTACTTTCCACCCTCTCTAGGCTTAAAACTAAGAAGGCGTACGGACCGAACGGTGTTCCTCCTGTTGTACTTAAAAACTGTGTTTCCGTGCTGACTCCCTGACTAGGCAAACTCCTCCGTCTCGGTCTCTCCTCTAACGTCTTCCCTGTTTGCTGGAAGTTCGCTCTCATTTAACCTGTCCCAAAGAAGACATGCCAGCTTTCAAATATTGCTATATTCACTTTTTAGGGAACTTTTTTTTGCTATTGGCCTGTCCGTTTACCTATGATAGGCACAATTTTGGGACAGGCCAAAAACTATCCCTGTCATAAAACTGATTAGTGGTCATTCGTTCCCTAAGGTGTTTCAATAATGTTCCCTAGCGTGAAAAATGTTCTGACCGGCCCAAATTTGGCAAAACTAGCCTGTCCCGAAAAAGCATATTTTCCACTAGCCTGTCCGTCAACATATAATGTTTTTTATGCTATATGAGTTACTTAAGTTATTTTAAGGGCAAAACTGGAAGAAATAGGGCTAGCGTTACCAAAACTATGCAATAGGAGTAGAATGTTATGCTTATTCCAAATCTTGCATCCATTTTGTAATAACTGAAAAAATGGAAGTGGTAAAGCCAAATATGTTAAAAAGAAATGATAAAGTTGACCATATTTCCTCTCTCTGAAGATTAATCCAATTTCTAGGTGCAATTTTGAAATCAGCATAAAAAACTACTCCTAATGCAAAGTTCTGGTAATGCTAGTCCTAGCTGGCAGAAATGGGGCTAGCGTAACAAGAACTATGCAATAGGAGTAGAATGTTATGCTTATTCCAAATCTTGCATCCATTTTGTAATAACAGAACAAAAATGGAAGTGATAAAGCCAAATATGTTAAAACGAAATGATAAAGTTGACCATATTGGGGGAAATAAAACAAATTTCATTTATTTGTGTTTTTATTGACCAATAATTGTTTTCCTGAGCTTAGGCATTACGGAATGTCCCATACTCAACACTAATTTCAGTTTATAATAATTTCTGGTAATTATTTCTGTAATAAAGTCTCTGGTGAGTTATCTGCTCAACAGGTGGTGTTGTGCGTGTGTAAGTGTGAGAGTCCGAGTGTAGGGGGTGAGGCAGTGAAGCACGGGAACGAGGTGGCTTCAGAGATGGGGTCGTTTCGGGCCATGAGTGAGCTCCGTGCCTCCTGTGAAGGCAAGATGGCAGGTGCTCGTTGTACTCTACGTGCTTCACATGTCTCACTCCCTAGACTGGAACAAGACCTCATGGGCTTCACTGTTCATTGTAAAGCGGTGAATGTTAAGGCTCTCAGCCTATGCCCGAGAGGAAGTAAGTTGGAATATAGAAAAAAAAAAAAAAAAAAAAAAAAAAAAAATGCGCCAAGGTAGTTAGTGTCCTCATTACTGTATGGAATCAGATCATTATTACCAATAACCTCCAACATCTGTCCTAGAATAGAAAAGTGTATTCTGCTATCATCTAGTACAAACCGGGGCACCTCTGCGGCACGCAAATATCCCAACACGTAGGCATATCTCATTAATATTATGGTGACACCCTTCAAAATCTCACGCCCATGTTTCTCCTCGTCATTGTCCACATTCATGGCGTTACCGACAATGAGGGTATAATGGTTCCAGATAATGTCATTCGTGATACTGTAAGCTAGATACGAATCTTCGTGAATGGAGTGATCAACGTTATAAATTACCAAAAAACGGGATGTCGCAGATGATTTTCTAACTACGTCGATCTGGTAAGTTGCTCTTGAGCGAGGCAGTTCTACGGAAGATGCTTTACCTTTTAGCACGTCAATTGATACGGTGAGACCGAACCGTCCCCTGATTACCAAGTGAACGTCGGTCACAATGGAAGGATTCAAGAAAGAGAGCTTGATCTTCTCCTGCAGATTTTTCTCACCAGTGTCCATGGACACGAGCAAGCATGTGCGTGTGGTCACCCAAGACGGTACCTCCTGTGACTGATACCTGTCAAGATCCTTGTAGCGTCCTCGTCCTTCATTCGTGACATGAAAACTGTAAGCTCCTTCGCTCTGGACAGACATGACACTCCTCAGATTGAAGTACTTGTCCTGAAAGGGGTCAACGTCAATGATGGCCGTGGCCACGGTTGGATTCTTCGTGTAGCTGTTGACCGAGGACACCCGGTCAGATTCCCGCGAGGCTGGCAACGTGAAGAAGAGTTCGTGGGGAGGAGGAGGAATGTGGTGAAGACTGACGCCACCGTCGCCGCAATCAACGCCCCCCACCCGTGCCCGAACCTTAGGGGAGGGGGCCGCTGTAACCTTAGACCAGGGTGTGACCGGAGGTACTCTATGCCAGCAACAGGCGCCGACCCAGGCAGGTGTGGCCGCCGGTGCAATGTCATCAGCACCTGTTGGCAAAGACAAATCACTAGAGGACGACACGGGCGGGAGTGTTGGTCAACCGCCAATTCCACCTGGAAGCAAAGACGCAGCACCAACAACAGACGATATCGCGGTAGTAGCTGTTGGCGCACCGCCACCTCCACTGCTTTCAATTAGGACGAAAGAACAAAAGAAAGACTGTGAAAGATATGATGATGCCACACAGAACAAACAAATAGTCCCCCATAAAAAAAGGAATTGGCTGCCTCCCGTCACCAATCCTTCAAACGTGGAGGTATACAGTGTTAATGATCCATTACGCTCAGAATTGTATGAAAACGAGATTGACAAATAATCCCACAAAAGTGTTAAGAGATTTTGTACCAGTGCTAACATTTTTGTGGGATTATTTTTGGTGAGTCGTCTGACTGGGGTACGACACATTATACGAAGCATGACCTAGGAGGTATACGACGCATTATACGAAGCATGACCTAGCTATACGACGCATTATACGAAGCATGACAGAGAGAGAGAGAGTGTGTAACTCTCTCTCTCTCTCTCTCACACACACACACACACACACACACACACACACTGTTTGTCTCTCTCTCTCTCTCACACACACTGTGTCTGTCTCTCTCTCTCTCTCCTGGAGAGAGACTACCTGGCCAGGTTGCTGCGGCGTCGCCGCTGTACGGGTCCCTGTCGTGATTTTAACACACACATCTTTAGGCGATCTTCTGCTGTCCAACGTGAGTTGGTGGAATTTGAGTTGGTGGTGAACCTTTTTTCAGGAGGGTCTAAATTTTTGTGGGTGAAAGATGTCGTGAAAAAATTACAAGCAATTTTTTTTCGAGAAAGCTAAATTTGTTGATACAATTGTAAAAACTAGGACAAATAAAAGAAAAACATGAAAAATTCAATTTTATTTTCCGATTTACGTTATACGAAGCATGACCTAGCTATACGGCGAATTATACGAAGCACCACAGTACCAGTTACTCCCATTATATTTAGGTCACTTGATCCTAAAGTTAAGAAAGCGGAGGATATATGTGACTACATAGCAAAAAACCAAAATATAACCCCCAAAAAGAATATAATAAAATATAAATTCTAAACAGTTTTTATTTGTACAAATACAGTGTCCATGGACACGAGCAAGCACGTGCATGTGGTCACCCAAGACGGTACCTCCTGTGACTGAAACCTGACAAGATCTTTGTAGCGTCCTCGTCCTTCATTCGTGACATGAAAACTGTAAGCTCCTTCGCTCTGGACAGACATGACACTCCTCAGATTGAAGTACTTGTCCTGAAAGGGATCAACGTCAATGATGGCCGTGGCCACGGTTGGATTCTTCATGTAGCTGTTGACCGAGGACACCCGGTCAGATTCCCGCGAGGCTGGCAACGGGAAGAAGAGTTCGTGGGGAGGAGGAGGAATGTGGTGAAGACTGATGCCACCGTCGCCACAATCAACGCCCCCCGCCCGTGCCCGAACCTTAGGGGAAGGGGCCATTGTAACCTTAGACCAGGGTGTGACCGGAGGTACTCAATGCCAGCAACAGGCGCCGACCCAGGCAGGTGTGGCTTCCGGTGCAATGTCATCAGCACCTGTCGGCAAAGACAAATCACTAGAGGACGACACGGGCGGGAGTGTTGGTCAACCGCCATTTCCACCTGGAAGCAAAGACGCAGCACCAACAACAGAGGATATCGCGGTAGTAGCTGTTGGCGCACCGCCACCTCCACTGCTTTCAATTAGGCCGAAAGAACAAAAGAAAGACTGTGAAAGATATGATGATGCCACACAGAACAAACAAATAGTCCCCCATAAAAAAGTATTTGGCTGCCTTCCGCCACCAATCCTTCAAACGTAGAGGTATACAGTGTTGATGATCCATTTCGCTCAGAATTGTATGAAAACGAGATTGACAAATAATCCCACAAAATGTTAGAGATTTTGAACCAGTGCTAACATTTTTGTGGGATTATTTTTGGTGAATCGTCTGACTGGGGTACGACACATGCGAAGCATGACCTAGGAGGTATACAAAGCATTATACGAAGCATGACCTAGCTATACGACGCATTATACGAAGCATGACAGAGAGAGAGAGAGTGTGTAACTCTCTCTCTCTCTCACACACACACACACACTGTGTCTGTCTGTCTCTCTCTCTCTCTCTCTCACACAGTATGTCTGTCTCTCTCTCTCTCTCTCTCACACACACACACTGTGTCTGTCTCTCTCTCTCTCTTTCTCTCTCTCTCCTGGAGAGAGACTACCTGGCCAGGCTGCTGCGGCGTCGCCGCTGTACGGGTCCCTGTCGTGATTTTATCACACACATCTTTAGGCGATCTTCTGCTGTCCAACGTGAGTTGGTGGAATTTGAGTTGGTGCTGAACATTTTTTCAGGAGGGTCTAAATTTTTGTGGGTGAAAGATGTGGACAAATTACAAGCAATCTTTTTTCGAGAAAGCTAAATTTGTCGATACAATTGTAAAAACTAGGACAAATAAAAGAAAAACATGAAAAATTCCATTTTATTTTCCGATTTACATTATACGAAGCATGACCTAGCTATACGACAACAAATCTTTGACTCAGAGAGAGAGAGAGAGAGAGACAGACACAGTGTGTGTGTGTGTGAGAGAGAGAGAGAGAGACAGACACTGTGTGAGAGAGAGAGAGAGAGAGAGAGAGAGAGTTACACACTCTCTCTCTCGCTGTCATGCTTCGTATAATGCGTCGTATAGCTAGGTCATGCTTCGTATAATGCGTCGTACAGCTAGGTCATGCTTCGTTTAATGCGTCGTATAGCTAGGTCATGCTTCGTATAATGCGTCTTATAGTTAGGTCATGCTTCGTATAATGCGTCGTATAGCTAGGTTATTCTTCGTATAATGCGTCGTATAGTTAGGTCATGCTTCGTATAGCTAGGTCATGCTTCGTATAATGGGTCGTATCCCAGTCAGACGACTCACCAAAAATAATCCCACAAAAATGTTAGCACTGGTACAAAATTGTGGGTGAAAGATGTCGTGGAAAAATAATTGACAACTCGATTTCTTCAACAGGACAGCGTGAGCGCGCTCATTGCTACTGATTTTGGGCAAGACGTTAGCTAAATAATCTTTGACTCAGAGAGAGAGAGAGAGACAGACATATCTCTCCTAAATGTTTGTGGGTGAAAGATGTTGTGGACAAATAATTGACAACTCGATTTCTTTAACAGGACAGCGTGAGCGCGCTCATTGCTGCTGATTATAAGCAAGACGTTAGCTAAAAAATCTTTGACTCAGAGAGAGAGAGAGAGAGAGAGACAGACACAGTGTGTGTATGTGTGAGAGAGAGAGAGAGTTACACACTCTCTCTCTCGCTGTCATGCTTCGTATAATGCGTCGTATAGCTAGGTCATGCTTCGTATAATGCGTCGTATACTGTCCTAGGTCATGCTTCGTATAATGTGTCGTACCCCAGTCAGACGACTCATCAAAAATAATCCCACAAAAATGTTAGCACTGGTACAAAATTGTGGGTGAAAGATGTCGTGGAAAAATAATTGACAACTCGATTTCTTTAACAAGACAGCGTGAACGTGCTCATTGCTGCTGATTATGGGCAAGACGTTAGCTAAAAAATCTTTGACAGAGAGAGAGAGAGAGACAGACACATCTCTCCTAATTTTTTGTGGGTGAAAGATGTCTTGGCAAAATAATTGTCAACTCGATTTCTTTAAAAGGACAGCATGAGCGTGCTCATTGCTGCTGATTATGGGCAAGACGTTAGCTAAAGAATCTTTGAATCAGAGAGAGTGAGTGAGAGAGAGAGAGAGAGAGAGACAGACACAGTGTATGTGTGTGTGAGAGAGAGAGAGAGAGAGAGAGACAGACACTGTGTGAGAGAGAGAGAGAGTTACACACTCTCTCTCTCTCTGTCATGCGTCGTATAGCTAGGTCATGCTTCGTATACTGCGTCGTTTACCGAGGCCATGCTTCGTATACTGCGTCGTTTACCGAGGCCATGCTTCATATACTGCGTCGTTTACCGAGGCCATGCTTCGTATACTGCGTCGTTTACCGAGGCCATGCTTCGTATACTGCGTCGTTTACCGAGGCCATGCTTCGTATACTGTGTCGTTTACCGAGGCCATGCTTCGTATACTCATAGTTTACCGGGGCCTAAATTATTCGAAAAGTGACTCTCCATCATTTCTCGATGACGGCTAGGGACTTCTCTGATACTCTGGGACGAGGTGGTGATGGCCAACCAAAAATATGCTGCTGAGAAGCGGGAAGGCAAGAATGTGACGATAAGCCACAGGTCTCTGGCTTCTTCCAAGGAAGAGGGGATGAGCCCTCTTGCCTTTCTGTTTCCGCAGGAGGACCCCTCCTTCAGACAAATTTGCTGTGTTGCAATCTGAAAATTCAAATGGCTACTCTCCCTCAATCGTATACCTAGCTCATGCTTCGTATACTGCGTCGTTTTCCGAGGCCATGCTTCATATACTGCGTCGTTTACCGAGGCTATGCTTCATATACTGCGTCGTTTACCGAGGCCATGCTTCGTATACTGCGTCGATTACCGAGGCCATGCTTCGTATACTGCGTCGTTTACCGAGGCCATGCTTTGTATACTGCGTCATTTACCGAGGCCATGCTTCATATACTGCGTCGTTTACTGAGGCCATGCTTCGTATACTGCGTCGTTTACCGAGGCCATGCTTCGTATACTGCGTCGTTTACCGGGGCCTAAATTTTTCGAAAAGTGACTCTCCATCATTTCTCGATGACAGCTAGGGACTTCTCTGATAATTTGGGACGAGGTGGTGATGGCCAACCAAAAAAATGCTGCTGAGAAGCGGGAAGGCAAGAAGGTGACGATAAGCCACATGTCTCTGGCTTCTTCCAAGGAAGAGGGGATGAGCCCTCTCACCTTTCTGTTCCTCAGGAGTCCCCCTCCTTCAGACAACTTTGCTGAGTTGCAATCTGAAAATTTAAATGGCTACTCTCCCTCAATCGTATACCTAGCTCATGCTTCGTATACTGCGTCGTTTACCGAGGCCCTGCTTCGTATACTGTGTCGTTTACCGAGGCCATGCTTCGTATACTGCATCGTTTACCAAGGCCATGCGTCGTTTACCGAGGCCATCCTTCGTATACTGCGTCGTTTACCGAGGCCATGCTTCGTATACTGCGTCGTTTACCGAGGCAATGCTTCGTATACTGCGTCGTTTACCGAGGCCATGCATCGTTTACCGAGGCCTTGCTTCGTATACTGCGTAGTTTTCCGAGGCCATGCGTCGTTTACCGAGGCCATGCGTCGTTTACCGAGGCCATGCTTCGTATACTGCGTCGTTTACCGAGGCTATGTTTCATATACTGTGTCGTTTACCGAGGCCATGCTTCGTATACTGCGTCGTTTACCGAGGCCATGCATCGTTTACCGAGGCCTTGCTTCGTATACTGCGTTGTTTTCCGAGGCCATGCGTCGTTTACCGAGGCCATGCGTCGTTTACCGAGGCCATGCTTCATATGCTGCGTCATTTACCGAGGCCATGCTTCGTATACTGCGTCGTTTACCGAGGCCATGCTTCGTATACTGCGTCGTTTACCGAGGCCATGCTTCGTATACTGGGTCGTTTCCCGAGGCCATGCTTCGTTTACCGCGTCATTTACTGGGGACATGCGTCGTTTACCGCGTCGTTTACCGCGTCGTTTACCGAGGCCATGCGTCGTTTACCGCGTCGTTTACCGAGGCCATGCGTCGTTTACTGCGTCGTTTACCGCGTAGTTTACCGAGGCCATGCATCATTTACCGAGGCCATGCTTCGTATACTGCGTCGTTTACCGAGGCCATGCGTCGTTTGCTGCGTCGTTTTCCGAGGCCATGCGTCATTTACTGCGTTGTTTACCGAGGCCATGCGTCATTTACCGAGGCCATGCTTCATACTCTGTGTCGTTTACCGAAGCCATGCTTCGTATACTGCGTCATTTACCGAGGACATGCGTCGTTTACCGCTTCATTTACCGAGGCCATGCGTCGCATACCGCGTCGTTTACCGAGGCCATGCTTCATATACTGCATCGTTTACCGAGGCCATGCGTCGTTTGCTGCGTCGTTTACCGAGGCCATGCGTCATTTACTGCGTCGTTTACAGAGGCCATGCGTCATTTACCGAGGCCATGCTTCGTACTATGCGTCGTTTAACGAAGCCATTTTTCGTATACTGCGTCATTTACCGAAGCCATGCGTCTTTTACCGCTTCATTTACCGAGGCCATGCGTCGTTTACCGCGTCGTTTACCGAGGCCATGCTTCGTATACTGAGTCGTTTACCGAGGCCATGCTTCGTATACTGCGTCGTTTACCGAGGCCATGCTTTGTATACTGCATCATTGACCGAGGCCATGCTTCGTATACTGCGTCGTTTACCGAGGCCAAGCGTCGTTTACCGAGGCCATGCTTCGTATACTGCGTCGTTTACCGACGCCATGCGTCGTTTACCGAGGCCATGCTTTGTATACTGCATCGTTTACCGGGGCCTAAATTTTTCGAAACGCAACTCTCCATCATTTGTCGATGACGGCTAGGGACTTCTCTGATACTCTGGGACGAGGTGGTGATGGCCAACCAAAAAAATGCTGCTGAGAAGTGGGTAGGCAAGAAGGTGACGATAAGCCACATGTCTCTGGCTTCTTCCAAGGAAGAGGGGATGAGCTTTCTCACCTTTCTGTTCCGCAGGAGGACCCATCTTTCAGACAACTTTGCTGTGTTGCAATCTGAAAATTCAAATGGCTACTCTCTCCCTCAATCGTATACCTAGCTCATGCTTCGTATACTGCATCGTTTACCGAGGCCATGCTTCGTATACTGCGTCGTTTAACGAGGCCATGCTTCGAATACTGCCTTGTTTACCGAGGCCATGCGTCGATTATCACGTCGTTTACCGAGGCCGTGCGTCATTTACCAAGGCCATGCGTCGTTTACCGCGTCATTTTCCGAGGCCATGCGTCGTTTACCGCTTCGTTTACCGAGGCCATGCGTCGTTTACCGAGGCCATGTGTCGTTTACCGAGTCCATGCTTCGTATACTGCGTCGTTTACCGAGGTCATGCGTCGTTTCCTGCGTCATTTACCGAGGCCATGCTTCGTATACTGCGTCATTTACCGAGGCCATGCGTCGTTTACCGAGGCCATGCTTCGTATACTGCGTCGTTTACCGAGGCCATGCTTCGCATACTGCGTCGTTTACCGATGCCATGTTTTGTTTTCTGCGTCGTTTACTGAGGCCATGCTTCGTATACTGCGTCGTTTACGGAGGCCATGCGTCGTTTACCGAGGCCAAGCGTCGTTTACCAAGGCCATGCTTCGTATACTGCGTCGTTTACCGAGGCCATGCTTCGTATACTGCGTCGTTTACCGGGGCCTAAATTTTTCGAAAAGCGACTCTCCATCATTTCTCGATGACGGCTAGGGATTTCTCTGATACTCTGGGACGAGGTGGTGATGGCCAACCAAAAATATGCTGCTGAGAAGCGGGAAGGCAAGAAGTTGACGATAAGCCACATGTCTCTGGCTTCTTCCAAGGAAGAGGGGATGAGCCCTCTCGCCTTTCTGTTCCGCAGTAGGACCCCTCCTTCAGACAACTTTGCTGTGTTGCAATCTGAAAATTCAAATGGCTACTCTCCCTCAATCGTATACCTAGCTCATGCTTCGTATACTGCGTCGTTTACCGAGGCCATCTGTCGTTTACCGCGTCATTTACTGGGGACATGCGTCGTATACCGCGTCGTTTACCGCGTCGTTTACCGCATCGTTTACCGAGGCCATGCGTCGTTTACTGCGTCGTTTACCGCGTCGTTTACCGAGGCCATGCTTCGTATACTGCGTCGTTTACCGAGGCCATGCGTCGTTTGCTGCGTCGTTTACTGAGGCCATGCGTCATTTACTGCGTTGTTTACCGAGGCCATGCGTCGTTTACCGAGGCCATGCGTCGTTTACCGAGGCCATGCTTCATATGCTGCGTCATTTACCGAGGCCATGCTTCGTATACTGCGTCGTTTACAGAGGCCAAGCTTCGTATACTGCGTCGTTTACCGAGGCCATGCTTCGTATACGGGGTCGTTTCCCGAGGCCATGCTTCATTTACCGCGTCATTTACTGGGGTCATGCGTCGTTTACCGCATCGTTTACCGCGTCGTTTACCGAGGCCATGCGTCGTTTACCGCGTCGTTTACCGAGGCCATGCATCGTTTACCGAGGCCATGCTTCGTATACTGCGTCGTTTACCGAGGCCATGCGTCGTTTGCTGCGTCGTTTTCCGAGGCCATGCGTCATTTACTGCGTTGTTTACCGAGGCCATGCGTCATTTACCGAGGCCATGCTTCGTACTCTGTGTCGTTTACCGAAGCCATGCTTCGTATACTGCGTCATTTACCGAGGACATGCGTCGTTTACCGCTTCATTTACCGAGGCCATGCATCGTATACCGAGTCGTTTACCGAGGCCATGCTTCGTATACTGCGTCGTTTACCGAGGCCATGCGTCGTTTGCTGCGTCGTTTACCGAGGCCATGCGTCATTTACTGCGTCGTTTACCGAGGCCATGCGTCATTTACCGAGGCCATGCTTCGTACTATGCGTCGTTTAACGAAGCCATTTTTCGTATACTGCGTCATTTACCGAAGCCATGCATCTTTTACCGCTTCATTTACCGAGGCCATGCGTTGTTGACCGCGTCGTTTACCGAGGCCATGCTTCGTATACTGAGTCGTTTACCGAGGCCATGCTTCGTATACTGCGTCGTTTACCGAGGCCATGCTTCGTATACTGCGTCATTGACCGAGGCCATGCTTCGTATACTGCGTCATTTACCGAGGCCAAGCGTCGTTTACCGAGGCCATGCTTCGTATACTGCGTCGTTTACCGACGCCATGCGTCGTTTACCGAGGCCATGCTTTGTATACTGCATCGTTTACCGGGGCCTAAATTTTTAGAAACGCAACTCTCCATCATTTCTTGATGACGGCTAGGGACTTCTCTGATACTCTGGGACGAGGTGGTGATGGCCAACCAAAAAAAATGCTGCTGAGAAGTGGGTAGGCAAGAAGGTGACGATAAGCCACATGTCTCTGGCTTCTTCCAAGGAAGAGGGGATGAGCTTTCTCACCTTTCTGTTCCGCAGGAGGACCCCTCCTTCAGACAACTTTGCTGTGTTGCAATCTGAAAATTCAAATGGCTACTCTCTCCCTCAATCGTATACCTAGCTCATGCTTCGTATACTGCATCGTTTACCGAGGCCATGCTTCGTATACTGCGTCGTTTAACGAGGCCATGCTTCGAATACTGCGTCGTTTACCGAGGCCATGCTTCGTATACTGCGTCGTTTACCGAGGCCATGCGTCGTTTACCGCGTTGTTTACCGAGGCCATGCGTCGTTTATCACGTCGTTTACCGAGGCCGTGCGTCATTTACCGAGGCCATGCGTCGTTTACCGCGTCGTTTTCCGAGGCCATGCGTCGTTTACCGCTTCGTTTACCGAGGCCATACGTCGTTTACCGAGGCAATGTGTCGTTTACCGAGGCCATGCTTCGTATACTGCATCGTTTACCGAGGTCATGCGTCGTTTCCTGCGTCATTTACCGAGGCCATGCTTCGTATACTGCGTCATTTACCGAGGCCATGCGTCGTTTACCGAGGCCATGCTTCGTATACTGCGTCGTTTACCGAGGCCATGCTTCGCATACTGCGTCGTTTACCGAGGCCATGTGTCGTTTACCGAGGCCATGCTTCGTATACTGCGTCGTTTACCGAGGTCATGCGTCGTTTCCTGCGTCATTTACCGAGGCCATGTTTCGTATACTGCGTCATTTACCGAGGCCATGCGTCGTTTACCGAGGCCATGCTTCGTATACTGCGTCGTTTACCGAGGCCATGCTTCGCATACTGCGTCGTTTACCGATGCCATGTTTTGTTTTCTGCGTCGTTTACTGAGGCCATGCTTCGTATACTGCGTCGTTTACCGAGGCCATGCGTCGTTTACCGAGGCCATGCGTCGTTTACCGAGGCCATGCGTCGTTTACCGAGGCCATGCGTCGTTTACCGAGGCCATGCTTCGTATACTGCGTCGTTTACCGAGGCCATGCTTCGTATACTGCGTCGTTTACCGGGGCCTAAATTTTTCGAAAAGCGACTCTCCATCATTTCTCGATGACGGCTAGGGATTTCTCTGATACTCTGGGACGAGGTGGTGATGGCCAACCAAAAATATGCTGCTGAGAAGCGGGAAGGCAAGAAGTTGACGATAAACCACATGTCTCTGGCTTCTTCCAAGGAAGAGGGGATGAGCCCTCTCGCCTTTCTGTTCCGCAGTAGGACCCCTCCTTCAGACAACTTTGCTGTGTTGCAATCTGAAAATTCAAATGGCTACTCTCCCTCAATCGTATACCTAGCTCATGCTTCGTATACTGCGTCGTTTACCGAGGCCATCTGTCGTTTACCGCGTCATTTACTGGGGACATGCGTCGTTTACCGCGTCGCTTACCGCGTCGTTTACCAAGGCCATGCGTCGTTTACCGCATCGTTTACCGAGGCCATGCGTCGTTTACTGCGTCGTTTACCGCGTCGTTTACCGAGGCCATGCTTCGTATACTGCGTCGTTTACCGAGGCCATGCGTCGTTTGCTGTGTCGTTTACTGAGGCCATGCGTCATTTACTGCGTTGTTTACCGAGGCCATGCGTCATTTACCGAGGCCATGCTTCGTACTCTGTGTCGTTTACCGAAGCCATGCTTCGTATACTGCGTCATTTACCGAGGCCATGCGTCGTTTACCGCTTCATTTACCGCTTCATTTACCGAGGCCGTGCGCCGTTTACCGCGTCGTTTACCGAGGCCATGCTTCGTATACTGCGTCGTTTACCGAGGCCATGCGTTGTTTGCTGCGTCGTTTACCGAGGCCATGCGTCATTTAGTGCGTCGTTTACCGAGGCCATGCGTCATTTACCGAGGCCATGCTTCGTACTATGCGTCGTTTACCGAAGCCATTTTTCGTATACTGCGTCATTTACCGAGGCCATGCGTCGTTTACCGCTTCATTTACCGAGGCCATGCGTCGTTTACCGCGTCGTTTACCGAGGCCATGCTTCGTATACTGCGTCGTTTACCGAGGCCATGCTTCGTATAATGCGTCGTTTACCGGGGCCTAAATTTTTCGGAAAGCGACTCTCCATCATTTCTCGATGATGGCTAGGGACTTCTCTGATACTCTGGGACGAAGTGGTGATGGCCAACCAAAATAATGTTGCTGAGAAGCGGGAAGGCAAGAAGGTGACGATAAGCCACATGTCTCTGGCTTCTTCCAAGGAAGAGGGGATGAGCCCTCTCGCCTTTCCATTCCGCAGGAAGACCCCTCCTTAAGACAACTTTGCTGAGTTGCAATCTGAAAATTCAAATGGCTACTCTCCCTAATCGTAAACCTAGCTTATGCTTCGTATACTGCGTCGTTTACCGAGGCCATGTTTCGTATACTGCGTCGTTTACCGAGGCCATGCTTCGTATACTGCGTCGTTTACCGAGGTCATGCTTCGTATACTGTGTCGTTTACCGAGGCCATGCTTCGTATTCTGCGTCGTTTACCGAGGCCATGCGTCATTTACCGCCTCGTTTACCGAGGCCATGCGTCATTTACCGCATCGTTTACCGAGGCCATGCTTCGTATACTGCGTCGTTTACCGAGGCCATGCTTCGTATACTGCGTCATTTACGTAGGCCATGCTTCGTATACTGCGTTGTTTACCGAGGCCATGCTTCGTATACTGCGTCGTTTACCTAGGCCATGCTTCGTATACTGCGTCGTTTACCGAGGCCATGCTTCGTATACTGCGTCATTTTCCGAGGCCATGCTTCGTATACTGCGTCGTTTACCGAGGCCATGCTTCGTATACTGTGTCGTTTACCGAGGCCATGCTTCGTATACTGCGTCGTTTACCGGGGCCTAAATTTTTCGAAAAGCGACTCTCCATCATTTCTCAATCAAAGCTAGGGACTTCTCTGATACTCTGGGACGAGGTGGAGATGGCCAACTAAAATAATGCTGCTGAGAGGCGGGAAGGCAAGAAGGTGACGATAAGCCACATGTCTCTGGCTTCTTCCAAGGAAGAGGGGATGAGCCTTCTCGCCTTTCTGTTGCGCAGGAGGACCCCTCCTTCAGAGAACCTTTATGTGTTGCAATCTGAAAATTCAAATGGCTACTCTCCCTCAATGCTTCTAGCTCATGCTTCGTATACTGCGTCGTTTACCGAGGCCATGCTTCGTATACTGCGTCGTTTACCGAGGCCATGCTTCGTATACTGTGTCGTTTACCGAGGCCATGCTTCGTATACTGCGTCGTTTACCGAAGCCATGCGTCGTTTACCGAGGCCATGCTTCGTATACTGCGTTGTTTACCGAGGCCATGCTTCGTATACTGCATCGTTTACCGAGGCCATGCGTCGTTTACCGAGGCCATGCTTCGTATACTGCGTCGTTTACCGAGGCCATGCGTCGTTTACCGCGTTGTTTACCGAGGCCATGCTTCGTATACTGCGTCGTTTACCGAGGCCATGCTTCGTATACTGCGTCATTTACCGAGGCCATGCTTTGTATACTGCGTCGTTTACCGAGGCCATGCTTCGTATACCGTGTTGTTTACCGAGGTCATGCTTCGTATACTTTTTTTCTATGTGATTGAGGGAGGCAAAAGGCATAACTGCCTATAGCGAGTGCCTCCCCCATAGTTGAAATAGTGACAGGGCCAAAATCAAGGGACGTTCGAGCCAAAATGCCTGGACACACAGAGTTTGAAGCAATTTAAGTCATAGGAAGATGGAAAGACTGAGTCTGGGAGAGAGTTCCAGAGCTCAGATGTTGAGTAGAAGAAAGTTTGAGAGTAACGTTTCACTCTTGGGTTGGAGAGTTGCACAGAGTAGGGGTGGGATTGAGTTGCAAGACGGGTACCACGTGCCCTACGTAAAGGAGGTGGTATGCACTGGGATAGCTCTGAGGAACACTGATTATTATAGTAGCGATGAATAGCAGAGAGATGCAACATTGCGGCGGAGAGAGAGAGATTGCAGAGAGTTGGTGAGTGGACGGGAGTTAATGATACGAAAGGCCTTCCTTTCAACTTTCTCTAGGAGAGCGGTGTGAGAGGAACCTCCCCACACATGTGAACAATACTCAATACAAGGGTGCACTATGCCCCTGTACAGAGCAAGAAGCTGTGCAGGGGAAAAGAACCCCCTAAGGCGGTTGAGCACACCCAGCTTCGGGGCTGGTGCCTTAGCAAGACTGGTATATGGTCCTTCCAAATGAGAGCAGAAGAAAAAGAGACACCAAGAATATTGAGAGAAGATGAAGGGTTGATTTTTGTATTGTTGAAGAATAAGGGATAGTCCGCTGGGAGATCCTGACGGGTAGATAGATGGAGAAATTGGGTTTTGGAAGCATTAAAGTTAACAAGGTTTTCTCTGCCCCAATTGGATATAGTATTTAGATCAGAATTTAAGAGTTCTATGGCTTCATTACGTTTGTCGTTGAGGGATTGCTGGCTGGGGCGTTCTGAAAAACTAATGGAGTAGTGTAAGGTTGAGTCGTCTGCGTATGAATGGATGGGAATTAAGGTACAGTTAAGGAGATCATTTATAAAAATTAGAAAGAGAATAGGAGATGGACAGAGCCCTGAGGAACACCGGAGTTTATAGGGTGAGGAAGTGAACAATGGCTGTCCACAACCGCAGCTATGGAACGGCCGGAAAGGAAATTAGAGACAAGGCACAGATGGAGGGATAGAAACCGAAGGAGGGTAGTTTAGAAATTAAAGATTTATGCCAGACTCTATCGAAGGCTTTCGATATGTCTAGTGCAATAGAAAAAGTCTCACCGAAGTCCCGAAAGGAGGATGACCAAGAGTTAGTAAGATATGAAAGAAGATCACCAGTAGAGCGACCCTTAACCCGGCAAGCGCGATAGGCCTCACGGAAGGCTTCCTATAGGGAACGCGATAGGCCTCACGGAAGCAAGACCATAAAAAAAGCCTTCCCCCCAAAAAAAGGGCCTATCAAAACAAAGGATTTTGTCTCTAGGTGAGATAATTCCCCTCTAGTACTCATCCATGTGTTTCTCACCCCTCCCCCTCCCCTCCTTCCCCACCTTATTCCCCCCTCCCCCCCCTCCCCCCCCCTCCTCAATTATCACCTATTTATCCTCTTATTATCTTCATTTATCGGTTATTTTTCTCTCCCGCGATAATGTAGCACAAGTGGGTTGCATAAAAGATCGTTATGCAACACCCAGACACCGGCACACACCGCCCCGCTCGTCTCAGTTGACTCCCAGGCAGCGAGAGGGGAGGGCTGCCTGTGGCTCTCTCTCGCCTGAGATTATGACCGGTGGCCAATATCTTCGTTTTTCACCACCCAAATGCTTTTTCCCACTTATTTTAGCACTCTTGAAGGTTCATATACATCATATATGTAAAATAAAAGCATACCGAAAACAAATAATGCTATATATTGTAAATATAACGAATTCTGTCAGAATCCAGGGCTAGAAATGCACAAATAACTACCCTAGCACCTAGGTCTATATCGCGCTTGTCAGGTTAAGGAAGCCATACTGGCGATCTGAGAGCAGATTATGAGAAGAGAAATGCTTAAGAAATTTAGAAGCAAGAATAGTTTCAAAAACTTTAGAAAGACAAGAGATAAGAGCAATTGGACGATAGTTAGAGGGCTGAGAGCAGTCACCCTTCTTTGGGACAGGTTGAATGTGAGCAAACTTCCAGCTTGAAGGGAAGACGTTAGAGGATAGACAGAGACGAAAGAGGTTGCCTAGGCAGGGAGTCAGCCCGGAAGCACAGTTTTTGAGAACAACAGGAGGAACACCGTCCGGACCGTACGCCTTATTAGTGTTAAGCCCAGAGAGTGTAGAAAGTACATCTTTAGAAGAGATTAGGATATTAGGCATAAGTAAGAGAGAGGAGGGTGGAGAGGGAGGAATAGCACCGGAATCATCCAAGGTGGAGTTTCTAGCAAAAGTTTGAGCGAAGAGTTTAGCTTTGTCAGAGGAAGAAGTGATGGTTGTGCCATCAGAGTGGGAAAGGGGAGGGAAAGACGAGGAACAGAAATTGTTGGAGAGGTTTTTGGCTAGATGCCAGAAAGCTTGGGAAGAGCTAGAGTTGGATAGTCAGTGCATTTATGATTGATGAAAGAGTGTTTGGCAAGTCGACTGCGAAACGACTGCGTCGTTTACCGAGGCCATGCTTCGTATACTGCGTCGTTTACCGAGGCCATGCTTCGTATACTGCATCGTTTACCGGGGCCTAAATTTTTCGAAAAGCGACTCTCCATCATTACATTTCTCGATGACGGCTAGGGTCTTCTCTGATACTCTGGGACGAGGTGGTGATGGCCAACCAAAAAAATGCTTCTGAGAAGCGGGAAGGCAAGAAGGTGACGATAAGCCACATGTCTCTGGCTTCTTTCAAGGAAGAGGGGATGAGCCCTCTCGCCTTTCTGTTCCACAGGAGGACCCCTCCTTCAGACAACTTTGCTGTGTTGCAATCTTAAAATTCAAATGGCTACTCTCCCTCAATCGTATACCTAGCTCATGCTTCGTTTACCGCGTCGTTTACTGAGGCCATGCGTCGTTTACCGCGTCGTTTACCGAGGCCATGCGTCGTTTACCGCATCGTTTACTGAGGCCATGCGTCGTTTACCACGTCGTTTACCGAGGCCATGCATCGTTTACCGAGGCCATACTTCGTATACTGCGTCGTTTACCGAGGCCATGCTTTGTATACTGCGTCGTTTACCGAGGCCATGCGTCGTTTACTGCGTCGTTTACCGAGGCCATGCGTCGTTTACCGAGGCCATGCTTCGTATACTGCGTCGTTTACCGAAGCCATGCTTCGTATACTGCGTCGTTTAACGGGGCCTAATTTTTTTCGAAAAGCCACTCTCCATCATTTCTCGATGACGGCTAGGGAATTCTCTGATACTCTGGGACGAGGTGGCGATGGCCAACCAAACATATGCTGCTGAGAAGCGGGATGCAAGAAGGTAACGATAAGCCACATGTCTCTGGCTTCTTCCAAGGAAGAGGGGATGAGCCCTCTTGCCTTTCTGTTCCGCAGGAGGACCCCTCCTTGAGACAACTTTACTGTGTTGCAATATGAAAATTCAAATGGCTACTCTCCCTCAATCGTATACCTAGCTCATGCTTCGTATTCTGCGTTGTTTACCGAGGCCATGCGTCGTTTACCGCGTCGTTTACCGAGGCCATGCGTCGTTTACCGCGTCGTTTACCGAGGCCATGCGTCATTTACCGAGGCCATGCTTCGTATACTGCGTCATTTACCGAGGCCATGCGTCGTTTACTGCGTCGTTTACCGAGGGCATGCATCATTTATTGAGGCCATGCATCGTTTACCGAGGCCATGCTTCGTATACTGCTTCGTTTACCGAGGCCATGCTTCGTATACTGCGTCGTTTACCGGGGCCTAAATTTTTCGAAAAGCGACTCTCCATCATTTCTCGATGACTTCTCTGATACTCTGGGACGAGGTGGTGATGGCCAACCAAAAAAATGCTGCTGAGAAGCGGGAAGGCAAGAAGGTGACGATAAGCCACATGTCTCTGGCTTTTTCAAAGGAAGAGGGGATGAGCCCTCTCGCCTTTCTGTTCCGCAGGAGGACCCCTCCTTCAGACAACTTTGCTGTGTTGCAATCTGAAAATTCAAATGGCTACTCTCCCTTAATCGTATACCTAGCTCATGCTTCGTATACTGCGTTGTTTACCGAGGCCATCCGTCATTTACTTCGTTGTTTACCTAGGTCATGCGTCGTTTACCGCGTCGTTTACCGAGGCCATGCGTCGTTTACCACGTTGTTTACCGAGGCCATGCATCGTTTACCGAGGCCATGGTTCGTATACTGCGTCGTTTACCGAGGCCATGCGACGTTTACTGCGTCGTTTACCGAGGCCATGCGTCGTTTACCGAGGCCATGCTTCGTATACTGTGTCGTTTACCGAGGCCATGCGTCATTTACCGAGGCCATGCTTCGTATACTGCGTCGTTTACCGAGGCCATGCTTCGTATACTGCGTCGTTTGCCGGGGCCTAAATTTTTCGAAAAGCGACTCTCCATCATTTTTCGATGGCTGCTATAGACTTCTCTGATACTGTGGGACGAGGTGGTGATGGCCAACCAAAAAAATGCTGCTGCGAAGCGGGAAGGCAAGAAGGTGACGATAAGCCACATGTCTCTGGCTTCTTCCAAGGAAGAGGGGATGAGCCCTCTCGCCTTTCTGTTCCGCAGGAGGACACCTCCTTCAGACAACTTTGCTGTGTTGCAATCTGAAAATTCAAATGGCTACTCTCCTTCAATCGTATACCTAGCTCATGCTTCGTATACTCCGTCGTTTACCGCGTCGTTTACCGAGGCCATGCTTCGTTTACCGCATCATTTACCAAGGCCATGCGTCATTTACCGCGTCGTTTATCGAGGCTATGCGTCGTTTACCACGTCGTTTACCGAGGCACTTAAGGAATTTTCACAAAAAAAAAAAAAAAAAAACGTGGAATACTA